>JAJMFR010000002.1:737500-888314 GCA_030574835.1 Yamadazyma cerambycidarum
GATGCTAAGGTCAGAGAAAGTGGAGATATCTCTTCAGTATTCTCATCATTTGACAACAGTAACCAGCAAGGGCTTTCAGAGTCTTTTGCTGATCTTAAGAAACAATTCGTCAAGGATCCTGTCAAACTTAAGGACTCCTGGATCAGAGTAAAGAAACAATTGGCTGAACGGATAAAAGAAGTTGAAAGGGATGGGTCCAGCAGTATTCCTGTTTGTGATTTCAAAGATCTCAAGAATATGTCAGAAGCCACAAAGTCTGAGGTTCATTCAAAAGGTTGCTTGGTTGTTAAGAACGTTATCCCGCACAATGAAGCTAGAGGCTTCCAGAAGGAAGTATTGGACTACGTTGGTAAGAATCCACAAACTAAGGGTTTTCCAAAGAACAATAAAGTCGTGTATGAGTTGTACTGGTCCAAACCTCAAGTCAAGGCAAGGTGTCACCCTAACATGATTGCTGTGAATAACTTTATGAATGGCCTTTGGCATGCTGCTGACGATTGTGAAGTCTGCCTTGACCAAAACGTCATGTACGCTGACCGTTTAAGGATCAGAAATGCAGGTGATTCATTGTTCTCTCTAGGACCACACGCTGATGGTGGTTCCTTAGAGAGATGGGAAGATAGCGAATACGCTAAATGCTACGAGAAGATTTTCCAGGGAGACTGGGAGCAATGGGACCCTTATGATGCTACTCACCGTATTGAGGCTAAGCAGGATCTTCATGATGCTAGAGGAACTTGTAATGCCTTTAGGACTTTCCAAGGCTGGTTAGCTGTGTCTGATATTGCTCCTAAGGAGGGTACGATTTACTTTGCTCCTGCTGTTAAGGAAATCACTGCCTATTATCTTTTAAAGCCATTCTTTGATGATGAGGATAACTTGAAGTTGGATGCTGAATTCCCTGGCTGTTTCCCTGGTAAAGGACATGAGTTCAGAGACAACACCCATCCAGAATTACAGTTGGAGAAATTGATGGTGCCAGTTCCTCCTGTAAAGCCTGGAGACACTGTTTACTGGCACTGTGACTTAATTCATTCTGTGGACCCTGAACACACCGGTAAGGCTGATTCTTCGGTCTTTTACATTCCATCGTCTCCACTATGTGCAAGTAACGTCAGGTATGCTCATTTGCAAAGAGAGACTTTCTTAAAGGGACTTGTTGCACCAGACTTCCCTGGTTTTCCTAATGATATTGCTGAAACAGAACACATCGAGAGAGGTGTTGTAGATGATATCCAAAATTATGGTGGATCCGAAGGTTTGAAGGAAATGTGTTTAGAAAAGTTTGAAATTAAGCCAAACTATTCCTCAGGGGCTAAAAAGGCAGTTGAACGTGCCAATGCTGAGTTATTTATTTAGTGAGATTGTTATGCTGTTTAGTTTAAGATATTAGGTATTAAAATTTTCCTTTTCGTTCCTCTCTTAATTCCAGTTCAATCAAACCACTAATTGAAAAAAAATTGTGTGAGAAATATAGAAATCGTGATTTTCACATATATTACCTATACCATAACCAGTTGTTCATAATTTAAATTAGTAGACGTCTTCTTATACCCATCCTTATCCAACCTATCATGAGTCAAACCACCCCTAATATTAGTATTCAATAGGTTTTCCCCCTTTTTCTTAACATAATCATAAACCATCATGATATTCCCTATGATATCAATCTGGCTTATCATTGTCGGTATAGCTACTAGAGCCTTGTAAGCCATTTCGAAGTATTTCATGTCGATGAAATGCAAATTGAAATTGAATGTGTTGTAGAATTTGATCTTATTGAATTTGACTCTCATATTCAATACTGTGGTTGATTTAGTTACTTTCTTAGAACCTTGCGAACTGGTAGTAGATTGATAGAAGAAAAGTTCCATACGGTTTCTACCGAGGAGCTTTAGGCTCTTATAAATGGATTTCAAGTTGGTCTTGAGGTTGAATTTGTACTTATTACCTTTGATCTTGGAGTTATTCATTAGTGAAAATTCGGAGGGCTGGCTGATAAGGAGTACGCGACAGAGCCGCATGGGTGAGAACCACAGATTTACGAGGTTCTAACTGAGAGTTAGGATTAGTACAGTTTGGGATTAGTGCTGGGAGTAGAACTAGGATGAGTAGAGCTAGGGTGAGTAGAGCTGGATAAATGAGTTCATGAATTTGATCTGCTCAGAAGAATCAATTTTCCCCGTTATTCAGGCGTTCTATCTCTACTAGACTTCACATTAAATTCACTTCACAAGTACAATAAAGCTTACTGATTTGACTAAATTCTGATCTAGTAATCACTGCGTTTCGTCTCCTCCACCAACCTCTTTGATTCTGATTCTGTTCTAACATCACTTAGCCTTTTACCTGCACACTAGTCAATCGAAAGTTTCTTTTTTACCCTATATAAAGCCTTGACGGTACTTTTTTCTTCAAAATTGACTTAGGTTGTACAGGCTCATTCAATTTTTGGAACTGTTAACATGCTTAAATTTTTGTTTAAACCGTTATAAGCTCTGTTTACCTTTACACCAAGTAAGCATTGAGTTAAGCGCTAGCACAAATAAAAGAGGAGGTAGATAAGGTATCCACAACACAAAGACAGCGCTACCACAAACACAACACAAACACAAACAGCGCTACCACAAACACAACACAAACACAAACAGCGCTGCCACAAAAGCTGCCACAAACGCTGCCACAAAAGCTGCCACAAACGCCCACAAACGCCCACAAACGCATAACTAACTTTTATTAACTACTTACACACCCCGACCATTCAATCATTCTCAATATAATTTATAAAACAATTGCCAATCTCCGTCAAGAAATAATCAAATAAATCAAGACTCACTATAAAATCATAGTTCAAGTTTATCACCTTAGGATTGTCCTTTAATGTCTTATAGATCAACTCAAAAAGTTTCTTATACTTCAAGTTCTTCATGTTCAAGTTGTCTATCAAACTTATAGTCAAATCAAGCTTATTGTCAACTTTAAACTTATTGAGCTTGAATTTGATATTCAACACTATCTTGGAGTTCACAACTTTCTTAGAATTGGTAGGACTTATAGCACTAAGGTAAAACAACAATTCGAAATGATTCAAACTGAAGAATTTCACGTTCAAGTATAATTTACTCAAACCATTAGATAATTTGAAGTTATACTTGTTGGTCATGAAATCATTCAAATTATTGATAGGCTTGATCACTTCACTTATAAGGTTGAGATAATTGATAATTCCTATAAGTTTGATATTATCATCCACAATTGCTTTATTAACGAACCTTATGATGATGTCAGTGTAGTTTGAAGGATTTTCTGTGGTGAAATAATAATGCTTATTATCATCATTAGGCAATTGAACATTAAGGGAATCAAATACATCATTAACTTTGATTTTGATATTATCATTAGTTTTAAGGATTTGAATGTTATTTGAATTCAATTCATTTATAAGCTTAAGAAGATGATTGAACTTATGAAGGCTCTTGAAGATATTTGTTGATAAACCTTCACGTTCAATACCGAAATTATGAAGATTGACGATGTCATGGATTTCAAATGAATTATTATTAATGGTTAAATTGGATATGGAATTATTCTTAATAAAATCATAATTGGAATTATCTGTTAATTTAAATCTTGATACAAGTCTTATTTCTATTGATTTATCATCATTATGGTTAAGAAGTTTAATTTTAAGTAATAGTCCATTGGATGAGTTAATAATTGGTAAGAAGTTATTATGATTATATAATAATAACCCTAATTCAAAATCATCATCATTGGATGAAAACTCATTGAATTTCGATTTAGAAAGATCTTGAGGTTTTAATTCAATAAACTTCACACCATTGGTTCTTAATTCTTCAGTTATCATATTACCAATGATTTTATTTGAACATATCACCGATAAATTATTGAAAAATTTAAACGTTGATTCATATTCAATATCAAGCTTCATCACCCATTGTAATCTCCATTCACCCTTTATACTTTTGATTCTACTAACAAACCAATTGATTTGAAACTTGTCATCAATAAGGTTGATAAGAAACCATGATGACGGCCAATTTTTACACCTAAAGAATGTAATTTTGTATTGACCTGAATAATGATTGGACACTTTTTCACTTTTACTAGAACCTAAAGACGTCAACGTAGCCAATTCTTGATCTTTTAATTTGATGATATGATTAGTTATCCATTCAATGATGACTAACCTATTGGTTATCTCATTTGACATGACTTCCAACTTCAATTCTATTAATCCCCTTAACATATACTTCACCAATACACTTTCATCATTATTATAATTGTATCCATTGATCTTTTGTAAGAAGTTGATTTCCATAAGGTTGGGTTCAACTATATAAAACTTTCCAACCAAAGCATCAACTGAGAATATCAGTTTTTTGGTTTCCAGTAAATTTATAATAAGTTGATAAGGACTTGATGATTCTACCAAAAATTCTAACTCATGACCATTGGATTGGTCCAACAATTGTTTGATAATCAATTCAACGTGATTATTAAGTATGGCATTAAGTAAGAATTCTATATTGAATTCATCATTATTTATAGTATCATCAATCTCAATCTTTTCACTATCCTTGTACCATTGGTACTCAATATCCAAATTATCATTGAGTAAGATTTCTATTACATTTAAAGGATTTAACCAATAATTTATGATGATTTTCTCATATCCTTTTGTGTTATCATATTTGAATTTTATAGTCTTCCATTTCAACTGATTCAACGTTTTCAATTGATCAAGGATTAGTTCAAACTTATACTTCCTTGTGAAGTTCTGTAGAAGATTATGAAGTCCGTTAAGGTTGTCTTTAAGAAGAACTTGATTACATTGTGATTCAAGTTTGTGAAATATGGTCTTGGGTAAACTAGTACATATATTAGTTTTGATGATTTTATCTTCACTCAATTCTTTCTTATCATTATCATTACCATCGTCATTACCATCTTCTACCGTATCCTTATCATCTTCAATATTCTTTAACCCTCCAGTGGTTCCAAACAAAAATTTAAAATCAATGAAAAAATATGGACTCTTATAATAATCTTCAGATTTATCAACAACCAAGTCATTTCCTATAGTAACACTTACCATATATCTTTTGTCTAACTTCAAAATTAATCTTCCGTCTTTTATCACATGATTTTTCAAGTATTCTATTGGGATATTATCATTTAATGCCATTCTTGTTACTAACAATAGATTCAAATCTTTTAGTACCTGTAACACTTTTTCATTACTAACAGGCACGTTCTTTATTAACCCATATGAGGGTAATTGTGGTCTTCCTTTTATCAACACTTCCAAACTCGTTATTAAGTCACTATTAGGTAATTTGGCTCCACTAAACCCATTCAATTCCACTAACTTCAAACTTAGTTGTTCAAAATAGAATTCTTGAGTACGAAACCAATTCAACAAATCAATGAGTTTGCCAATATCTTTACTACGACTACTCCATTTGACTAATGTGTACAATTTGACGAAATCTTGACGTATGGATATGATAAGTACTAGAAGTTTCTTACGACGTATAATGTCCAGGTCTTTCCCTTTAGTTATTGAAAGGTTTTCAATCATGGTTGACAACTGGGAATATGCTTCATTGGTGTAGTATTTGATGACATTTGATAGGGAGATGATATTGTTGGTGATGTGAGGGATTTCAGGTAGGTTTGTTTCAACACTTCCATTCATTGTGGTTTTACCTGAGTGCGAAGCGAAGATGGAGTTGCGACTATGAGGACACAGGCAGGAATTGACACAGAGGCAGAGCACAGAGTGAGGACACAAATAGAGCACGTAGACACACAAACAGAGACAAACAGATGACACAAACGCAACTTCTTTGTATCAAGTCACATGCATGGTCATCATTTCCCATTCTCATGACTTTTCTTCAAGCTTAAGCCCAACGTCTCGCCTGGCTTAGTCTCAGCCGCAAACCATACATAAGAAATTACTTTTATTAATACAGTTTATATACAACTATCAATACAAATCGGTTATTGATCAGAACACTGGAGTCACACACATCAACCTGGGTCCATTTTAAGCAAGTCTCTTAAAAACATCCATGTCCTTCAACTCCCTAACCTTTACTCTTCTATCCTTCCTAACCAATAACACCTCAACTAATGCCATTAAATTCTTTATCGTATCCACAATCTCATCGTCAATCTCCTTCTCCAATAGCTCCTTCACCACATACCAATCCCAATCAATCATAGCGATTCTATGAGCTGGTGTGTTCTTAGACATCTTCCTCTTTATAACACTAGGACTTATCCCACTGTTCATTAAGTAGCTATAAAGAGGCAAATCAAATGGTAATCTATCTTCTAGTAAGCAATACACCAATACTCCGATTGACCAAGCATCTGTTAATTCTCCATTATATTTGACTCCCATTAAAATCTCTGGTGATATATAATCAGTAGATCCACATCTGGTTGATAATAACTGATCACTACGAGTTATACGCTTAGCTAACCCAAAATCAGTTACACACACAATGTCAGTAAGGTTGGGGTTTCGAAGTAATTCATCGATTTTATAATTCAATAACACATTTTCCAACTTTATATCTCTATGAATGATATTATTATCATGTAGATAACTTATAGCCTCTATAAGTTCTTTAACTATCCTACTTATGATCTTCCAGTAACTTGAAATACCACTATATACCTTATAGTTAGTTGACAGAAACTCATACAAGTTACCACCTTTACAGTAATTTATATAGATCAACTGATCGTTATCAAGTCTTAGACTATGATAATCTTCATCTTGTTCACCATTTGCATCATTTTCATGTTCAGGCTCTAATTCATTCTCAGTATCGAACTCCACTATATCTTCATGGTTTATACTCAAGTTTATATCATAATCCATCAATTTCACTACATAAGGATGGTCTAACCCATGTAAGATATTGAGTTCTCGTTTTATGAAATATTTGAAGTTTTTGATCTGATTCTTGGTGTTTATTGGTACGCTTATAATCTTAACTGCTAATTTATTAAATCCATTACTAACAAGAATCACATGACTGAAATTCCCAGTACCAATGATTTTAATGAATTCATAGTCTTGACCTTGACACCTGAATACTTTACTTTTATATTTGTTAACAAGGTTAGGATCATCTGTGGATAATGGTGGACTTGGAATCTTCACTTTTTGAGGTATAGGATTTGAACTAACTCTTTTATCTTTTGAACTAGGCAACCCAATGGCTGGTCCCAACCCTTCTTCATTATGGACTACATTATCAGATCTGGTGGTATCTCGAAGACTTTCATTATAAACTTGTCTATCTATGGGTTTATATTCAGAAATGGCTCTATCTCTATTTTGCAAAATCAATGAAGTCTTGTGTCTAAGCTTTCCGACATTCAATGGGGGGCTCTTCTCCACTGGAGAGTAGTTGAATGATCCGTTATTTATTATAGGAGTTGGTAATTGAGTAATGGTATCAAAATTGACTTGAGAAGGTGATGTGACTTCTTTTGGAGTTCCAATTGTTGATGGTTGTACGAAACCATCCACACCGTTATTGCCCCTATTTACTTCAACATCCATATCATTTGGTGGCACTTTCACTAATAATTGTGGTTTGCCTTCTTTGGGAGGTGATGGGGTATATCGTTTACTCATGGTTATTAAGCTATACTTATTAATACTCCAAACTTTGTGGCTGGTTGGCTCTCTTGCCTTGCTTAACTTCTTTAACTATGGGTCTAAGTAAACTAACTCCTCAATGAACGTACCAGCTTTGTGCTCCTCACTTCAATTAACTAACAACTTACGGTGTTTGACTTTGTTTATTGCTGGCTAAAGTTCGCGACAACTTTGATTTTTAATTAACCTGGGGTAATTGTCAGCCTGGTGTGTTTGTGGTTGTTATTTCTTATTACACAAACACAAATGCAATTAGTGAGTTTGGGTGATAAGTTTTATTTTCTGACAGTTTGAAAACTTCAGCCTGGCAATTAATAGTTGGGTAAAATAAAAAATAATAATAGGAATGTCGTAACTGAAGCCGCATGTTAGCATTGGAGGAGATAAGGTTAATTCCGAGAATGTTACAAGGCTAATGTTAGCTTGGGTAAGTATTACTGTGGAGCGGTACGGTATCCTCTAATTTGAATACAGCCAAGCAGTATCCTCGACAGTATCCTCGACAGTATCCTCGACAGTAATGTGCGTGTATATTATCTATTAACTCTTTACTCTACATAACGTACTCCTAGTACACCACTCACAAAAACCCCTCGAGAACTCTTAAAGCCCTCTCTAATCTATCAATACCAATCTCATACCTTTGTTCATCCAAAACCATATCTGACGTCAACCTCGATAATTGGTCAACTATTTTCTCTATCAACTGTTTCTCCTTTATAGGCAAGTTTAATTGATTGAACTCTTCTCCTATAATTGTCCCATTTATGCTTTCTAACAAGTTGATCAATGTATGGTAACTGAAAGGCTTCAATTGACTCTTTGATGATATTCTCTTTTCTTTTTTACTCTTACTTCTCTTAGGATGCTTGGTAGAGTCTTTGACAGATTTACCTCGACTTGGTTTGTTGATGACTTCTGGCTCTTCTATATCATAGAATTGGTCATCAGGATTGATTTCTTGATGTGGGATTTGTGGTACTTGAACTGAATCATGGTGTATATGTCCCTTGTCGAATTGGCCCTTTTCTGGACGATCTGCTTGGTGTTGGAAAGGATATTCCACTTGATGTTTTGGTGGTACTGGTGGTAAGACTTCAGCGGACTCTTCAGGGTATTTATTTGGATAACCAGGCTCATTGAAGTTAGAGCCTTCTTCGTCATCATAAATTTCTTTTGATAACATGTTCTCTTCTTTCTGATTGAAAGTTGGTGGATAGTCATCAGGTGGGGTGTATGAGACTGGGACATAACCACCAGAGCCACCAGAGCCACCAGTACCACTTGAGAGACGTTGACTTTGGTTTGGTTCAAACTGACCAGTTGTTCCACTTGTTCCAGACGCTCCAATGACTCCAGCTGCTCCAATGGTTGCTGCCCCAATGACTGCTGCCCCGGTACCAACAGCCGACTCTTTTATACTAAGCTCAGGCGACTTTGTCAGTACATCTTCTGAATAACTCGACTCAACATCTTCAAGCGGAGGTTTAGGCAATGGCTGTGATATCCTATTCAAATTAGTACCTTCAGTCTCCTCAATCTTGTTGGATACTTGTCTGGCCCTAGCCAAGTTCTCTATACTTGGTCTAGGTGGTAAATCTCCATACTTAGAACCCCTTGGTTGGTCAAAGTCTTGTTTCGCTTCAGACTCGTGTAAACTTGGTTGCTTGAAAGTTTCGGTTTCCAACTTGGATTCTGTCAGACTTAAGTCACTTGGGATATCGGTATCTTTGAATGTATAAGATTTCAGTTTGATAGAAGTAGCTCTTTCCATCAACTTATCTAAATCGTCACTTATAGCTAAAGAGATTTTCTTCCTGTGGCCCAATTGTCTTCCAACTTCTTCGGATGTAAGAGTGTTTGGGTTTGGACTAGGATGGCCAGTACTGACTTCAGGTGAACTTTGACCAGGATGACCAGTATTGGCTTCAGGTGAAGTTTGACTAGGATAACCACGAGTATCTTGAGGTGAAGTTTGACTCGTAATTGGAACAGGTGGTAATTCATTATCTGTAGGATCAATAGGTTGATTTTCATGGGTACTTTTAGGTCTCTTGCTCGATCTTCTTGGTATGGCACTTTCAACACTGGTGTTATATGTGATATCAGGTTCTACATAACTTGTATCACCTTTTTGGGTTTGTAATTTACTGCCTACCTTTGATTTGATCTGACTAGCTGATCGATTCACAGTAGGGACTATGGGTTCATTGACAACAGTAACCGACACTGGTTGAGCTATGTTATGATTGAATCCTGAATAATCAGACATGCTTGATAAATAGGATTCTCTACCAGTTAAACTACCCCTTTTGGGGGGTTTAAACCCACTTATGTCTTCGTCACTAGTGGATATTGGCTCTAATTGAGGTCTTTGGATATCGGAATGAACATACGAAAACTCTGAGTCATCATCGTATTGACTTTGGGACATCTCTGATGATAACTTTAATTCAAATAAATTCGAGATCGAGTGTTAGGAATTCGCCATGCGGTATGTTTATAGTTTATCTTAATTAGGTAAACTAATTGGAATGTGAGGCGAGCGTGTTGATCACGTGCGAATCAATACAGGAAAGATTTATGGCTGAGAATTCTATGACTGAGAGTGTGAATAGGTTGATAGGATCAATAGATGAGGAGTGATGGAGGAGTATATATTTGAGGTATATGTAAGGAGGAGCATATATTTGGGGCTCTATAAGGAAAGGTCCATTATGGGTATGTGGAGTTGTATAATAATCCTCGCAGTAGTACTGGACATAGTGTGTATGAGGAAACCAAACCCACACCACCAGTTTTGGTCCATTTGCCATAAAACTTCCAAGGATCCCCTGAAATATGCATAAAAAGGTCCTATCAACTTCTTAGCACTTTTTATTAACTTTTGGCCTTTTTCATTACCCCTTAAACTCCTACCCCTTCGTGCGACATTGTCGTATATCGGGTACTAACTATCCCTTAAAAATCAAATCTTAACTAACGGAGATGGATAGGTCCCCCCTCCATAAACAAATTAGCAGAAACAGAACCAAGATAATCCTTAATCCTATCGCCTATCAAATTCTTAAACTCTACAACCCAGTGATTATCAATCAGAACCATGTCCAACTTCAAATCAAGCAAATCTTCGGCTTTCAACAAATAGTTCAAGAACTTCGTATAAACCACAAAAAGCCTATAGAACTTGAAATTGTCAAGGTTTGAATTCAATATCACCAAAATCAAATTGTTCGCATTTATAAGCTTCTTCTCCCATATAATGATATTACTGTAATACTGATTATCAATAGAAATGTCTGATAATGGGAGGTTCTCTACTATGACTTTACAATGAATGATTAGACTACAATTCAATGTCCAAATAAGTTCGATCAAGTGTATGACAATCGGATTCAAGATAAGGTCTATGAGTTTACTTAGCTTGAACTCAAATGAATATATCTTGATGAGCACCGGTAAGACTCTTGAGTACACCAACTTAAGAATATGGTTCAAGATCTTAAACCCATCTTCATACCGTTTTTGGGTTATGTAATAATTATAGAAATGATAATGAATTATGATGTTCACAAACAGAACTGTGAAGAAGTTATCAATCATCAAAATCTCATAGATCTTCTTTGTTAGTCTATCATTAGTATATGAGATATTCATTTTAAGTCCATGAACGATCAGCTTTAGTTCATGTAAATTGATGGTAGAATCGAAATTAATCACACATTGAAGTAACTTCCGATTAGCAGATTCAATGGTTTTCATTGACTTGATTTTGATGATCAACAATTGATCTAAATTGTCATCTCCATGGACTATAGGATTGACTTTAGAATTCTTCAACATATCAATAGGATTACCAGCATTGATCATATTCAGTAGGTTTGGCTGATTGACACAAAACCAAAGCTTATTGGCATTTGGCAGCTGGTCAAATTGTATACCCAACTCATAACTTAGACTAATAGTTAAGAACTCATAGTATTGATACTTCTCATGGTTATAGCTATTGAAGTTCTCGGGGGTAAGGTTATAGTACGTTCTAAGACTTGTAAGTAGAATCAACATATCATATGATTTGGTCTTAGTGTACTGTTTGACAATAAGTTCGACTATTTGAACGTTCTTATGAGTATCCACCTCAGTATCACCTACGTTAGCTAGGGCATTGAATTTTAGCACCATAAGTAAAATCCCCACCAATATGAATTCCTCTTCATCAAAGTTCTTGTAAGATCTAGTGATGGCCATTTTGTCGATTATCGATGTGAATCTCGGTAAGTACTGGGCAATGTTGAATAATGGGTAGAATACATGGAATAACTTAAAGTCCTCTAGTATGGATGGGATTTGACTAGGGTCAGGGAATATCGAATAGATTTCATTTATCTTCAACAGCTGAACAACATGGATAGGTTCATACGATTCATGATACAAATCTTTGAATTGGATCAAATCCTTATTAGGTAACTCTACCTTATAGTGTAAGTTCAAATCCTGATTGTCGACAATATCATCGAAATTTGACTCAAAATGATTACAAATTTCGTCAAATTTGTAATTCAACTTTTGGATGATCTTAGGATTCAACGGAGATACATAATTCATGGTTGACAATGGTCCTTGATTACTTAATATGCTTTGTTTGAATTGTTGGTATAAGCTTATAAATTCTGTCGTCTCGCACGATAGACTATCATCACCATGATCAAAGCTATTATTAAGAAAACTTGAGTTGATTAGTTCCAAGTCTTGATCGTCCAGGGAACTTGATTCAAATGAAATGTCATTGTTGTCGTTGAAGTAGCAGACTTCTCCGTTTAGTATACAGTTGTAGCAAGGTTTTTGGTAGTCACATTCCAAGTTTTTGGCTATACAGTTTTTGCAGGTATCGTACATGGTCTTTGTTTTGGTTTTGGTTTTTGCTATGTATTATGTGTTTTCCTTTTGTATTCTTGTTCTTTTTCTTGTGTTCTTGTTCTTATGTTCTTACTTTGTGTTCTTGTGTTCTTTTTCTCTTGAGTCCCTCAATCCTTCAGTTATTCTCTTAACCTCTACTCTAAAACTCTCACTCACCACCTTAACTCTTACCACAGCAACTGCCTCCTTTATAAACCACGGAAATACGCCACCTTATCGCTTACTTTTCATTACTAAAGATCATCCTAATGATATGTTTGAATTACTTTTTGCAATCACAATGCAGTCCTGCATACAAGTTTGAGTCAATATTACTAACTCAAAAGATTGGCACCCATTAGCACGGCTATGAGAGACTTTACTAAGATTTTATTAAACCTTTTGTAGAAGTTTTTGATCATTTGGATGATGTATCCAAATAGGGTTAGGGTTAGGAGGTTATGAATAGGTCATACTTGCTCTAGGTTTTTGTGGCTCTTAAAACTGCAACTGTTTTGATCAGATATGATAGCCAACACCACCGACGGTTGAATTACTAACACCGTTGGTAAGCCACCATTGCAGTCGGAAAAATATTACGGTTAATCAGGATATTCGGTTTTCTTTTTCGGCGGACTTATTGGGTTACATAATTGTTCATCAATTATGATGTTCTTTGCAGGCATTGCGGCTATCTCGGGGATTACTAAGATGATTATTATTTGTGATCTAAACCATTTAGTCTAGAATCTTAGAGAATGAGATAGGAACGTCAGGGTTGTTTGATGGTGAGTATTAGTAGGGATGGCTATGTTAACTATATATGCTTAACTATGTGCTGACTATGTGCTTAACTTACTATGTAGCTTACTATATATAGCTTAACAGCACACATTGAAACAATTGACACAAACACAAACACACAGATCATATAACATCGGTTCAACTAATAGGACCAATGCAAACCCACTCTCCAGACTTCCACAGCCCAATTACAACACCCACCCCATCCCTCTCATTACTTCTCCGCGATAAGTCAGATGAGCCTACGATACTTCAAACCCAATCATTTCACTAAACATCCGTTAAATTATGAAGTATACTCAAAAAGACTATCCCAGTTCAATACCAACTTCCATAACATTCCACAGGATATGGTTAAACCACTACTCATAGATCTCATACATTCCAATAGGCATCTTCAAATAAACAATAGTAAACCACAGGTATATGACTTTCTAGGGATACTACCCAATGTATCGAACCGACAGTTGGAATCAGAACTATGGGACACTTTAAAAAAACACAAAGACCATTGGGATGGTGATATGGCAAGGAGTTACTTAAACACATCCCCTAAACCTTTGAATCCTAGTAATATCATTGAACTTACAGCTTCTGTGTTCAGTGCTGGTGTTGATAGACCACAAAATCACACATTACTTAGAACTAGTATCATACAGTTTCTTGAATTGAATGACTACTACAATTGTTTCACATTGATACAAAAGACTTTAAGGTCTTCCTCGTACCTTGCCAACATAAAGCGTAAGCTCAACAAACAGGTTATTGCCTACAGTTCATTTTTGTGCATATTTAATGGGCTAAGTATCTTGCTAATGGAATTGCCAATCCAAATTCTAGTCCCAAACACCTTGTTTGGATTAGGACTAGCCTATACGTTTGTGAGATTCAAGTACCCACGTGATTTAGGAAGACTTAGTTGGAGACAGTCTAACAGTTTACAGTATGACATTCTACATCATCAAGAACTATTATTGATAAACCGTATAGTGACATATTTTGAAGAGTGCAATGATGTGAACCTACTCAATTATCATTACAGTAAGATCCGGAAGTTCAATGATATGAGTAGTAGCGAATTGAATGATTTTACAGTTGAAAATGCTAATACCCAGCTAAGTTTCAAATCTGATCAATCTCATCCAGATGACAATATCTTAGAAGTTCAAGCTTTATTTAAGTCGGAGTTTAAGACTCGGAAGATTGTTTTGAATGATTTACCGGAAGAGTTGAATTTCTTTGAATTTTGGAGCAATAGCGAAAGATTCCAATGGGTTGAGCCAGATCAGGATCCGGCGATTCTAAGGGGAAGTTCTGCAGTGACACAAGGAGACGAGCTAAGGAGACGAGCTAGCTAAGTAGGGGCAAAGGAGATGAGTGTATAGTATTGTATAATAGATAACAGACTTATAGGACCTTTTGGATGTAAGAAAGGACACCAACTGCCATGTAATGGAAGATTCTAATGTCTCCTTTGGTCTGTCCCGTACTCTCCTGATGCCCTTATACCCTCAGTAGTAACCCGCACTTACCTCACATCATGGAACGATATCATAAATTACCTACACCCAGAGACTTAGACGTCATAACAGATTTGAAATTCTCCCCATTCCACAATGATCTCCTTGTGTCAGCATGGGATAGTCGGGTGTTATTATACGATTGCAATCATATGGAAACTACTACATTAACTCAGCAAATCCCATCCTCATCCCCGGTTTTATGTATAACATATTTATCCAAGAACACAAACGCATTTATGGGATGTTTAGACGGAACTGTCAGGTCAATTGACCATGAAAATGAAACATTGGTTGATGAAAAGTTCTTCAAAGCTACAAGTGATGATTCTGACGTTGGTATAAGCAATATCAATAGCATTGATGATCTTATTGTCAGCAGTAAATTCAATAGGACCTTACAAATCAATGATATTCGACAACCATCAAAACCTATAGCCAGTAGAAAACTTGATAAGAAGATTCTTAAAATGGATACAACTTCTCAATGCCTAATTTTAGCACTTTCTGATAGGACTGTTGAGGTTTATGATAAAAGAGATTGGGAGAGACCCATAGAAGTAAGAGAAAGTCCATTCGATTTACAAGTCAATTGTATTAAGACGTTTCCTAATAATGAAGGATATGCCATTTCTAGTATAGACGGAAGAGTTGGAATGGAATACTTCAATACAGTTAACGATGCCGATTCTAAAAGGTTTGCATTTAGGTGCCATCGTCAAATAGATAAGTTAACAAATACTCAAGTAGCATTTCCTGTCAATAGTCTTGTGTTTGATAAACATTATTTGTATACAGCAGGATCAGATGGGATTGTGAACGTGTGGAATTGGCAAAATAGAAAGAAGAACCTGAGCTTTCCTCAGCTCAAGTATGACAATAATGAATTCGAGAGTATTGTTAAAATGGATATAAATAATGATAAGAGCTGTTTAGCTATAGCCACCAGTGACGATGGGTTCAAGACTAATGATTTGAAGTATGCATCGAGTTTACCAGAGTATCCAAGCAATGTTTATTTGGCATCTATCAGCCATTAGCCTTACCCGTGGGTTATAGTGCTAGAACATGGACCCAGACACAGACCCTAGGATCACATCACAGACCCATACCCTCAGTCTGGTTCAAATCTAAGATGTAATAAACTTTCACTAACTCAACATCAAACTCTAATCCAAACCGGTATATGCAGGACACGCTGCTGATACTTATATAAATATATAATGAATAACGATAATAAGGAGAAAACCGAACCACAAACCCGAACCACAAACCTACAAACCCGAACTCTAACTCATAAACCCTTGTAAACCCCTCATATACATAATCCCAAAAAATACCAAACCTTATACCATGAAAAATAGAAAATAATCCTTAGGTTCTGTGCGTTCAAGTCCCCAGCGTGGAAAGGTCAATTCGCAACTATGTCTTCGCATCTTTCTTTATTTGAGACTTTGAGACTCATCTTTTTACCATCTTGACTGTTACAACACCATGGCAGACTTTGATATTTTGACTAAGAAATACGAGTCTTGGTTGAAACAAAACGATGTCAGATTCTTCTTTGATACTACGATTAAAGATTTACGTAGTGCAAGAGAAGGTAGAGGTGTTATAACATTACAAGACATTAAAAGAGATGAAACTATCTTTGAAATCCCAAGACCGTTGATATTAAATGTGGAGACCTGTACCTTGGTCCATGACAAGCCTCATATCAAAGAAGATTTATTACATCTTAACCAATGGGAAGCTTTGATTATTGCCTTGTTGTATGAATTAAAAGTGAAAGGTAAAGAATCGTTCTGGTATAATTATTTTCAAGTATTACCAATTGTTGATAAGGAAAATTACCAATTTAATCAATTAATGTTTTGGAGTGATGAAGAAATTCAAGAATTGTATCCTTGTTCGATTGTTAATAGAATCGGTAAGGATTTAGCGGATGGGATGTATCACAAGTTATTCCCGGGCATAGTGATTGATCGTATGAACATCAAGGAATTAGCTGACACTACATTAATTGAATATCATGAAATTGCATCTTTAATCATGGCATATTCTTTTGATATAGAAAAATTGAACAGTCGAGGGTATGTTGATGGTGAAGAGACTGATGATGAAACCGATGGTGGACTGGTCAGAAGTCAACTGTTAAAAGATGAAACTACAGAAGACACAAACTCAAACCTCAAAGAACATGACTCGGATTCTGATGATGATTTGCCACTCTCTGAAGATGAGTATCCTGATAGTATAAAACGTGACTCGTTCCTCAAGGCCCTTATCCCATTAGCTGATACGTTAAATGCTGATACTAATCTTCATAATGCTTCATTGGAGTATGAAAAGGACAAGTTAGTCATTAGGGCCATCAAGGACATTAAAGCCGGTGATCAATTGTATAATACATATTCTGATCATCCTAATAGTGAGCTTTTAAGAAGATATGGATATGTTGAAATATTTGGGTCCAAACATGATTTTGGGGAACTTCCTCTTGAATCCATAAAGGAATATTTTACTACCAATATTTTAAGTGCCGACTTTTTTGATGAAGTTATTCACATTTTCGAGCAAGTAATCAAAGAAGAGGAAAGTCAAGATAAAGATATAGTGGATTTCGTATTAGATTCCTATGATTGTTTTGCATCAGGTGACATTATCATTGAATTGATCATTATCTTACAATGTTTAACGATTTTATCAGCGATAAATTCCATAAATTCCATGGAATCACTTAAACCGGAATCCAAGTTCCAATTGATCAGACGAATTTATCATAAGTGCATTCAATTGATCGAATCAAGAAAATTAACTAACGCATTCCTAGCCAATTTCAGAGCCGTCATCAATAAAAGATTGGATGAGTTTCCAGAATTGGCTTCAGACGAGTTCACCAAAGATTTCAAGTATAATCGTAAAAGTATGGCAAAGATCGTGTTACAATCAGAGTATCAGTCTATACAAAATTGTTTAGACAGTGAAGAGACTTTCAAGGTTAATGATGAAAAGTACCAATTCATCGATGATGAGAAATTGGTTAGAAATATCGTTAAGAGGAAGTTCGATTTACCTTTGATCAATGATAGAGTTGATAAGAAACATAGGAAACATTGATCTTGTACCACACCAAGCATTGGAAGGCTACTAAGTCACATTTGATATACATAAAGTGCTGCAGCCGAATATTCTGATTCAAGGTTGGTAAATGAAACATAGGACATTTATAGTGGTATGCTATACTTCATTGTACAATTTGACGTATCGTACAATTTGCATTATTATACAGTTTTTTTGGGAATTTACTAGGTTTATTACGGTGGACGGATGCGGGAGATATATGAAGTTATTAATTAAAATTACTAATGTACATATTAACGTTGAACCCTTGGGTTAAGTTTTATCCAGATCTGAAGCCTTGGTGTCAATATCACCGCTGCTTTCACTATGTTCTGGGTCACTAACTCCTCTTAACTTATCACTCAGTCTCAGTGTATACAGAAACAGATCACTGTCATAATCAACATTGACGTCAGCGACTTTATTAACTTTGACAATCAATGGTCTTGGTCTACTGACAGAGAACCCGGTCTCTATTGGTTCCTTATTCCATTTGAACCTAAATCTTTGTCTTAATTTACTTTGGCTGACTTCTTCCTTCCAGTTGTTTCTTGAATCCCATAATTCTTTGATTTCAGGATCGATTTCATCATCATAGAAATATTTCTTATAAATCAAATCTCCTTCTCTTGTAGTGTAATCATTTTGTTGTTGACGTTGTTTAGAAAACTCTTGTTGTTGTTTAAACGATCTATTTGAAATAAGACTTTGGTTATCCAATATCCTTGGTTCATTGGTGTTTCTTCTAAGTCTATATTCTGCATTTGACCTATAGTAAAAGTCATTATCAAGACTTTCAACTTTACCTGTATAAAATGTTTCATCTTGGTAAGGTTCATTATATGGTGGTTGATAAACTGGTTGAGGTTGAATTGGATGCTTAGCTATCAGATCATTTCTATTAAGTCCCTCTACTGGTTTATACTCAAATTGTTCATTGAATTCTTCTCTGCTATTGCTACGGGAAATTTCTTCAATTACTTTCCGACGTCTTTCTTTACGTAACTTAATCACTGATATAATGGTGGTTGAAAAGTAATAAATCAATTGACACAAAAACACAAGGACAATAATCAAATGTATACAAAAATGGACATATGCTATATAAGTTCTTGATGCTTCACTACAATCCAATTGTGGGAGGAATGGGATACAAAGTAGTATGATCAATAACTTAGCAAACGGAATCATCCATCTTGTAGTTGTCCATGTCATTCTAAGGTAGAACGGTTTCATAATGAACACCAAAAGAATATTAGCCGATTCAATCAATATGAAACAGATCACTTGAGCTAATCCACTTGATTGAATGAGACTAATAACCATCAGCCTAAGGAAAAGGAGTCCGATTTCAACTATAACATAATGATTCTTGGATGGTGTATAATGATGATAGAAAAACGACCATGCTAGAAGTGTATTGACTGAAGTGTATAACTTGTTAACGTTTTTACTGGCAGTAACCTTGAGCTTTGGAGTTATGGAGTAAAGATACTTCAAGATGAAATATGCTGATAATCCAACCCATAATGCAAAGAGTAACGACGCAACCGTTAAAGTTGGAATTAAGTCCTTGGTGATTTTGGAACGATGAATAATTGTGAATGTCATGTCTGTGGAGTTCAATGTAGAATTGGTTGAATTGAACAGCAATGTCAGATTGAGGGAGAATTTATCACCGTCTAGTCTCAAACTAGGTAATAAACTCCCGTCAATTTCAATGTCACCTGATTGATTCTTATTTTGATAATGGACATAAATTGGATCGAAAAGATTATCATATGAAACGTTCTTATTGAATGAATATGTTCTTAATCTACCAACGTTGGGAATATATTCATATTTGGATGATCCTGTTATGTAGAATAAAAACATCGTGGATATTAAGAATGGGTAGGCAAATAGTACAAGGAAGTTATTAAGGATCACACCTATAATAAAATAAATTGATCTTGTTAATACTGCTTTGATCTTATTAATGTTTACGTTAAATTCTTGAAATCTCTTTGATGAGTCTTTCCCGAACAAATTCTTTGCTAATCCTTCTTTGAATAATTTTCTTCGTATGGTATTCAATCCAACGAATAATGATTCAAGTCCTACTTGAATGAAAATGAAAATGACCAATGTCAATAAGAAATTCCACCAATTCTTCCCTAACCCATTGAAGTTGGCAAAGTATGATAAACTGTTCAACCCACCAGCATTATATGTTACATAGATATTGTCTTGCTCGGTTGATCCATAATATTCGTTACCACTGATAATATTAAATCCTAATAACGCTATCCATTTAGTTAAGGAAAGCATTGGTTGATAGAAACCTGGAAAATGAAGGCTTAATGCTGCTGTGTATAAAGCGAATTGTAAGTAAAGAATGATTCGCTGAAGTGTGGCATCTAATTGCTTTAATAAGTTCTCGTTACAGATGGTTGATGCTATGAATAAGAAAGGATTGGTGGATTCTTGATATGATGAGAACACAACTGTTAAGAAATTAAGCAACCCTGTAACGAAGATTAACAAAATAATCCCATACAAAATCGCATACTTAACTGGTTTCTCCAATACTGGAGTAACATATGTTGTATCACAACCTATTAAGGTATTTGCAGCATCGTTACTTACTACCCCAAACCTAGCGGAGAACGATCCAATCTTCCCTATTTGATCGGATATGTCTACTTCATAGTAAATGTAGACTGAGTCATTGACATATAACGGACATCCAATCCATTGACCCGTCGAGTTGTCGAACAAGTCCTTAATGGTATCATTAGAGTTTGCAAATGATTCTGGGCAGAGCCTTCCAGTTCCATTTGAATGATGGGGCCTTGGATGTGGGAACGAGTGAGAAGGAGGTCCATCAAGTGGATGATTCTCTGACGAACCTTCAGACGAACCATCAGACGAGCCGTCTGATGAACCTTCTGATGATCCCTCTGATGACCCCTTTGGTGGTGCTTGTGGCCCGTGTGGGTAATTATCTCTGCTGTTAAGAACTCTGTCATAAACATCAAATATATTTTCCGGTGCATCCTCAAGTGGTGAAAACCCTTGATCGATGTCTTCTATGAAAATTTCCAGTTCGTCATCCCTTTGATTTATTTGACTAATGATCCCCAAAGGTGTATTAGGATTAAGAATTATCATGGATCCTGGAGTTTTAAACCTCGGACTATGTAAATATTGACTTGTGTTTTTAACCCCTAACATATCACAAAATCTCTTATTTTCATCCACTATCACTTTACCCATAAACCATATGGTAGCATGGAATGTCGTGAACCTATTAGTCTTGGGATTAACATCCGTGATCACCGGATTTATATCTGACATGTTATTGGGGTTGATGGCCATTGTATTAAGAAAGAACTTCAACTTCTTATTCTCCTTATCTATGGCCACATCGATTAACAATTTTTTGAAGTTAGTGGAGCTTTCTAGAAACCCTTTGCACGCATCAGTTTGGACTAATGCACCTTTCAAAACCGGTAGTAGTAGTAGTAATAATATAAACCACCTCATGATGAATTAATTTCTATGTAACTATCAAGTCCAGCTATCAAGTTCAATAGTGTTTTGACGAGCTCTATCTGTAGATATCTTAACACTGTATTCGTATGTGTTACACTGAGTATCAACAATCTACGTGTTTTCCTAAAGTTTCGTTTGCTACGTCTAGTTGTCCGCTCTATATATCCTAAGTAGGCACAGTAAGTTTTTTGAGATGATTTTCGCACGGCTAGAGAGACATAGACCTGATATCTTTATATTTCTATATACAACCTTTATACATTATAAACCGAAGTTTAATCGTTAACAGTACCTCTTAAATTCGAGTATAATCTTGAAGAATGGTAATTTATTGAAGATCTTTGTTCTTTTTGTGGTTTGAATTCTTTCATACAATTCTTTAAATCAGTTTCGAATGCTAAACATGGTTGTGCTCCTTCACCATTAGCAGCCCAGCAACTTAATAAGGATGTCATGAGGACAACACACTTGTTGTCAGCTTTGGATAAGATTGGTCTACGGACTTTTAGACGAGGTAATGGAGGTATTGACGTGGTTGTGTTAAGTTTCTTGAAAGCCATGATGAAAAATTTTCGCACCTGCCAGTGAGGTTGTGGTGAGGATTTATGGGGTGAGGGAGAGGGAGTGGGAGGGGGCCGATCTCTTGTTAATCATCTGCTTTCGTGGTTCGTTATTTTCTTGGACTGACTGACTCGTGCTGGTACTAGCGTTTCCTCCGCCTAATATATAAATCAATCTACACACCTATATCCCTATACAAATTGATCCAATTCCATCATATCCAACTCAATCCCTCCAATTCCTCGTTCCCTATAAACATCTCTGAATCCTCCACCTTTCTTAATACTTCTTCGAGTCGTATACCCCTTCACTCTATAATTGTAGACTCTCTTGAAGTTCTTGCTCTCAAAGGGCTTGAAATACACCGGTTGGGTGGTGATGAACTTTAAATCATTTATGCTCTTCAACAACTTGATTAACTTGAAGTTGATGATTTTACTTAATTTGATATTCAATGTATTTATAAACATTTCTTTATTGTTAGAGTATTTTATTCTTAACAAAGTTTCAACTTGATCAGTCAAATTGAGTCTGAACAATTTAAACAAATGATTAAACAATTGCTTCTTCGATCTTAAACTTTTACTGATGAGAAAATTGTAAGGAATCAAATTGAACTCTTGAGTATTATACCGTATTATAAGTAATTTGGAGTTGGATAAGAAATCCTGATCAACGTTCTGATCTACACCTAAATCACATAATTTGAACTGATTGGTCTTAAAGAATTGTCTATTGAACAATAATAAGTTTTGAGCTGTATTATTGGAAGATATGAGGAGTTCAATCTCTTTCTGTAATGAAGATTTCACAGTATTAATTTCAGTTTCTAAAATAGAATTGAATTTATTTAAGAACTTGAACTTTAAAATCTTATAGTCATCAAGATTATTAAGTACTATGAAAGTTTTAGGAACTTCTAACTCATCATAAATGAATTTAACTTTCTTAGAAGACCTTCCATTGGAATTATCTAATGGCATATCATCGTCAATTGTAGATGGATCAACGGCTAAAGAATTTTCAAAATGTTCTATGAAATTTAAATCCTTTTTGTGTAATTTGACTTTCTCTTTATCTTTGGATACTTGTAAATCTTGAATGAATTCTTGAGGATAAACTTGTTGGGTTAATCTATGTTGACCTTGTCTTATTGGGAATCCAGTTATAGTCTTATCGAACCCCACAACATTATAAGGATGTTTCAAAAGATTCTCCTTATATAGATAAGCATTAGGATTCAAACTTAAGTTGTCTATCTCATTTCTTCTAAGTAACTTGAATTTATCATCTATACCATTGAATTCTTGTAATAAAAGATTGATAGGATCAAAATAGTTATTCAAATAACGCTTGTAATATTTAAGATGAACCGATTTGTCCTTATCCAACTTACTTAAGTCATCATAGATCTTCTTTATATCTTCCAAAGAAGTGTTTGTGATATCGATTTCATCGGGCAAATTCCTTATTAATTGCTTCCTGTCTAAATAATGCTCTGATGGAAATGACTGGAATTGTTTTCCTTGATCCATATTCTGTTGTATGGTCAAATCTTCTGGGGTCATATATGCTATAGTCTCATAATAATCTTTTATTGATGACGATTCTGATGACGATTCATGTTCAGGTTGTTTTTCATTTGGAGTTTGGGGTGTTTTACCTTTAATAGTTAGACCGAGGTTCTTAAGGATTTGTGTGTTATCTTTAGTTTTGAACTTAGGCAAAGATGTTGTAAAGTATCGTTTTAACATGATCTCCCGGTTCGCATTTGTGTCCTCCTGAGTTTTCTGGCTTGAGGTTTCAGTCTGTGAGATCTCAGTCTAGGGCCTCAGTCTAAGGCCTCAGTACAGTCTCAGACAGCAGTTCTCACAAGCCTAAGTATGACATTTGAATTCCCTAAGATCCATTCATTTCCCCCATTATATACCAAACAACCTAATGCCACTATACTACAACACCAGTTAGATTCCTGGTCCGACATAATTCTATCATATTGCCAGCATTACAAGATAACATCCCTTTCTACCACTGGGACTGTTATCTATAGTCAGGATGAGTTGAATACCAATGATATACCACCAATATTCACCAACGCAAAAATCAATAGAAGTGTTAATGAAGAATTTAGATCTGACATTCTAAAGCATTTGATCCACAAACTCAATAAAGCTGATTATATAAATCCTAAGCAACCTGATTCTGGTCTACTAATATACTGGAGATCTTTAAACGATTGGTCTAAACTTCTATATGACTACATCGAAGACTCAGGACAATTAGGTACAGTTTTAACTGTTTATGAACTCACTAAACTGGAAGAATCAACTATACCAGAACCATTGGTCAATTTGGATTATAATCTATTAGTAAAGATTCTTAAAGAGGTATTAATCAAACAAGGGAAAGCACAAATTCTTCTTCAAGAAGGAACAGATCAAATTGGTGGGGTAAAAATTGTATAATGAATATAAGAGCAGGACCACTTTAAGATTGCCATGATAAGTTTGATTGACGTCATTTTATCCAGGCGAATAAGAAATGCTAAACAAGGTACTTCAGTCTTGCTGCCATTTGGGCCAGTGATTAATACTTCTATAAGAAGACTTTATCACGTGACTATGGAGTGTATAAATTAGCGTACATCATCTATTCCTTACCGTACGTTCTCTACCTGTAACCTGTAACCCTCCTCACCGTTGCCTTACCCTTCCTACGCGTGATTCCTGTACAAATTACTCATCGCATCTCAAAAACTATTTAAACCCATGAAATCCTGCGAAGAAGTTTTTTTACCTCTTTCCTCCCGCTTAATTAAATTTAAGAGGGACTCGCTTACTCTTATCTAAACTAAAAAAGTGCACAGACCGTTGGAAGTTTGTTTAGTAACACATCACAAATACTCGTGAGAAATATACCATAAATTTTTCTCACTCATTTTTTTCAATCCCATCTCAAATAGAACATGAAATACGTCGTTGTATCAGGAGGAGTTATCTCCGGTATTGGTAAAGGAGTTTTGGCATCATCAACTGGATTATTATTAAAGACATTAGGATTCAGAGTTACATCCATTAAAATCGATCCTTATATGAACATCGATGCCGGTACCATGTCTCCATTGGAACACGGTGAATGTTTTGTATTAAATGATGGAGGTGAAGTCGATTTAGATTTAGGAAACTACGAACGTTATTTGAATGTCACCTTAACCAGAGACCATAATATTACTACTGGAAAAATTTATTCATCAGTGATTGAAAGAGAAAGAAAAGGTGACTATTTAGGTAAGACAGTTCAAGTCGTTCCTCATATCACTAATGCCATTCAAGAATGGATTGAAAGAGTTAGTAGAATTCCGGTTGATGAATCAGGATTAGAACCAGATATCTGTATCATTGAATTAGGTGGTACTGTTGGTGATATTGAAAGTGCCCCATTTGTTGAAGCTTTAAGACAATTTCAATTCAAAGTTGGAATTGAAAACTTTGCATTAATTCACGTCTCATTAGTCCCAGTTATTCATGGTGAACAAAAAACTAAACCAACTCAAGCTGCCATTAAAGATTTAAGATCTTTAGGGTTATCATGTGATATGATTGCTTGTAGATGTCAAGAAAGATTAGAAGCAGCCACTATTGAAAAAATTGGAATGTTTTGTCATGTTGGACCAAATCAAGTTATTGCTGTTCATGATGTTAATTCAACATATCATGTTCCATTATTATTAAAAGAACAAAAAATGATGAAATATTTGACTAAAAAATTGAAGTTGGATGATATTAAATTATCCTCTAATGCTATAACTAAAGGTGAAACTTTATTAAACAGCTGGCAAAGATTAACTTCAAGTCACGACAAGTCATTTGAAACCGTTACCATCGCTTTAGTTGGGAAATATACTCATTTAAAGGATAGTTACTTGTCAGTTATCAAAGCATTAGAACACTCATCAATGAGATGTCATCGTAAATTGAAGATCGAATGGGTTGAATCAAGTTATTTAGAAGAAGATACCAAAGAAAATTCCCTTTCAGATTATCATAAAGCATGGCATTATGTTTGTCAAGCTGATGGGATTTTAGTACCTGGAGGATTTGGTAGTAGAGGTATTGAAGGTATGGTTGCTGCTGCTAAATATGCTAGAGAAAATAATGTCCCATACTTAGGAGTTTGTCTTGGGTTACAAATTGCTGTTATTGAATTTGTAAGAAATGTCTTGGGTTATAAAGACTCAACTTCAATGGAATTCAATCCTGACACTAATGAAGACACTGCCTCTGTGGTTTACATGCCAGACGTTGATCAAGTCAAATTAGGTGGTACTATGAGATTAGGTATTCATGAAACCAAATTCGTTAAAGATTCTGATTGGTCGATCTTGAAGAAATTGTATGGAGGGGAAGATTCAGTTTTCGAAAGACATAGACACAGATACGAAGTTAATCCAAAATTGATCAGTGAAATCGAATCAAGGGGATTGAAGTTCATTGGTAAAGATGAATCCGAAAAGAGAATGGAATTGTTGGAATTAAAAGATCATAAATTCTTTGTAGGTACCCAATACCACCCTGAATACTTATCTAAGGTTTTAGATCCATCTAGACCATTCTTGGGTTTAGTAGCAGCATCATCCGGTATTTTAGAGGATGTTTTATCCAGTGATGATTTGAATGTCAAGGGTGAGTTTTAGGAAGGCTGCAGCTAAAGCCTACAGCTAAAGGCCAGAGCTACAAGGCAACAAGAAAATAGAAAATAGAAGTACATGTGTTATATAGATAATCAATAATCAATTTTTATCTCACTGACATCAATACCAAACTCTTTAACCTTCTTTAAACTCAAACTCTTTAACTTCTGAACACCAGTCTTAAAATCATCAATCTCTTTACTACTGACCTTTAACTTATCAACAAACTTCAAATTACACAATATATAAATGCCTAACCAACTCTTTTTATGGTCTTTACAAATCTCTATGGTTCTTAAGTAATTATTCCTGGCATTTATCAAATACTGAGTGAGCTCTATTAATTTATCTTTCTTAACAACGTCATTAGTATGGTTTTGGATGAAAACGTAGTAATTCAATAATCCTACTTTATAATGAATTGAATAAGCTAATGGTTCTTGAATCAAGATTTCTTTAAAACAAAATATCGCTTTATCATAATGACCCAAGGTTTCGTACTGGTGACCTAATTCGGCCCATGTGACTAAATCTGATGGTTGTAAGTCTAAATATAAATTCAAATTCTTAATGTATTCACTAGAATCTTTTGAGTTCCTAGTAAATGTCGTCAACCGTCTTGTAAGTGCCAATTCACTGGTATTAGATGATAATAATTCCACAGCTTCTTTATTGCCACCAATTGACTCTAAATAAAGACTTGTCAAGAAATTTATTCTTTCTGAGTATGCATCACCAAACTGGTCCACCAACCTGTCTATATAAGACTTGGCTTCCGTGTCATTGTTGGTGATTAATGATAAATATACATGTAATTCATATAGGTCGTATAATTCGGAGGAGTCTATAGTATCACTATTGATCAAGTTCTTGAGTTCTTTATAGATGTCATTGATCTGTGGTGGCTTGAATGTTGTGAAGATCCCAGTAGAATGGATTAGAAGGAGTTTCTTCTTGATAAGGGAGTCCATCGTTAAGTATGGGACTGAACTGTGAGACTGACGATTGAACTGTGAGCCTAAACTGTGAGCCTTCAGTGCGCAGTTACGCTGCTACACGTCTCACATACACAAAGACACTATGGATAACTTGTCTAAATCCATAGATCAATTCCTAAGTTTTACCAATATCCAAAACCATCATTATGGTATACCCAAAGTCAATTATCACACCAACTCAACTGATAATAGTTTATACTCAATTGAGTACCAGTACTACCAAAGCTATAAAACCTTAATATCCAAGATCAATGAGTTAATCTACTTGAATGAGATCAAAAATCTCCAGAATGTTCCCTTATCTGAATTGCAATCACAATATGATGAGATAATTACCGATATACCCACGAATCATCAACAAACTCCTTTAGAATACCTTCAATCACAAAACCAATTCAAAACTGATATTTTACTAAATAAGTACTTGGAGATATCATTACCTATCCTAAGATCGATTCATCATTCGAATTACGATCTAACTTCAACTGAAACCATCATCCAAAACAACCTACAGCGATTATACTCTGTTGACTATCAAGATCAAGAATCAAATATAAATAAGCTTATAGAGGCTTATAATGTAAATAGTAACTTAAATCAACAATACCAAACATTGATTACAGGATTAAAAGATGTTTTCGGTAGATTGAAACCCAAATTAGCTAAACTCCATGAATTAGATCAAATCTTAGATCAGTCGGAAATCGATAATAAAGAGCAAAGATTGAATGAAGTCAATGGTGAAGTAGATCCTCAGACTATTAAACGACAGTTTAAAAAGCTAACTCAAAAATGGTGTCATATTTCAATACTTTGTGAATTCTTGCCAAATCTCATAATGTGCTTACCAGTTAATTGGTTTGATGATAAGACGTGTAGAGAAATCATTGAGAATTGTGGACAAATCAGAGAACGGTTTGATCATTATCAAGGTTTAGTTAATGTCAAAACAATAAAGGATAAGGGACTTAATGAGTTGTTGATGTTGGATTTAGGAGATTGACCCGATGGTACTTTGATAGAGTACTTTGAGAGTACCTTGACATAGTCATCGTTTTATACTATTATTCTTATATACAAGTTGGTCTAGTCTACTTCCTAGCTATCTACAACTGGAATAACCTACTATTAACAACATTCCAATTAATACATTTCCAAGCATTTTTCAAATATTCAACCTTACCATTAACTCCATAATCATTTATATAGGCATAATCCCAAAAGTTCAACCCTAAGATTGGTAAAGTGAAATCTCTTTCGTTATTCAAAGACTTTGATTGGATTTGTAAATGGGTCTCATAACTTTGTTCATCAATTCCACCATTCAAGTCTAAGGATTGGTTCTTACCATAGTAATATGGGGTACCATCGTTATTACATTTCATAATTGATAATGATTTATCAGCATTCTCAACAAGAAATACCCATCCTTGTCCAACTGCTGAATCGGCTATCAGTATCATCGACTCTTTCAATTCTTCGACATTACTAAACCCGGCTTGGTTCAACCTGGTGGTCAAGTTTCTTGATGGTGAAGTTTTTGCAGCTTCTGCTTGGTTGGTGAATTGTTCAAATACAAAATGATTGTTGTGACTTTGTGATGCAAAATGGAACACGTGCTGTTCAGTTGGTTGCTTGGCTGTATTCAATAAGATTTGATAAGGAGTTTTCAGTTCATTTTCTGTACCATTGGTTAATAATGTGAGGTTCATAGTAACATACTTTTGATAATTATTCCATGCATTTTCAAATCCATCTTTAGTATATAAACCTTGAATTCCTTTTTGTGTAAATGCTTCTGATGATTCTAACTTTGGGACTTGATGAAGGTATTGTTTAGTTATGGTTTGGACATTTTTGAAGGATTTACTTATCCTAGTGATAGGTCTATACATTGAAAATTTTTCACTCGCGCTAGGTTGTATTAGAGAGAGTGAGGTATAGGAATAGTGAGACATAGCGTACTGAGAAACTTCAGTCCACTCCTTCCCACCATCCACCATCATTCCTAACCTTCCTACGTCCACTCCACCCACATCATACACCGTATATTCTTATGTATCTACAGACTCCTCCAATTCCACCGATAGTACTGGTATATTCCCCGCTATCCAATTATTGTCTCTCATTAAACTCTTTGGATCCTTCAAATTCTTCATATTGATCTTGGCTAACACTTCATTGTACTTACAATCTTGACATTTATACTCCCTGAAAACTTTAGAAGTTTCCAAATCAACAAATATCCTCGTATCTCTTATCCTGAAGATGACATTATCAACTCTTAAGAAAAGTCTACAAAGTAAAAGAAGACATGTTGGCATAACCCTGATTTTAGTGGATAACATTGATATACCATTATCGCCCAACTCATCTTCAAACAAAATTGACTCATCAAAGAACAAAATAGGATCAGGCTGAAGTAATCTATTCACTGGAAACGGTTCTTGTGTGGGTTTGAATTCAATATTAGACGTCGTACCCTTATAATTGGTGGAATACGTCCAGTCGAAATTCTTGATGGTTTCAAGCAGGGTTATACTAGTCAAATCAATATTGGAAATCTCTTTGGATTTCTTCTCTGACATATCAAATGTATCTGACAAAGACTTGGATTTACGAGAATTGAGCCATTCCTCATGGTAACTAACTTTAAAATCACTTTCTTTATTTAATGAATCCAATGCATCTAATGCTGTGAATTTGATGGTGGCTCCGGTCTTATCGTTAACAAGTTTCACTTGGTTATTACCAAAAATCATCTCTGGTAATGGGAAGTCGTACCTCAGTTCTAAATCATCTAATTCCTTACTACTAAGTATTGGTTGCTTAATTGTATATATGCTCCAGTTATTGACGGTAATTGAAGGTTTGTCGATCAATGGGAACGTCGCCTTTGGTGATGGAATAATAACCGTACCACAATGATCACATTGTGGGTTATGGCATTGACCTTGGTGATGTTTTGCGGGGATTGATATGTTAGGACTGGATGTGTTTGAGGAGACTGAGGAACTGGATGTTGATGAGGAAGCCCTTGACGAAGGAAATGAACTGGACGACGAAAACTTTGATCTTTGGGGTGCTACGAAGGTATTTCTTGATGTTGGGTCTCCATTGTTTGGAACATTGAACTGAGGATTCCTACCTCTGGTATGTAATTTCACCATTTCCCTGGCACTATTTACATGTACAGCATCTATTCCCAGCCTATCAGGACGATTCTTGGACACGAACGTAGAATTTCCAGGACGCTTTGTGTCATTAGTGTCATCGCCTGATTTATTGCCTACACTTTCATTACTTGATGCCATAACCTTATTTCACAAAACCTCACTATAAAGCCGATCTGAAAATGAAATTTGAACTGCGCCTTTTGCAACTCACTCCATAGTAACCACTCGCTAATCAACTACAACCTGTAACGATGCAACCAGAATCGTTTCCATCACAAGATAGAATTAACCGATCGTCAAGTAAAGCTGAAATAGGAGTCATGAAATTAGCCCAATAAAATTAAGGGCCAAGATTCCCTTCGTAAACTTAATTATCCCACAATTCCATATGATATGTCATTTACATACAATCGGAATATTTTGATTGTCTAATGGTTACCGCATGCAATTAAAAAATAATTTACGATCATTCAGGGAGAATTGAAAATTTTCAATCACATTTATTGACGTTTTCCTTGGTTTATCATTAGTTAAGGTTGTAAGATGCTTAACTATCAATTGGTTCAGAGCTTAAACTTGTCCAATACAAAAGCCATCTGTATGAGCCCGTTCAACAATAGAGATTATTTTGTAATTCGTAATTTCAGGCTTCAATTCAAAGTTTTAGATCCATATCTTGTTGCAAATTTGAAGCTGCCACCATGTGTTGTGAACCGTATTACGGTATGCTTACCTAATCAGACATAAGCGTAAAATAAAAATGTAAGACAACGGATATATTGGAAGATCCCCCTATTTCACAACAATTGATAATAATCAGTTACACAAAAAGAGCAATTATAGCAAAAGCTCTGATCATGGTTATGGTATAATTGCCAACATGATCATACATTCCTAAACCTCTACGATTTTCCTCAATTCGTTTAAGATCACCTCAAACTCAAAATCCAGGCTCGGATTTTTCCAGTCTCACTATTGAGCACATGGGTACATTCATAACTCAAATGTAGTAATTAGGTTTCCACTTTTGTAATAAACAATGCACATCTTCCCGAACAATAAACTGAAAGTTAGTGTCTAGGATAATTTACGGGAGCCCATCTCACAAACTTTATCTTGTATCACGATGTTATTAGTGTTTAATGTATATCAATGGATAAGTAAATTCAAGGACTAATCTGCTACATTGACCATAATCAATTCCTCCCAATTCAGATAACTTTTCATCTAAAACTGCCAAAACTTAGGAATTATCCCATGCCGTAAACCTAATTGGGTTTGCTAATTGATAAAGTTATATGCAGTCTTATGTTGAGCCTATGTTAAAACCCGGCAGATACAAAAAGAAATCCCACGTTTAACTCAAAGATTCCACATCTGCTTATACTTTACGACCATTGTAATCGGAATTGTTCTATGGTTACGCTGAACTATAAATACAAACCCAAAATCTCTTGAAATTAATCTTTACTCAAAAATGCAATTCTTAACTTTATTAACTGTTGCTACCGTCGCTTTAGCTAAAAATATCTTATTAACCAACGATGATGGTTTTGCTGCTACCAACATCAGAGCTACTTACTACGCTTTAAAGAAAGCTGGTCATGAAGTCTTAATGGTTGCTCCAGTTTCCCAAAGATCAGGTTGGTCAGGAAAGTTCGATGTTCCATACACTTCAACTTTACAAACTGATGGTGATTTCAAATACAGAGTTGCTGGTGATCCAATCTTTGGTCATGAACAAGATGATGACCACATCTGGTACTTCAACGGTACTCCAGCTTCATCATTAGCTCTTGGTCTTGATTACATCATTCCAAAATATTTCCCAAGTTTAAACAACTCAATTGATTTAGTTGTTTCCGGTCCAAATGAAGGTACTAACCCAGGTGGTTTCTTCACTATCTCCGGTACTATTGGTGCTACTTATAACGCTGTTTACAGAGGTATCCCAGCCATTGCCTTCTCTGGTTCAAACAGTAACAACTCCTTCTTCAAAGATTCATTAGATGATGATCCACAAAACCCATCAAACATTTACGCCAACTTAACTGCTGAAATTGTTGATCAAGTTTTCAAATCACAAGGTTCAAATGACAGAGCTTTACCATTAGGTGTTGGTTTAAATGTTAACTACCCACCAGTTGGTCACCTTGCTACTAACGGTTGTGAAAACCCAGAAATCCTTTACACTAGACTTAGTGGTTACGAATCTGCTGCTTTAGCCGTTACCATTAATGAAACTACTGGTATTCCAAAATCTTACACTATTACTCCAGCTGGTTTAACCGCTTGTTTAAACGGTGTTTGTGAATTACCATCAGAATCTGAAGCTATTTTAAGAGCTTGTTCAGCTACCATCTCAACTTTCTCAGTTGATTATGATGCTAATGCTCAATTACAAGGTCAAGTCAGAGACTTATTAGCTCCAATCCTTTCTGCTTAATTTACTTCTAAAAGTTATCGTGTTTCGAATATTGTTTTTATAGATCAATTTAGTATACCCTAAAGTTTGTTCTGTGCTCTGTGCTGTTCTGTATTGTTCTCTGGGTTGTTCTCTGGGCTTTGGGCCTGTGTTAAGGACTAAGACTGTTAGTGCGAAGTTCCCTCAGTCTTTTGATAATATTTTGATAACTCCGATAATACTGTGCGTCTAACGTATATCACTATACTCTTATCTCTAAATTCTCATCACTATACTATCTTTACTACATCAAGCTTCCACAGGCTTCTCTGCATCCTCTTTAGTCAATCCCTGTCTTACTGCTAACACCTTATCAGCAATAACTGCATCAACCCCCGCCTTCATTTGGATCTTACAATTTTCAGGATCATTATTCAAGGTACCATAGGTAACACACACTAATCCTGAAGATTTAACAACTTGCGCTAACCTTGGAGTTTTAACGAAAGTTTCAGCTGCTGATACGATTCCTAATAAATCCCAATTTTTAGCAAATCTAATAGCATTTTGTAAAGAGCTAGCTCTAATATCAGCCATATCAGCTGTACCACTTTCAGTCAAGTAAAGAATAGGAATTGATGGTTGTTTTAAACTCAATAATAAACAAATATCAGGATGGAATGATGAAAATATTATATCTCTACCATTCAAGTTTTCATTGTAAACTGTATCTAAAATGGTGTCGACGTAAAAGTTGATATCAAAGGCAATTTCTCCCATCATTTCATGTTGAGCTTCATCCAACATTGGATATTTAAGTTCAATATTAAATCCAACACTCTTAGGTAATTTACGGAATAAATCTTTCAAAGCTACGAAATTAGAAGCAATTTGTAATCCTCTAGCATTACCTTTATAACCTTTATCTTTCCAGGTTTTAGTCAATTTCATTCTACCATTATATTGATCTTTCGATTCTTTACCAATATCATCTTCAATGCTCATATTTGGAGTTGATTTGTAAGCTGCCATCGATCTTGGACGATTGACTTTACTTAAAACTTCATCATCCAATGCATAAGTACTACCATTGACGGAATTACTACCATTTGAAGAATTAGTTGGTGATAAATATGAATCCACATCAATACCAGAACCATTGTTTAAATTCAACTGACTAAGATCTGGATCATTTAAGTGTAAGAATTGTTCAGCAGTTAAAGCATGCATTGGAATATCCACTCCACTTTCAGCAACAGTGAAATCATGATAAATGACAGGGACATGATCTTTAGTCAATTGAACATCAAACTCAACATATGATGCTCCCAAAGAAGCAGCAGCTATGAAAGATGCTAAAGTGTTTTCACCTAATTGTAAAGATTTGTCATTGATATTCTTACCTAATCCTCTATGACCAATAACTCTTGTTGATACTAAAGTCTTCCAATAAGTATCAGTTCCAAATTTCAAGTTTTCATGTTGATAAGATTTAACGTAAAGAACTTCGAATTTGATAGTACCAATAACATCTAAAGAATTGTTGATGATTGGTGAAGTTATAACTGAATTAAGTGATCTTAAATTTGGTCCAACTTTAGTATAAGCTTCGTCTAAAATTGCTACAGCTCTAGCTAATTTCCCATCAGTGTTAGATTCTTTATATTGATAAGTTGGAATGATATCAAACGTGATAATCACATCATTAATAGTTAACTTATTAGTCAACTTGAAACTAATAGGATCGGTAGCTATGGCTTGTTGATCTTCTAAAGGTAAATCAATGATAGTGGATTCAATACTTTCATGATGCTTGTTTCTACAAGTTATAACAAGACTTACAGGAGTATCCAAAGATGCCAAATCAATTGCAGGTGAAGTACTACGTAAATCAGTAGTACCTAAAGTTATCAATAACATTGATTCATCTGGTGATAAGTAAGTATGACCAAATGATTTGATTGGTTTAACTCTACTTGGAGATTTGGACCTATCGAATTGTTTCAATTGCTTATAAATTTCAGGGCTTTCGCTAAGAACTTCAATTGAAGAATTGGAATTTTGCATCAATGAATTTTTCATTACTAAACTTGGATTGGTCTCCATTTTAGCTTGTAAGTGTTTACTTACAGCAGTTCTTTGTAAGTTATTATCAGGGTTAGTCATGTCATATAATAACAACTTTTCATTGGAAGGTTTTAAGAGATCAGCAACTTTTAAATGACCTCTTAACGTTGCATGTTCCATTGGTAACCAACCAGAATCATCAACCAAATCAACTTTACAATTATATTGAATCAACAATTTGACAATTTCTTCATAACCTTCAGTGGCAGCTACGAAAACTGGAGTCCATCCAAATACCATTTCACCGATTTCAGGGTCAGCTTTATTTTGTAATAAAAATTCAACCATTGAAGGTAAATTGAATTTCGATGCAATATAAAGAGCAGTTTCATTATTGTGTTCGAAATCAGTGTAATTGATATCGATTTTCCCGAATTTAAGTAAACAGTTGAGGATTTCAGGGTTATTCAATTTAACAGCTAAAAGGATCAAATTTGGGCAATTCAATCTGGTGGTATTGGAATAAATTATAAGGTATTGAGTGGTCAAAGGGTTCTTATGAAAGATCGATAAATGTAAAGGAGTTACCCCTTCATTATCACCCCAAAATTTCATATCATCAATTGATAAATTGCCAATTAAATTCCATTTCTTTAAGTAATTCAAAATAACCTTGGTCACATGATAAATCCCATACTTTCCACAATAATGTAACGGAGTTCTTAAATTGTTATCTTTTGAGTTTAAGAAGAATCTCAAGTTATAGTAACTAACTTCCTCATCAAGTTTCTTCAAGACATATTCTAATCCCGCAGTATCAGCATCTGATGTTGCCTTGCAATAAAGAACCAAATGATGGAAGAAGTTTCTGCCATTGATGTCATACTTATCGTATAACAAGTTGTCGGTTGAAAAGTTGTTGGCCTTTACTGATACTTGTAAAAGTTCAAAAATAGTGTCAATACAATTGACTTTGTTTCTAAGGGTAGCTTGAATTAACAAACTTATAAGGAACTTAAGAGACTTATCCTTAGTTTCATCCTTTAATTTTTCGCCATTATCTTCATCAAGAATTGGATCGAATTCATCAACAAGATTATCAAAGTTAATTGACGACATTATACTAAGATTGGTCAATTTGTTAAGGATAAGGTTGATATCATCAAGGTTTGATAATAATTGTTGTTGGTTGATGAAATTGAACTTCATTCTACCATCGATATATTTTTGTTTGTTATCATTAGGTAAGTGGATCTTCTCCTTGGCATGGGCCTTGGCCATATCAGTTTTACCATTCTCAGTCTTTTCACTATCACTCTCACTTAAATGGCCATTGGATAAGTTTTGAAGAGTGGTCAATTTCTTATCTAACTTCTTCAAGATCTTGATGAACCCCTTGTTGTTCAATTCTCCAAACCATTTCAAGTCTCTGTAGAAATTCTTCAATTCCACTAACATTTGTAACACCTCATCTAACTCATAACTTGAATTGATATTGTAATTGATCTCCCCATCTTTAAAATTCAAGACGTTTTTGATGTTGTCTAACCTACGATTGTATTCACTGATCTTACTATTGTAGAAGTTATCAACTTTTTCAATGTTCATATTGAATTGCTTGAAAAATTGGGATAATATAGATTGGATAAGATCTGATATGTTAGCATCTGGATTGAAATTGTAATCGATGTTCTTGATCAACTTTTTCAAGTTTTTGAAATTCATATAGAAGATCGACCATTGTGGGATCTGATGTGAAAGAATTGTTTTACCAAACTTCATGTTTGTGGTTGTTGATGATAGATTTCTAAGTTTGACGTAATGAGGGGTCGATGAGATTACGCACTATCTATCAAATCTGGAATCAGTAAGATAGGCAATATTCAATGATTGATTGACTTATCAACTAATTAAAGTTCCTGAAAGGTATAGGGGTTAGGAATTTATCAATTGACTTACACACTTTGTTAATCCCAATTTGTGTAAAATAACTCAAAAAGAAGCAACCGTTCCCTTTAAATGTCTTATGTCTACACGTGTGAAGACAAGTTCCCAGAACACCCGTGGACTTTGTTTATGTAACTTAAACTTCGTTAGATTTCGGTTTTTATGACACGTTATTTGCTTAAGGTCTTGTGACAGCAATTGGATGTTGTGGGTAAGATTTTGGGTTAAGGTTGGGTTGGTTTATATGGTGTTTGTGATTGTAGGTGGTTTGAGATAGAAGTTGAAATAGTGTCTATGGCTGACGTATGGATTTTCGGTAGGGTCAAGGGTCACTTAAGAATTTGTTTTTGGTCATAAACGTCAGACTTTGATTACTTTGTTAGCTAAACAGATAGGTGGGGGTTTGATTGTATATATATGATGAAAATCATGTCGTGTGTAAACCGTATTAACCAGTGTATTTACCTGTTAAGCTTAGAAAATGACCAGAAAACAGCACAACGGAAAATCCCCAAAGCGGTGATCAAAAGACTTAGAAGTCATCCAATCAGAATCCTTGGCTAAACTCACAACACCAATCCAATCGCCCTTCGAATCTTATACTCCGATGCATATCGCTATCATCTACCTTTCTATATTTATACCTGTGACGCGCGATGACATAGTATAGCCACCAATACCATATAAACCAAATCAAACGTACGCAGATAAAGCTCTCGTATCAGCATAAAGTGCAGAAAACTCTAATCCAAACGCCCTACCCTATTCGATCATTCAGACCTCCCTCCTTCCCCGATATCAAACCAATGACCCTAATTCCCTACCAATTCCGCTCATCTCACTCACTCTCGTCGTCACTTACCTTTAAAGGCGCGATAACACGCTCGTTATCAGTTCCTGATTTAATCTGAGGTATTAACTAATGTATCACTTAATTAACAGTTATAAATTCGACACTTTTCCCACTTTTTCTTGTTAACAAAGTTTATTCCTAACTACTATGTCTATTGATTATAAATATTATCCAGATAAAAAAGCCAACATAATTTTAGCACCATTTTCAGGGGGTCAACCAAAAGGTGGTGTAGAATTAGGTCCAGATTATATCATCAAAGCTGGTTTTGAAGATCAAGTTAAAAAATTAGGCTGGGATACTAAGATCGTCACTCCATTAGAAGGAACCGATTATGAACTGCAAAAGACTGATGATAAGGATAAGTATGGAGTCAAAAATACCAAAATTGTTAATCAATGTAATGAAAAAATTTTCAAAGCGGTTTCAGGATCTTTAAAGGATAAGAGATTACCAATTACTATTGGAGGTGATCATTCAATTGGGACAGGTACTTTATTAGGAGCATTAACCAATGATCCTGAAACCTGTATATTATGGATTGATGCCCATGCTGACATAAATACACCAATGACCACAGATTCTGGTAATTTACATGGATGTCCAGTTTCATTCTTATTAGGACTTGATAAGACCAGTTATCCACCAGAATTTGATTGGATTCCTCATGGGATTTTGAAACCTGGTAAAATCGCATATATTGGATTAAGAGATGTTGATGATGGTGAAAGAAAAATCTTAAAGGAAAACCATATAGCAGCTTATTCGATGTATCATATTGATAAATATGGTATTGGTAAAGTTATTGAAATGGCATTGGAAAGAATCAACCCACAAAGAAAACATCCAATACATTTAAGTTATGATGTTGATGCAATTGATCCTTCTTTTGTACCTGCAACTGGTACCAGAGTTGAAGGTGGTTTAACCTTAAGAGAAGGATTATTCATTGCTGAAGAACTTGCTATGACTGGTCTTTTAAGTTCCATGGATATCGTCGAGACCAACCCATCCTTAGCTGAAAATAATGAACATATCTTAGACACAGTTGGTGCTGCTTGTGCAATCGGAAGATGTGCTTTAGGTCAAACTTTATTATGATCAGATCTTGTATTTATTATTAGAATATATATTGGTTGCAAAATCGCTGCGCATGTTTTCATGTGCTGTATCTGTAAAGTCAATGCATGGTGGTTCCCCGAACATTACTCCATACTTATCATATCATGAATTATGTAATACTAGAAATAGTAACAAACACTAATAAAAAAAATTACACTTATCAACAATCGGTATTATCCACCCCTATACCTGAAATTTCATTAATAAAAGAATATCGTGTCCCTACCAGTCACCTTTTCTTGCAGCAATGTATGTCCCTAAATCAGGGTTAAATCCTCACCCAAATTCCCAATTGTAAATCAATTAATTAATTCATAAAAATGGCAGTAATCGTTGAATCCTCCAGTACACCTGAACATATTTCCAAATTCTTCCAATTCTGTGGTGACTTGAAGTCAATTAGTAAAATCTCCAACAATACTTACGAAGTACAATTTGTCAATTCATCTGCTGAAGAAACTGCTTTATTATTAAACAATGCCGAATTAGATGGCGAATTATTGAAAGTCTATGAACCAAAAACTTCAGGCTCAGCTGGTGCCGCTGCTGCTTCAGGGGTTGGTGCTACAGCAACCACAGGCACTAACACTGAAGCTAAACCAGCTGCTACTAGTACTTTACCAAGCTACGAAGCTTCAACTGGTCTTGGTGCAACTTCACTCCAAGAAAAAGACTTAAAAGCTAATCCTTCAGAACTTTCAACTGGTGATGAAAAGTTGGATGATATCAATCAAGAAGCTAAGCCAAAATATATCATTATGGCTCAATTATTGAGTAAAGGTTATAAGATCAATGATGATATTATTTCAAACTCTATCAAGTTTGATAACAAGCATGGTATTAGTGATACTTTCAAGAAGTTTGTTAATGATTTAGATGTCAAATTAGGTAGTTTGAGTCTTGGGGAAAAGAAAGATTCAAAATCAACTGCTGCAAATACTGATGCAACTGTTAGTGGTGTTGGTGCAGGAGTCGATAGCGAAACCACTAAAGCTCCTCATGATAAGAAATTAAGTGAAGAATTGACCAAGCAATTCAATGCCAATTATTCTGAATTCAAAAAGACCAAATATTATGACAAATTGGCTCATTATTATGATGTTGTTAACAAGCAGTTCACTGAAGGTAATGAGAAATTTCAAGACAAAGCAGCTCAAAATGAATATGGAGTTAGAATCCATGATTTCTATAAGGGCTTAGTAGACGATGTTAAGAAAGTTCATTTAGAAGCTAAAAGATTAAGTGATTTACAAAAGGAAAAAAATTAGTCTGTAGCAGTATGTAACAATTCATGTAACTCCGTTTGCACCCTAGTGCGCATTGTTTTTGCAACCATTGCTGGAGGTGAACAATTGACACAAATACTTCATATATCATTACCATAACACGATTTGAATACTCAGAAGCTCAAGGTAAGACAATCACTAAGCCAAAAACATGGATCTTTTCGAGGAAATTTCCAAACTTAAAAATTATCAAAAAAGAGTCAAATTTTTAAAACCTAACTTACACCAAATTTACTCAAATTTACGTAAAATTAGTCCTAGTTTGAAGTTTAATAGCAATGATGTAGAACTACTATTAGAACATTTATCAGATGAATTCCCAGAATCAAATTTGTCTAACAATCGTTTAAATGAAGTCAACAATAAAGTATCAAACCTTATTAAAGCTCGAAATAATATCAGACACCATAAGCATTTGAATGAATCCATAAGAAATTTACTTATAGTATTAACCAACTTCAATTTGACTTTATATAATAATGAATCAAAGTATGCTATATTAGAAGTGATTGAATTCTTGAACCATCAATTGAATCATATTGCATCACAAGACACTAATTTTTTAGTCTGAAAACTTGAAATTATTCGATAGAAATTTGTAGGTGGATTGGCGGTAGCACTGGCTTAAATAAAGTTTGGAATAAACATTGATTGGATATATACAGGATATAACTACTTAACCCCAGTAAACCTGAATGAAAATGAGACATCGATTTTCCGAGGAAATGTTGGATTGAGTTGTAAGTCCGGGGCAACTTTTTTATTGCCAATCATGACTAATAACCCGATTATCTATTAAGCCTTTATGTCTATACACATATACATTGACGTATCTTAAGTTTCGAAAAGTATAAACTATAGGAATACAAGTTGACCCCACCCATTCATGACTTAGGTCACTTGACTCTGAGTCAAAAACTTCCGTTCCACCTGAAAACAAATCAATCCGGGGGAAGGGAACTGAGAAGGTAATGTGAATTTTTTGTGGGGGAGTGCTCAAGCCCACTATAAATTAACCCTTTTGTCCAAAAATACTGAAAAATAGCAATAAATTTAGATTATATTTATTATTTATTATACCTTAGTTAATATTATACTATGAGTACACAAAAGAAAAGAGGAGGTATTACTGATTTAGTTGCCGGGGGTACAGCTGGTCTTTTTGAAGCATTATGTTGTCATCCATTAGATACGGTTAAAGTTCGTATGCAATTATACAGAAAGTCCGGTAAAAAACCACCAGGATTCATTAGAACTGGGATCAATATCGTTCAAAAAGAAACATTTTTAAGTTTGTATAAAGGTTTAGGAGCAGTTGTAATTGGAATTGTTCCAAAAATGGCATTAAGATTTTCATCATATGAATTTTATAGATCCTTATTATATAAACCAGATGGTTCAATTACTACTGCCAACACATTTATTGCTGGGGTAGGTGCCGGTATAACTGAAGCGGTTGCAGTTGTCAACCCTATGGAAGTTGTTAAAATCAGATTACAAGCTCAACATCATTCAATGGCTGATCCATTAGATGTTCCAAAATATAGAAATGCTCCACATGCTGCATATGTTATTATCAAAGAAGAAGGGTTCAAAACCTTATATAGGGGTGTTTCATTAACTGCTGCTAGACAAGCAACTAACCAAGGGGTTAATTTCACTGTATATTCCAAAATCAAAGAATATTTACAAGAGTATCATAAATCTGAAGTATTACCAAGTTGGGAGACCAGTTGTATTGGGTTGATTAGTGGTGCTTTAGGTCCATTATCAAATGCTCCATTAGATACTATTAAGACAAGATTACAAAAGACTACTTATGCATCAAATGAAAGTGGATTAGTTAGAATTGTTAAAATTGGTAGACAATTAATCAAAGAAGAAGGTACTGCTGCTTTATATAAGGGTATCACTCCAAGAATCATGAGAGTTGCCCCAGGTCAAGCTGTCACATTCACAGTATATGAATTTATGAAGGGTCTTTTAAGTGGTGATACTCCAGTACCAAGTTTAACTCAAAGCAAAAAGAAGTTAGATTGATTGTGTAAAATATATAGATCAACCTATTCTACCGGACTCTAACGAAGTATGAATGTTTTAAGTGGGTACCTTTGGGCATCGTCTTAACTATGGAACATCTTAACTGAGTAATGTCTGGGTAAAGTATTAACTATGGACAATCTCTATGAACACACATAAATGATGGTGGAAAGTTCGCCATGGCTCTCTTTGTGTCACTACGGTCACTACAAATATTGCGGCAAAAATTGAGATCTATCAGAGACCCATTGAAACCTCAGACAATGTTTAAACAATTACAACCACAAATACCCAAAAGGCTAACGGGCCTAGCCACAAAAGCAATACAGAATCGATCAGTTCGTTTGTTAAGTGGTCGTTCTTTTAATCCATTCATCAATCAGAACCGTACCATAACTAATAACCCCATAAATTTGTTACCAAGAAGAGCAAACGAAATAAGCGAAGAAGAAGTCAAGAACTTTTACCGTAATAGACAACAGAGCAATGAAAACATTCAAAGTAGAGCCAATTATGAAACTTTTGGATATTCAGCAGTACCTAATGAAAATGGAATAATAACTCCTCAAGATGGAATCTATGAAATGCTTTCACAACCAGCCCTTGTTATTGAACGTCAAGTTGAATTTATGAATTTGTTTCTTGGTTTCGAACAAGCTAACAGGTATAAGATCCTGACAGTTGATGGTACACCTTTAGGGTTCATGGAAGAAAAAGACTTTGGGATCTTTAAGATGATTGGACGTCAATTCTTTAAATTGCATAGACCATTCGAAATCGAAGTATTTAATAACTATGGTGAGTTGATTATGGTTATTAAACGTCCATTTTCGTTCATAAATAGTCATATCAAAAGTTATATTCCAGGATACAATGATCAAGGACATTTAGAATTAGAGTGTTTGGGAGAAAGTGTTCAAAGTTGGCATTTATGGAGACGTAGATACAATCTATTCAAATTAGATGATGATGTTAAAATTGAATATAATCAATATGGTGCCATTGATGCTCCATTTTTATCGTTTGAGTTTCCTGTAATTAACGATAAGGGTGAAGTCATCGGAGCTGTGGATAGAAATTGGGTTGGTTTAGGAAGAGAGTTCTTTACTGATACAGGTGTGTACGTTGTCCGTATGGATTCTTCAACTTTGGACGGCGTTTATGGTGATACTGTGGTTGGTAACGGTTTAACGTTAGACCAAAGAGCTATTTTGTTAGGTAATGCTATCAGTATTGATTTTGATTACTTCTCAAGACACTCAAGAGGTGGTGGTGGATTATTCGGTTTTGGTGAATATGAATGATTCCCCTACTTGTATATAATAAACTCCTATATGACTGTTAGTTCGTATAAAATCTCTTAGACTTCTCCCCACCCTTTTTAATCATTTCATTCCACTGTTGATCGCTACTGTTTTCACTTATCTTTCTGATCAAATTAACAAATAGATTGGTATAATCGTGTTTCCTTAATTCGATTTCTTTATCCCAACCTTGTCTCTTTCTGACCTCAAATGACTCCATTTCTTTGTCACCAAAATTCTTAGCTTGTTGCAATTTATCATTAGTCACAACTAAACATGAGAACCTGAGTTCTTCGCCATACTTACCAATTCTTTCCATTAACACTTGTGGGATCTTTTGAACAAATTCCATGGTATCATTACAATCACCATGAACTATAGGATAAGATTTTAATCCGTCAAGTTCGTATAATTTGCCATTTTTTGGCACGTACCCTATGAAATGGAATACTCCATCATTCTTATCGTCATAATTCTTAGGAGGTTTTGTCAGATCATCAACAAGAAACGGTGGAGATGAAAATGAATTATGAACGGCTCTAATTGGTTCACTATTGGAAATTGTTTCACCAACCATTTCTCCATCGAAACCTGTAACAAACTCTTTGAAGTTACTAAGCTCATCTCCAAGCTCTATATCGTCACTGGCATTGTTAGAGTTTAATAATATATTCAATATGGCTTGAGTACCACAAGCATTTTGAATGGTTTGATTACCGAAAAAAATCCCATTGTCTTGATACTTGGTATCATATTGTCCACAAACGGGTTTATTACCATTTGAAGCAAATTGTCTATCTAATTTACCATACTTGAATAAGAAAATAATTCCATATATTGGTGATAATTGGCTCAATGAATCACTATCAATTGAGTATACGTCCTCGATCTGTACACCTTTGACGCCTAACTTCTCTATAAGACGTGTGAATAATCCCTATTGGTTAGTAACAGTTGGATCGGGTTTAGAATCGTACATACTGCATCAGAATCAATAGTATTCCAACCTGATTCAGACATTGCGCATTTATTTACTGAGGTTGAGGCATTAGCATCATTGCCATAATTCCCTGTGTAGAGTGAAAGGTTGACATCATTAGTGGGTGATTAGAAACTGGAGATTATAAACCTACCATGAACTGTTTGGTTCTGGGTAAACTGTTTGGTTCTTGGAAACTTATAAAATAAAATTTGATCTTTCATTTAGTGGAAATGGTACTTTTGTAAATTTCACAAATTTTTAATAAATCAAGCCGTCAACAATTAGAAGGAGAATTCCAATTCCATTATACATGGCTATAAACCATTTCATTACGGTTACATTCCGAATGTCATAAACCGTTTATCACCGTAAGGCACTAATATATTTGACAGTTAGTGCAACATGGTCAAAAAAAGTTGCAAAAACTCCGCTTACGTAATCTCTTAAACCCATTTTTTTTCAAAACCCAAATCCAGTTGCACTATTTAAAAGATCGATTGTTTCCCCTGATTCTGTCAATTAATAACCGAATTAAGAAATGGGTTTTGGTAAATGTTGTGTCGATAAGTTCCACCACGATGGTGAATCAACTGGTGTCATCAAACCAGTTGGTGGTGTAGAAAGTTACGTTGCTGGTGATGATAAGGCTAATGATAACGTCATTGTCATTCTTAGTGATATTTTCGGTCACAAATTCAAAAACAACCAATTGGTTGCTGATGATCTTTCTGCTCAATCTGGATTGAAAGTTATCTTACCAGATCTTTTCAACAATGATGCTTATCCAGCAGATGCTGATTTCTCTCAACTTGAAGCTTGGTTAGGTAAACATGCCCCACCACTTGCTGAACCAATTGTTGAAGGATTCTTCAAGAAATTCACTGAAGAAGCTAAACCAAAGAACCTCTTTGGAATTGGTTACTGTTACGGTGCTTACCTTGTTTTACCACGTTTAACTGAAAATGGAATCTTCACTGCTGGTGCATGTGCCCATTCATCAGTTTCAGAAATTGAACTTTATCAAGCCATCAGAAAACCAGTCTTATTCAGTGCTGGTGTTGAAGATGTTAGATTTACTCCTGACTTCAGTCATCAAGTTTCTAAGATCTTAATTGAAAACAAAGTTAGATTCCAATTGAATACTTTTACTGATGCTCCACATGGTTATGCTATTAGAGGTGATTTATCAAACCCTGCCACTAAGTATGCCAAAGAAGCCACTTTATTGGATCAAGTTAAGTTCTTCCAAAGTTTCCTTTAGTTGTATGTAGAGATGTATGCTTTCGTTCTGTAGTTTTGTAGACTAGTGCTCTTGACTCCATCTATTACTGCAGTAGAAGTTATCTATTACTCTAATAGACCGCAACTATTAGTGTAGACCGATCCTAGTAGACTCTACGGCAGTGCGCAGAAAACCTCAACACGTACCATGTCCTTTGGGGAATCATATGAGAAGTACCTAGGTTTATTCTTACAAGCACAACCTATAACAATCAATCCAATATATGACCATCTTGGATTTCTCGTAGTTTTACTTGGCATAATTGCATTTTTCTCCTTGAGTTTTGCAATCTTAGTTACTTCCAAAAATAAGAATCACGTTGGGTTTTTAATAAACGCAGTAATTGCAAGTTTGTCAATTGGATTTGGAGCTGTGATGCTAGCTAACTATGTGGGTGTTTATATTTGATGAATGTCTGTAGCACATGACTGTCTAGTGAACTGTTTACTGGAGATCCTGACAGTATTGATAATAAGACAGATTTATGTCTGGTCACTGTATCCAGTAATATGTAAACATTGAATTAGAAACATCTTGATTACACCACCCATCATACTAAATAGGTTATATACAAAATTTACACATTAGATCATCTATGGTCCAAGAATTATAACTCCGAATCGGCTCATATAACAAAACATAACTCTAAATGTTCTCAAATCGACGAGTGAGAAATCGTGATGTTGTTCGTTTGGTTCCTTATACCTTTCATTGCTGCCCAAGACTTTTATAAGAACAATGCTAATGTCTATGAATTAACAGCTAACAGTTTCGACAAGGTCATCCATGGTTCTAACTATACGACCATCGTTGAATTCTATGCTCCATGGTGTGGATATTGTAAGCAATTGAAACCAGTATTTGAAAAATTAGGTAAATTCATTCAATCTGATTCTAAGTATGCTATTAATGTAGCAGCCATCAATTGTGATAAATCATATAATAAACAAATTTGTTCCGACCATCAAATAACTGGATTCCCTACTTTAAAAGTGTTCAGACCTCCTAAGTATGATGGTAAGCCAACTAAGGCAAGACATGTTTCTGAAGTCTATACTGGAGATCGAGGATTCAAATCCTTAGTTAATTTCGTAACTTCCAGAATCAAGAATTATGCTAAGAAGATCAAATTATCATCCATTAATGAATGGATCAATAGATCAGGTGATTATAAGATTCTATTGATAACTAAGAATCAAAGTGTTACTCCGTTTTATAGATCTCTAGCAGTTGACTTTTTAGGGGTTGCTGAGTTTGGATATGCAGTTAGTAAGGAACTCACTACTATTGATGTTTTAGATAAGAAAATCGAAGTATCTCAACTACCAACTTTATTAATGATTAATAAGAAAACTGGTGATATAAAGACTTGGGACAAAGCTGTTGATAAAGTTCAGATAAGTAAATGGATTTCAGAAGAAGGTATTGAACCAGTAGAAGGTGAACTTTCCAAGAAGGGTAAGAAGGTTGCTAAGTATAGAGTTGGAAAGAAGAAAATCGTTCATGATGAACTTTAGAGTGGACAATGTAAATAATCAGAATCTGAGTTAAACAGTTTTTATATATGAATATAGAGTACTTGGTAATATAATACCGTAGTTTGATTGTCAAACAATAGAACCCGTAAACTTACCCAAAAATTTAAATTTTCACATGCAATATTTAACTCACGTGACCGAGTACTCGATTTTAGTTCCAGATAATCTCAAATCGACTCCTATAAATCGATCCTCCACTAAATCATCAAGATGTCAATTGTTGATCAAACAAAGTTCCTCCTTGAAAATTTACAACACTATGTCGTAATTGACGACAAATTATTATATAGTCTTGCCTGTATTGCGTTCAATCCGATTTTTTGGAACATTGCTGCTAGATTAGAGTATAATACTCATATCTTAACTAAAGTAAGTGGAGGTGCCTATAATGGATGTTACCTATTAGCACTTACAATCTTCTCATTAGGGATCTACCGTGATTACGTTTATCATGATGCATTAGAAGCTCAACCTTCATTTCAACCATACGTTGATTCTAGTCTTATCAAAGCATTAGCAATTATAACCTTTGGGTTCGGTAACATCTTAGTACTTTCAAGTATGTATGCATTGGGAGTTACCGGGACTTATTTAGGTGATTATTTCGGAATTTTAATGGAAGAGAGAGTCACAGGGTTCCCATTCAATGTCAATGATAATCCAATGTACAATGGATCAACTTTATGTTTCTTAGGAACTGCTTTATGGTACGGTAAACCAACTGGGATAATTGTTAGTGGATTAGTCTATGTTATGTATAAGATTGCTTTATTGTTTGAAGAACCATTTACCGCAAAGATCTACAAAGAGAAAGAGTTAAGAGAAGCTAAGAAGCTGACTTAGACAAATCATAAGATATGCTTGTTAGCATTACAGACCTCAATTGCATGCTCTTGCCCATGCAAAAGTTATTCAACTAACTTTGAACATGCAATTTGTCACCGTAAATAGAAATACAAATCTATGTTCAATCTGTGTTGAATCTATGTTCAATCTATGTTCAATCTACAATCTATTGTTCATTTCTCATATCTAGATATACGCATTCTCCATTTTAACCTTTCTTATTGATCCTATCCCTATCCTTTATTCTTTGCCTTCGTTCTAAACAAAATTGAACACTTCACTTAACCCATTACTATAATTTCCATTCAAATTCAAACTCTGGAATTTTTCACTGGATTTATGGTAGTATAATCCATTAATTGTACCAATAGGTAAGGTATCATTAACATTACCAATATTCAAGACTATATAATAAAATCCTTCAAATGAGGCTCCTTTTAATTGTTTAACTTTAGCGTCCGGTAATAAGAACTCTTCTTTCCATCTCATATATATCAACCCATTATTTTTTTCACCGTTATTGATTAAATGTAAATCTTTCATAAACTCATCATCAGTGGCACTATAATTATTGGTTAGTTTCTTCCAATGCTCTAAATCATTTCTTAAATCTGAACCCCATTTCTTATTCTCAGTTACAAATGAATAATTCTTGATATTTGCACCCGATGATTTTATAGGATTATTAATAATCTCACCTTTAAAACAAGTAGTGATCTCTGGATATAACTCAGTTAAGCCATTAATTTGAAGAAATCCAACTACTAAACTATTCTTCAAATCAAGAGTTTTAAACTCCACTTGAATACTGAACTTAGCTTTACCACTCTGTTGCAACCCTGTAAACTTAGCATTTGGTCTTAAATATGAACTGTAAAAATTAGGTAATTCATTTTTGGGATTATTCAAACTCATTATATCATCTTCGTCATTATCCGATTGGTTGTTTTCGGTTATTTTGATTTCAAATGGACTGGAAGGACGAAACTTAGGTGCTGTTTTATTTGTGTATTGTGGCTCGAATTTGGATTTCAAGTTTGGCTCTTTTTCAGTTACTGGCATGGTCTTCGGTACTACTGGTTTGAACTATGGGGTATAAAAATATGCTTGTGTAATTCAGCTAGGTTCTAACTATGGTAAGCACTGATATCTACTATATATAACGCTCACGATATCCTAAGATCTAAGGATCCTTTACAATTTCGTTATCGCGAATCGGTCCTGATTACTATACGCTAATTTTGAGTGAGAATGCCATCAGTTCCTCCTTCACCTGAACATCCGAAAGGTGATGAAGAAGTAAAGGAATTGCCCCAAGGTCAGTTCGATATTGATTTGAATCCCAATATAAGTGATGAGTCTGATTCTGAGTCTTTAGGAGAACACGTCAATTCTGATAATCCACACAGCAACGTACCTAACACGACACTTAATCACACCCTGAACTTAGCCAATACTAGCCTGGTGCAAGAACCTTCAATTGAAACTCCAATTAAGATCGATACCCTCACCCCATCCTTTGATGATGCTTATGAAACTGTCAAATCAGAATTCACATCTCATGATCCAATATCAGATATTCAACAAAGTAAGTTCATCAACTATATAGATGATGAATTGTTGGCACTACAAAGAAGATTTGTCAAAGCTCAATCTGGACAAGTGACCTATGCTTTAGCCAACCTTATCCTGGATCTCATACGGATCTTGAAACTAATCTGGTTATCAATATCACCCACAAACGGTAACAATACGGAATACTTGCTCAAGGTGTTAACAGATTTAGAAGATTACATTGAATTTTATAAAGTCATTGATAGTGATTCTGGAATCTTCGGTTTGATACAATACTTAGATGTGAGAATCAGTTTATTGTATGATGTGAAAGTGCTACATTCAACTCAATTTGTAAGAGGTTTATCGGTCATTTCCAGATTGAGGATGCTTATCATTTCTAGGTTCAATAGAACTGATGATTACGGAGTTGAATTGGAGATAAGTAAGATTTTCGAGGGGTCTTTAGATAGGTCTTGATGTGCTTATTCTTTATTCACATTTACCATCTTATCACCAAAATCACGTGATTTATTTATTTATGAATGTATAATGAATAATGGAGTAAGCCTCTTATATTAGTGTTTGGTACGGGAGTGCTAGTCCAGTGTCCTTCTTTATTGTGCTTCTTTAGTGTTCCTAAGTGCTTGACCCTCATCTCAGTTCGCAGTACGCTCAATCTACCAAAATGTTATGGTGGAATAAATCTAAAGAAACTGATCAACTTGATAAAGAACTTCCCGAAGACCTTAAAGAGTTCTTCCACACAGAGAACCCTGAACCTCAGCAATCCAATAAATATGAAATCACCCCTTATGAAGCCATTGTAGCTCAAAAACTAGCATCATTAAAAAATGACTACAGCTACGATTTCGATGTCTACAAAAGGAGAAATACTCTCAAGACTGTTGGAATGATAAATTGTAGTGAATTAGAATCCAAAGTCGTTGATTGTTTCAAGAGCATGAGTTTCACCAGTATTGATAACTGCTCCAAGCAAATAAAGATCAATAAGACTTGTATAGAAATTCAAATCAATGCTTTGAAGAGATTACATTATCAAGATTGTTATAGCGTACCACATTGTGACAAAATACGGTTTTTGGTTGACCATTTATTTACTAAAAATTTCGGTCAATTTGGAGAAGAAATGAATGAAGAAACTATGATAAAATTTAATAATGATTTAGATAAAAACTTCAATAAAGTATGGAAGTAGTTAGTCTAGGAATTCATTCCAAAGATCAAACCTTTCCTTATAAGTCACAGACGTTACTAAACCAGATGTACTTGGGAACACAAATATTTCATTTGGAGTAAAATGTTTTGTAAGATCTTTTGGTTGTAACCCCCACTTAAATTCTTTCATAGTATCTTTATACTGCTTAGGATCCTGTAAATACTTAATGAACACCTCCCAAATGCCTTTGCCTATTATTGCAATTTTTCTAACGTTAGAGTATTTAAATTCTTCAATTAGTCGTGGAATGTTATCTAACTTCTCTTGCATTGATAGCTCTTGTGCAGTCTTAGTACACCTTAATACTAGATCTGAAAACCCTATATTGTAGTTGATGAGCTGATTGTCATGTAGTGGCTTTGCTTTGGTGAGTATATCCTGTAGTATTGAGTCATTGGGATCTATTGGTATATTTTGATGGTTCAAACTTCTCTCCAACGTCTTTGTTTCATTGAAAAGTCTCCAGAATAGGTTGGTAGGATGAGCGTAATGATGCTGAGTTTGGGATGATTGAAGTCCTGGATTGAACCCTATAAACACTATATCGAGGTGTGGATTTATAGAAGGTGGTAGATCTTTATAGTCCTTGTATAAGTCCCGTTTGGTGGTCTTACTGATTCCAGAAGGTTTAGATTTCTTTACAACTTTGTTGGGATTAGACTTTTTTGGACTTGATTTAGGGCTAGATTTGGGATTTGACTTTTTTATGGATTCTGTATCATTTTTAAATGATTTGATAATCGATAAAGAGTCCATTATTTCATGGTTATTTGAAGGACTGTCTTAGTAGATAAGTCTCAGAAGTCTCACAGAACATTCAGAAGTTCAGCTCTAGATAAGTCTCACAGACCCGCTAGGTGTTAACTAAAATCCGAGAACGCTCATTACTATGGAGACCTTCGACAACATCGAAATAAAAAGTGAATCGACCCCCAAGTCAATTCTTAAGAAGCATGACAAGCCCTCGAAATCAAAAGTCTTGTTCAGTCCCACCAAGGAAGTGAAGAATTTCAAAGACTATTTTGAGTCTTCGGATGATTTGACTACCATTGAAATCAATGATAAACAAAAACAACCACCTAAAAAGCCAACTATCAATGATATCGATAGAGATTTAGCTGCAGGGATATTAAGAGACCCAACTGTTCCTTATGTGTTATCATTGTACCTGCAATTGATTTCTAATGTGTTCATTATAGGCTTAATATGTTACCTTATAATATTGTTCATACAAACCATTAAATCAGATATAAACCACAAAGTCGATATTTATGTCTCTGACATATTACAGGAAATATCACAATGCTCCAGAGAGTATTATCGTAACAAATGTAATGAGGACCAAATCCCACCAATATTAGAAAATAAATGTACTAGTTGGTCTAAATGTATGAACAGAGACCCTCAATCAATTGGTAAGTCCAAGATAACAGCTGAAGTATTCGCTGAGATTATAAATGGTTTTCTCAAACACATTAGTTGGAAATCAATAGTGTCTTTGATCTGTTTGTTTATTGGATCCTTATTTATGACCAACGTAGTATTCAGTACTTATAGAGACCCTAATAGATTGAAAGCTGATAAATTGGAAATGATCATAAAGTACCAGCAGGGTGTTATTGACAATTTGAAGGAAAAGAGGTACTTGGATGATATTGATGAAGTTGATGTTGAGGAAATAGAGAGTCCTCTTACCAGGAGGAGTCAATAGAGTACTGCACTCAATAGAGTCCATATACAGTGTTAAACTATTCACACGACACAGTATGTATCCACTGTAAGCAGACACATGTAAGTCTTAATAACCACACGTTTAGTAAATACTTAATGTATATGGCCCCTGTCTGAAAATTATACAAAAAATCCATTGTAACATCCAAATCGGGTAATTTTGAGATATTCTGAAACAGCTGCAAAAAATAAGTTCTCACACTATTTTTTCATATATATAGGCATACATGTGTTAGAGTCAAATCATACTCTTCATCATGACCAAAAGAGAAACAGAAGAGAAAACATCATCTACAGTAGTCTATGAGGTAGAAGATTCTATTGGTAATGTCGAGAGTAAGAACATATTCTCGTATACCACTGTACAAGATCTTTGGTTTATAGTCCCTGGTGCTATGTGTTCTATCATCAGTGCTTTAGGCTCACCAGCTCAAACTATCATTTATGGTATAATATTTCAAAAAATGAGTGAATATTATCTGGGGAAGTATTTAGACTCTAGTGGGTTCATAAAAGATGTTAAAGTCTATTGCTTTATGATAATTGTAATCGGAACTATTAAACTGATTGGTAGTACGTTCATGTGTTACTTCTGGATAAGAAATGGTGAAAATCAACAGAAGAGAATTCGTAAGCTGATCTTCAATAAACTTCTAAAAGAGTCAAATATCGAATGGATAGAAAACTTTAGTAATGTCAATGGAGAACTTAGTCAATTGAATAGATGTGTGGAAGAATTCAGAACTTGTAATGCTGAAGTGATTGCTATGTTTATCCAAGCATTTTCAAGTAGTTTGGCATTGTTTATAATTGCTATGAAGTATTCGTGGTCTGTGACCTTGGTGGTGTTATGTTTAACTCCATTCTTCGGATTATCAAGTTGGTTAACTAGTAAAATTGTTTATAAGTCTGCAAACATGGAAAATGTGTATACTTCACAAGCCACTAAGATTCTTAATTGGATCTTGTTGAAGCCAGACTTGACTAGGTTGTTCAACGGTAAACATATGGAATTTTTAAACTTCAAGAGTTTGGTTGATAAATGTTCAAAATTCAACTATAGAGTTCAAAATGCTACAAGCTTGAATATTGGTGTTTTGAAAGTGTTATCAATCCTCATGTTTGTACAGGGATTCTGGTTTGGTAATAGTATGATACGTTTGGGTAAGTTACAAATAAACCAAGTGTTTACCACATTCTCCGCTTGTCTTATGTTAGCTGAGAGTATAACAATTGTTACTGAAGTGATAGGTGAGTTCTATAGAGGTCAAGCAGCTGTTGGTAGAATCGTGAAATTCTTGTCATTGCCTAGTGATGATATGAAGAAGGGTACAAAATCACCTACTTGGTGTAATGGAGAAATTGAATTCCAAAACATTTCATTTCTGTATGATGGGAAAACTGATGTCTTAAATAATGTTAGCTTCGTGTTGAAAGAGAATGAAATGAATTTTATAATCGGTGAATCAGGATCTGGTAAGTCTACATTGTCACAGCTTCTAATGAATTTTTACACCCCAAGGACTGGTAGAGTTTTAGTAGATGGATACGATTTGAAAGACCTTAGTCCTGAATGGATAACTAAGAATATTTCACTCATCCTGCTGAATCCTATGATTTTCAATACTTCATTAATTGACAATATTGGAATTGCGGTTATGGATAGGTATGATAACGTACCTGAAAGTCTCATTCAAGATACTATAAGTTTCAGCTTACTAGACGATTTGGCTAAAAAAATTGACTTAACTGATAAAATATCAGATCTGAAATTATCTGGAGGTGAAAAGCAGAGGATTTCTATAGCCAGAGCTAAATTAAGAGATTCCTCGATTCTTATTATTGATGAAGGGTTAAGTGCTTTAGACACTTTCAATAGGGAAAGATTATTCAGATCCATTAGGGAATGGAGATTGGGCAAGACCACGATATTCATCACCCATGACTTGGAATGTATAAATGATGATGATTTCGTTATAAGGATGGAAAACGGAAGAATCAAAGACCAAGACTTTTTAGGAAACATTTTCCCAAGTAGGAAATTCCAAGATATTAGCTCTCCCAAAAGCTTTAATTCAGATGTAACAATTGTAGGAGCAGATGACAAGCAGGAAACCGATGTGCCTGATTTAAAACAAGATGAAGAGATTTTTAGTGTTTTAAAGATAGTCCTTTATTGTTTCAAATCAGCTTCTCCAGTGTATGTTATACTAGGAATGGTGTTCGCTATTGTCCATGGTGTAAGTAACCCAGTGTTCTCATTTATGTTCTCGAGGTTACTCAACAATATGGTAGAAGTTTCTAATGGCAAGAGCCATAAAGCTGAGTTGGTTATGTGGTCTTGTGTTATAATAGGTATAGCATTTGTTAGTGGTGGTAGCTATTATTTGTCTAACGTATTATTGGCAGTTGCTGGTGAGAATTCCATTAACAAATTACGTAAACTATGCCTTGAAAAACTCAACAATCAAGATTTGGGGTTCTTCCAAAATGAACATCATAGGATAAGTGAAATCAATGCTTTGGTTATGAATGATACTAGAGATTTAAGAATCATGGTTGCAAAATTCTTATCAATTTCCATAACCATCATTATTCTTCTTCTTGTAGGTATAGTAGTCTCGTTGGTGTTTGGATGGAAATTAACGTTGGTGGGTTTGGCTTTTGTGGTGTTCACTTTTGCTATTACTATTGGTTATTCTGGTATTATGCAGTCACGTGAGACTAAATATAAAGACCGAATAAATGATTTAGAAGCAATAAACTTTAGTATGATCAATGGGATCAAAACCATAAAATCATTGAATTTGATTGAATATTTTGATAAGGAATTTGATGATAAAGTATCAGATGTCATTAAGGCAGGTTCCTTAAGGGCTTTACATGTTGGTATATCCAATGGATTGAACCAATTAATAGTGGGAATTGCAACTGGTCTCATAATGTATTATGGAATGGTATTGATTGGAAGCTTAGAATATAGTAGGTTGCAATTTCTTCAAGTTATGACACTTTTGGTGATGACATTTTCAACTGCCAGTACACTAATGGGAGAATTACCAGATATAACCAGAGGACAAAGAAGTGGGACGTATATAATGAAATTGTTAGCATTAGCTGATTCTGATATTGAAACCAGTGGTACAAAGACACCATACAAGCACAGTTCCACGATCATTGAATTCAAAGATGTTGGGTTTAGTTATCATCAAAATCCTATCCTCAATAGACTTTCATTCACCATACCTCAGAACTGTATATTTGGGATAATAGGAGAGAGTGGGTCAGGGAAATCAACTATCATTAACTTAATAACCAAACTATATGGAAATTATACCGGATCAATTCAATTGAATCATACAGAGATCACATCTATTAATAACCAATGGTTAAGAGAAATCATCTCCATTGTACCCCAAAATCCAACATTTTTTGAAGGAACAATTTATGATAATTTGACCTATGGTTTAACTGCCACAAACACAAACATAATGAAGTACTTGGAACTTTGCAACATTCACAAATTCGTTAGTTCATTGCCTGAAGGATTACAGACTAACATTGGGTCATTGACTGAGAACAGTTTGATATCAACAGGTCAATTACAAAGGTTATCAATTGTTAGGGCCATAATCAGACAACCAAAAGTGTTGATATTGGATGAATGTACCAGTAATTTAGATCAAGAGAATTTCCAGTTCATAAAGAATTTAATAGTCAAGTTGAATAGTCAAGGTGTGACAATCATCTTAATAAGTCATAGTACTGAGTTATTGTCTATAACCACAGATAATATTCATATAGGTAGATAAGCCGTGAGAAAATATATAAGCAAGTGTCATCTATAATACTAAACATAGTAGTCTAAGAAACTCAAGCCAAGTCAACTACAACATATGGAATATCGACATCTTCACCACTTTCGTCATCACAGCAAATTTCGAAGATCAAATTATTGACATGACCAGGAATATCTTTCTTACTGACCTCCTTGATTAATTCAGTCAATTTCAATCCGAGTCTTCCTTTCAATTTGGCAGCTGGGAAGAATGAAGCATATAATAATGTGACCCCATGAGATATCATGGTAATTTCTAAACCTTCATTTTGTTGGAAATGATCCAATAATTCTTGTAATTTAATATCACCTTTTAATGCAAATCTATCCCAAATTTGATCGAATTCTTTCTCGTTATATTTACCCTTTGGAGATTTGATTGGTTCACTAAATCCAATAAATGGTAAAGCCAAATTTATGAATCCATTCTTGAAATCTTCAATCACCTTGCTTGAGTCTAAAACTTTATACAATTCCAAACAAACCAAACCAGTAACTAAAGCAGTAGTGGTAGCAATTGCTGGAATGATCTTACCAGCAATGAATTTGGTCTTTGAATAATCAGCTGCTTCGATACCATAATTTTCAGCTCTACAATTTGATGCAGCAGTTATGAATTGGATGTGGTGATTAGTATCATCATCCTTTTCGAATTCGATTGGAGTTAATCTATAACCAGCTAAAGTGCTTGGTTCTGGTAAGGTAGCAGCGATCTTCTTAATATCATCATCTTTGAAGCTATTGTTTTCAGCTTGGGTATTTCTTTCAGCTTCAGCATCATCAACAGCGATATTAACATTAGATTGTGGTACAAATGGTTGGACTTCAACAGTTTTCAAAACTTTAGTGAAATATTCAACGTCTTCATTAGTTTGTTTTAATCCATAAATGAATGCTAACAAATTAGCACCAGCTACTACAAAATCATAATGATCTTTATTATTGATATCGAAGACCAAAGGTTCTGGTGCTCTTTTTGGACCTGACCAAAAGGCTCCCCCAGTAGAAGTTTTAGCATCCTTAGGGAAGTTATATAATAATTGTTGGATCTCATGGTTGAATTTGATTTCAAATTGCTGTCTGGCCCATTTGATACAATCTTCGAAATTATAAGGTCTATTATTAAGATAGCTTGAAATATTATTTAAAGTACCCTTAATATCAGGATTTTGTTTTAAAGTTTGTTCGACATAATTTGGTTGACTTAAATATAAATTAACACTTTCAGGGTTTTCATTAAAGTAGCCTTGGAAAACTGATTTGGCCCAAGCTATAGTATGATCAATCTTATTAGGGAATGATCTTAAAGTACATAAAGGAATTGATTTTTCTGGTGGATCTTGTGATGATGAATAAGATTCAGTTAATCTTGGAATGATAACTTGAGTATTTCCTTTAGTACCCAAAGTACCTGACTCTAATAATGGTTTTTGATAGAACACACAACGACGATCGATATAAGTTCTAGCTTCAACATTATCTAAAGCATTGGTAACTAAATCCAAGCTATTCCAGAATCCATCATTAAAAATGTTTTCAGTTTCACTACCAACTTTTTCAGTTAAGGCTTCGATCTTACCTTTTAAATTTGAATTCATAACTTCAGCTGATGCTTTAGCAACCTCAGATTTATTTCTACCGACATCTTTTGGTCTAAATAAGAATTGACGATTTAAATTGGATTTTTCAATTGAATCATTATCAGTTATATAAATCTTACCATTTGGTCCACTACCTAATCCCATCATAGCCCAATTTTTAAGCATTTCACAACCAATAGCACCTGAACCAACCAAGAAAACCTTTAAATTTTGGACCTCTTCGATGAATTTTTTACCAAAAACGGCGATTTGTCCATCGTATCTTGAATTTAAAGGTTTTGTGGTTTCTTCATTTCTTGGATATTGTTCATCATTTGGTAAACTTTCTAATGAATCAAAATATAACCATTGTTTAACAGGACCAAATTTAGATGAACAATTCTTCAAAACTTCTTGAGCAATCAAACCACCATAGAAGGCATTGATTCCTGGAACATCACCAGTTGCTTGATAGGATAAGAGTTTCAAGACTTTTTCATCTAAATCATGATCTTCTTCAGTTATTGGTTGACTGGTCTTAATTTGTTTGGCGAATTCCAAAAGTTCATTGAAATGTTGTTGATTATAAGGTTTTGGTGAGTATTTGTATTTTTGTTCAAAAGCTGCTAAAGCTTGGAAACCATAATGATAAGTGTTTAATTTATCAAATTTAGCAAAATCACTTACAACAAGTTCAGGATTCTTTAATTGTTGTTGTAAAGTTTGGAATTTCAAAGATACAGGTACTTTAACTTGTTGATAAAGACCACCCTTAGTATAGGTACCATAGTCTGAGGCATTAAACCCAACGATTTTAAAAGCATAAGGACCTAAGACTTCAACTTTAAAAGGTTTATCACTTTCATTTAATTTAGTCATACCTTCAACTTCTTTGAATTTAACATAATCCCCATCTTGTAAACCATGTCTACTATCATCTAACATTGTGACAGTACCATCCTTGTCGATGTCAGATACAATACCACTTAAAGGTTCTTCACCAGTTTGATCAATGACTGTAAAATTATCACCTAAATCAACAAACAATTGACCAAATAAACCTCTAACATCGGCTTTAATGAATCCAATATCGTTCTTATGAGTAAACTCATTCAATTTGACAGAGTCTTCTAACCCTAACAAATCAGTTACAACTATAGTTTTGAATTGTGATAAGTTAGATTCACTTAAATCTGATAAAATTGAAACTGGAACATATTGATTCAACTCACTTAATTTGGTAGATGACACTTGATCAATCTTTTTACCAATATCATTTTCACTCAAGAAGAATTGACTACTTAAATGTTCTATGGTAATAGTAGTTGGGTCATATAAACTTAAGGATTTAACACCAGCCAATGCGATATTCTTGGCGATTTCTATACCTAACCCTTTTAAACCAATGATTAAAACATTAGCGTTTTGCATTTTGATCATGGCTTCTTTACCAAGTACATATAATTGTCTGGAGTACAACCCTTCATCAATTGAACCAATTGGTGGGTTATCAACTTGCATGTCTGTCATTTGTAATCGGTGAACTTGAGAGAATGCGAAAGAAAGTTGCGCCTTCCACCAAAACCATCAGTCTGTACCGCACACCCCTAGCACCCCTATGAAGCTACGGCTACCGCACGGTGGTTCTGTGTCGTTTGTGTCTGCCCACCAGAGAACAATTTGATGAGACACTACTTATTAATTATTAATTGATTATATACCTAAGTCAAACCTATACTAATAATCTTATAGGTTCAATAACCATATCTGAAATGAATGTTCTCAACATCAGTTAAATCCTTATACTCAAAATCCTCATATTTCAACATGAATTCCTTTACTTCATCTTCACTTAATCCATCTCTTTTCTTATTGTCCTGACTATTTAACCATCCTAATAATCCAACCACAGGAATCCCTACGAAACTTAGTACCAATAATGCGATTTTTGCATTCAAGTACCTTGGTATATCTGACTTGAACAATTGAGGACCAATCAAACATCCTATTGCAATGCATATCATTGTAAAGCAATTTCTAATCAACCTTTTCGTATAACCTGCAGTATTTCTATTGTTCCATGAATAAATAAGAGTTATAACACATGTACCTGCATTACCGAAATAAACTGCAAATAAATTGGCATACTTATTATGACAAAATATTAACATGAAATATCCCACCATTGCTATAACCAATAACCCTATAAATACCAAAGTCCTGTATCTGTCATTAAAATACGAGATTAAATACATTGGTACCAAGATTGCAATAATTGATGAGATTCCAACTGGCATTTGCATCAATGCTGATTTCTTATCGTCAAATCCTAATGATTTGATTATGGTAACTGAAAATGTCACTATAGCTCCAGTTGGTATCATAGTTATGATCGTCAAAATATGAATCAACCATGTATTTTTGTCCTTTAAATACTCTTTGACATGAGACAATTTAAATGTCTTATTCTCTACACCAGTATAATTTGTTTTCAAATGGTCTAGTAAGAAAAGCTTCTCTTTGGTGGTTAAGAAATGACATTTCATAGGGTTATCAGGTAAAAATATAAGGGTACAAATTCCGAAAACCACAGTTATAAGACCCATTAATAAGAATAAAATCTGCCAACCATCTAATGCAGATTTAGAATTGTCAACGTGTTGGAAGGCAAACGATAACAATCCTCCGATTATAGTAGCTAATCCAACTTGACTGGTTATAATTGCAAATCTACCCAATTGCTGTTTATGGGAATACCACATTCCATTACATATCAAGATCCCTGTGGCTGCACTTGACTCTGCAGCTCCTAAGAAGAACCTAACTGCCATCAAACTTGAATAGCTATTACAGCATGCATGTAAAGTTACAACTATCCCCCATAATATAATAGTACCACTGAAAAATTTAGCAAATGGTAATTTTTGAAATGATGTTGCAACGATCGGCTCAAAGATTATATACCCAACATAAAGTATTGTCCCTAAATCACTGAATTGACTAGGTCTATCTAAAACTTCAGTGATTTTTAAAGCTGATGATAAGTTAAGTAAACTCTTATCCAAAAACTGTAACAAATAAATGCATGATAAGATTGGTAGGATGCGTCTATCTATTTTCTTATAAATTTGTTTTAAATCCGGTTCTTCATCTTCCACTGATTTCACATCATGAATGAACTCATAAGCATCGTCATATTTACCCATCTTGCTTGGAAATCGATTAAAACAAGATTTTCATTGATTTTTATATGTCTAGAAGGGGTCGGCCTTGTAAGCGCATAACATCTTTGAAGGCTTTTCAGATCCAGAATATGGTATCATTTTTACTTACACTCATGCTACGATTTCAACCAAGTTCAAAACAGTATTGTTGTATGGTGTTATGCTACTAGACGTCTCAGAAGTATTCATGGAGTTATGAGTTGCAATTCCGAAGGTTTTAAGATTAACTTTACTTAAAATGCATGAAATCTAAATTGTGCATGTCGAGTGTGCATAAAGCCAGCCGGCCCTTTAATGCCCCGTTCCATCTTTGATATAATTGGTTGCACGAAAACCCCATATTGTCAATGATATACGAAATGGTACATCATTGTAAGCAAACACCTATTGTTAACCCCAGTTCAACTGAATTACTTTCAATCGCCCACTTTTTCTTTCTAAACATTATACGAATGTACCCCACATATCAGATTCAACATAATATAAAGGATGCTAACGTTCAAAATTTGACAGGATTAACAACATGTGGATTTTTATTTTTTTGGTACAATTCCTTGCTGTTATCGGAGCTCATATCAGTACTAATGACAAGAACAAGCCTTATGATACATATCAACAACCAGTCAAAGAAGGAAGCTTAGTTAAGACAAGTCTGTCATTTATTGTAGACGTCATTAGTTCTTCCCCGTTAAACCTTACAATTGGAAATGATAAATTCACCATGGAAATTAATCCTGTTTTTGGTAACAAACTTTTATGGAAGCCTAATGAGAATGATGAACCAATTGATTTGGTAGGAACTGCTAAAGGTTTATACACATCATACACTCTTACCAAAGAACACGATTTCAATTACACAAGCGTTGCTATCATTGATGAAACTCTTAGCAAAATCGATATAGCCTTATACTCTTATGAAGGTGAACTTCATTTAGTATTGTTCAAGGGATTAGATGGGTTTTATAGTTATTTTGTTAATCGGAACCTACCATTACTTGGAGAGTTCAGAACATTAATAAGACTTAATCCTGATGTTTATCAAAATGCCCACACCTCGATAAAAGATGGGGCGTTACCAATTTGGCCTGAAGATTATAAAGGAACCAAAGTTTTTGACGAAACTTGGGAAAACGTAAATGGAACTGGATATATTACCAAGTATGATTGGAGCAGCAGACTTCATGAAGAAGAAATTTATGGGGTTTACGGTACTCATGAAAACAGAAGCTATGGGTTTTGGTTAGTATCACCAGGAAGAGATTATTATTGTGGTGATCAAATCAAACAAGAGTTATTGGTTCACAGAGAATCTTCAACCGGTGATGTTGTGTTACTTAATATGTTACATGGAACCCATTTTGAGGTTGAATACGATGAAAACTTCCTAGAAGGTAAGGTTTACGGTCCTTACTTATTTTACTTCAACGATGGTTCTATAAGTGATGCCAATAGGAGGTTAAAGAAAGAGCAATTGAATTGGCCCTACAAATGGTTCAATGATTCTGACTACTTAGCCCGTTCTTCAATATCTGGTAGACTTGTTCTCGACTCAGGAGCACCAGCTGCAAACGTTAATTTATTCTTAGGTCCTACTAACAACTATACTATGGTACAAGGAGCAGCATATCAGTATTACGGGTATACTGATGAGGAAGGTTATTTCACTATCAAAGATGTTCGTCATAATCAAAAATACTGGTTGCAGGCATTCACGTCCGAATGGAGTGGTAAAACTACCGAAATTGGTGATGTTGTTGGTAACTTTACCTATGATCATCAAATCGAATTACATGAAGACTTGAATTTAGGGGACATAACTTGGAGCACCGCTAACCATACAACTATTTGGCAAATAGGAACTTATGATAGAACCACAAAAGGATTCAAGTATGGTGCAACCAAGTATGAAGACTTTCAAACCGAACAATGTCCTGGTGATCTTGATTTTTATATAGGTGAGACTTCAGACTATGAATGGTGTTTTGCCAAAAGTAAGAATGGAACTTGGAATGTTCATTTTGAAGTTGACCAAGTTCCTGAGAACCCAGTTTTATATGTGTCTATTGCTGGGTTTACTGGTAATAACTCAATAGTTGGTGGTAACTCTACCTCTCTTGGAGTAATTGTCAATGGTTGTAGTTTGGAAGATGATTACAAAACCAATTTATATAATGATAAATCAACCTATAGATCCTCATCATTTGCTGGACATTGGTTCTATAGTAAATTGCCTGTTAAATGTTTGAAAGAAGGTAATAACATATTAGAGCTTACAACTAGTGACTATACTCCTAATTATGGTATATTATGGGATTCTATAAAGTTAGTAGACGAATCATAATGAATATTAGTCAAGTTGTATAAGATCACTATTTTGTTTAGCATCTGTTTCGTCATCTTTTTCTATCTTAGTTTCTTTAACTTGATCCATTGTATTGGCCTCTTGCTCTTCAGAATTATTCCCAGACTCATGTGCTATTTCTTCTTTGGTATCAGGATATCCAAAAGTTTCAGACTTTATCCTATCTATATCTTTCTTGCTATATTCCTCCTTTAATTTCTCCTCCTTGCAATATATCAAATATAAAGGAATAATCATTCTAGAACTCAATTCATGAATATTATCGTAAACTTCTTGGAACTCAACTACCTCCTGCTCGAACAGTAAATCGAGTTCTATCTTAACATGTACCCATTTATCTTCCTTCTTATTGTAATAGTAATAATTTGAATCAGTTAGAAGTACCAAGATCAATTTATATGGTGATAAGCCGTTAAATAAATTTTGAGAATTCTTGATATTATGCTGATCTATGTCTTTGATTATTTGTGTTATCTCTTCAGTTAAAGTTGACTTCTGTGTGACTAATTTGTCACCAACGTTTTGTAAATCAGCTTTTATTTTTTCATCTTTGATAAATCCTTCAGCCTGTTTTAAAAACCCATTTATCTTCTTTCCTTGAAAAATCAGGAGATTCATAAGGTTATTGGTCAATTTGACCTTTGTCTCATTGAGTTCTTTAAACTTTGACGTCTTTTCTAAAAGCTTGGGTACGAGATCACGAGAATAAATCCCAGGATAAAATGTATCTCTCAATTCCAATGGTATATGATAATACTGTTCATTGTCACCAGCATAACAGACGGTGAATATATCACTAGCTTTGTTTATTTGAATGTCACCTAATTCTTCTAGATTTGCACCCCAGAACATTTGATTGAAGGAATCGTAAATATTAGTACATCTCATTTCTGTGTCTATTTCGAAGCACTCTACCGATTGTTTGATTTCTTGTTCAGTACTTTCCACTTCACTTTTTACCAAATCTTGCATGAAATTATCCTTATAGCTATTACTCTGTTCAAAAGATAATCTGTCAAGGATTTTCTTAATAAGATCTTCAGAATCATCTTCTTCGAATTGCAATTCGTTAATTGTATAGTTGAACTCCCCTTGGTCGATATCTTCAATTAAATGTTTCAACTGGTGACCAAATTCATCAATAGTTTTACGTTGAAACTTATACTTTATTTCGTCTATCTGTACCAATGCTTGAAGAACGGGTGGTACCCAACTACTAGCAATCCCCATAACTTTATTTATTATCACAATTGGTTCATTTTCATTTCTTAATTCCGTTGGTGGTAAAATTATTTCATCATCTGACTCCATTTCTTCATTTTGATCGGAATCATGGAGCAATATTTGTCCTTGATCATCCTCTTGCCCTTGGGATCTTTGTTGGAAAACCTCCCGAATAGAATCAGAATCATTCATTGATTCATCATCTAGATCTCTATGTTCAACTAGATGATTTTCAAAGTTTTCTATCCCTACTTCTGACCTATCAGGTAATGGAGGTGGTGCATTACCTTGAACTTTTTGATTTAAGTGATCAATCGGAATATCTGATTTGTTAGTAACTTCTACTACATCTTGAGCTCCTACTTCAACAACCCCAGTGAATAGATAATCAATTGCTCTTTCTACATCACCATCTGTGAGTTTCAAGGCTTCTTGAGCTTGTTCATGGGAGAACCCCATTTCTATTAGTCTACTAGTGTTATCCATAGGGAATGAATAATGCGCGGTGATCTAAGTCTAGTCGAGCGTTAGAGCTAGAGCTGTGAACGGTCATTGACGAAAGAATTCAGAGTTGTCCCTGTTGTTATATCTTTTGAACTTGTGTTGCATAATTTATTTGGAAATCAATTTGAAGTGGTCAAACTTTCCGCCCTTGGTGGTACACTGTACCTGAGTCCAAGAATAAATCGCCATCGTAGACTTAAAGTGACCAGAAACTAAGGGGCAAAGAAACTTTCAAGCCGAGTTGGGTTACTAGACCCCTCCCTTATTTGATATTTATACAGATCAATCTTTTTCATCCGCCATTACTCAAGTTAAAGTAACGAATTTTGTGGGTTCCCATCTCAAATGTTATCTGCCTCTAATTAACCTCAAGCAGAAAGTATTCAGAAGCCCAAGAAAAAGCCCATACAACAAAACCAACTGCTAATATGCACAAGAATCCTTACAATCCTGCTCTAATCAATTTTTTGCATCCTTTCCTCTATCCTTATCTTGAGACCAAATTCGCAGACTCATCTAGTGAAAATTTTTATGAATATTCTCAAGACACTTAAAGTTCCCAAAATGTCAAGCGTCAATATTCTTTCACAACAATTATCCAAACTCGGATTGAACAACCCTTCAACTATCGAAAACTCATACCCAGAACACAACTTCTTAGATTTATTGAAAAGTTATATTGCTGATGAATTACATAAATTATCCAATGTAGATAAGAACATCATCTTTGAAAGTTTAGATGTACCAAGTACTTTAGACAAAGGAGATTTACTTATTCCTGTACCAAGATTAAGATTAAAGGGAATCAATCCTAAAGAGAAAGCTGACGAATGGTCAAAAGCTTTCGATAAAGGAAATTACTTTAAAGAAGTCAAAAGCGAAGGTCCATTCTTACAATTTTATGCTGATAATAAAGTCTTATATAACTTATTAATCAAGCAATGTTTAAGTGCCAAAGAAGATTACGGTTCATTACCAATTGGTGTTGGTAAAAATGTTCTAGTTGAATTTTCATCCCCAAATATTGCCAAACCATTTCATGCTGGTCATTTAAGATCAACCATCATTGGAGGGTTCATTTCCAATTTATATGAAAAGTTCGGTTTCAAAGTTACCAGAATTAACTATTTAGGTGATTGGGGAAAACAATTTGGTATTTTAGCTGTTGGGTTCAACAAGTATGGTAGTGAAGAAGCATTAGAAAAAGATCCAATTAATCATTTATTCGAAGTCTATGTAAAGATCAATAAAGATGCAACAGAGGAAGGAGAAGATTCTCCAATTCATGAACAAGCTAGACAATACTTCAAACAAATGGAAGATGGTGATGAAGCAGCTTTGAGTTTATGGAGGAAATTTAGAGCTTTATCCATTGAGAAGTATATTGAAACCTACAAACGTCTTAATATCAAATACGATGTTTACTCAGGGGAATCCCAAGTTTCCAAAAATACTGTTGATAGAGTTCTTGATATTTTTGAAGATAAGGGATTAATCCATGAAGATAGAGGTGCCAAATTAATAGACTTATCTAAATTCAACAAAAAATTGGGTAAATGTTTGATTCAAAAATCTGATGGTACCTCAATTTATTTAACCAGAGATGTTGGTGAAGCTATCAAACGTTATGAAACTTATAAATTTGATAAAATGATTTACGTCATTGCTTCACAACAAGATTTACATGTTGCTCAATTCTTTGAAATCTTAAAACAAATGCAATTCCCATGGGCAAAAGATTTACAAAATGTAAATTTCGGAATGGTTCAAGGTATGTCTACCAGAAAAGGAACAGTTGTTTTCTTGGATAACATTTTAGAAGAAACTAAGGATAAAATGCATGAAGTAATGAAGAAAAATGAACATAAATATGCCCAAATTGAAAATCCTGATAAAATTGCTGACTTGATTGGTATTTCAGCCGTTATGATTCAAGATATGCAAAGTAAGAGAATCAACAATTATGAATTCAAATGGGATAGAATGACATCATTTGAAGGTGATACTGGTCCTTATTTACAATATGCTCATTCAAGATTACTGTCAATCCAAAGGAAATCAGAATTTACCGAAGATGATTTACTTGATGCCAACTTTGATTTATTAACCGAAGAATGTGGTTTGAACTTAATCAGAACCATCAGTCAATATCCAGAAATCTTAAAGAAGGCAATCAAAAATCATGAACCTTCAACTATTGTTACTTATTTATTTACGTTGACTCATATTGTTTCAACTTGTTATGATATCTTATGGGTAGCTGGACAAGAAAAAGAATTAGCAATAGCTAGATTAGCTTTATATGCAAGTGCCAAACAAGTTTTATATAACGGTATGGTATTATTAGGCTTAACCCCTGTTGATAGAATGTGATCGGTGTATAAATTAGAATAAATAATAATACGTAGAGCCTATATAAGAACCCTTATAGTAACATTGCAAACAAAGTATTAACTTTCTGTAGACATTGTCGTCTAATGCAACATTCTTAGATCAGTGAATTTTACCAAATTGGGATAATAGAAAGTAAACTTAAATCGGTAACTAATAGAATTCTGAGTTGGACGTGATTCTTAGTCTACTGGTAGATAATGATCAGTTGGAATTGAAGTCAAGTATCCTTTCTATTAGCCCAATATCTCTTTATCTCATTTTATTTCGATCTAGTTACACGTCACATGGGTATATTAAGCTTTCTATTAAACACATATCGACGTATTACATATTGAAAAAGGTTCAGCCGATTACTACAATATAGTGTTGAATTATTTATCAACAAGCCGTGTTCATATCGATCAAAAAAAACCCCCAGACACGAGTTGAAAGAGTCCAAATCTTAGATCCAACAGTCTATATGATCGCATTTCTTCGTCTCACTAGTGTGCGCAGAAAAATACCTGTATTAGTGATGGATCCTCCTCCTGTTCCATCAGATTTAGACATATCCAGCCTACGTTTACAAACATTCAAGGTGCCTCAGCTCAAAGAGCTTTGTAGGTCTTTAGGCATAAATCATACCAAACTCAAAAAGCAAGAAACAGTAGATAAAATAATCCAGTTCTTCAAAGGGTATGAAGGCAATACTCAAGGCAATAAGTACATGTTAATAGCGTTTGATACATTAATAAAGAGATTGGAAAATCACCCAGATTTACCCCATGTGAGTTCAGTATTACAAAAGATCAAAACTGGTGGTAACGCAGCTATAACAGAAATCATAGGACAAAGTTCATCAAATAGCACAGCGACGAATAATTCCAGTAATTTCCTTACAGGATCGAATTACCGTACTCATAGGTCTAACACAAACTTGCATAATACCCCTCCTCCATTCAGAGGTGGTCATATATTTTTCAGTCCTTCGGCTTTTTATAGTTTAATTAAAAGTCTCGGATCATCGCCTCAATTAGGTGTAGGTAATAATAATAGAGAGGTAATGACCCTACGATTTGCTTTAGATGACGACATGTCAAGACTCATTAAGTCCGAGAGATACAGAATTTATATTGTTTGTGGAAAATTAGTTAAAACACAGTCTGCAAGTAGTCCTGAACCTTTAAACTATCCTGAGAAAATGCAATTAAATGTAAATGATTTCATTGTTGATAATAATAAAGGTAAAGGATTGAAAAACGATCCAAGTACGAATCGTCCATTTGATATAACTGATCATGTAAAACCAGGTATGAACTCAGCTAAGTTAACTTTTATCGATTCTTGTAGCTTTTTGATGTATGCATATTTGGCTGAATGCCGTACTGCACAAGAGGTTATCAGCTCAAATGACTTCCCAGTCTATCCAAAAACTTTGGAACTTGTGAAATTGAAGAAAAATCATGACTCAGCGGATGATGGGTTGGAAGTTGATTCGATTAATATCAGCTTGAGGTGCCCTTTGACGGCCACTCCTATTAAAACACCAGTCAAGTCAATACGATGTGATCACGTTCAATGCTTTGATCTTTATAATTTCCTCGAAAGTCAAAGATTAAGTCAACATTGGAGGTGCCCTCTATGCAACTTGAAAATGAGTATTAGTGACCTAAGAATTTCTGAATATATGACAGAAATTTTAAAACAGAACCATTCTTCTACCATTACCATCGATGCCGATGGTAATGTAAAAGATAATCTGGCAACTTTGGTGGTCCAACGCCAAAATTCAGAAGTTTCAAAGCCACAAAAGTCTGCTTCTCCTGAAGTGATAGTAATCGATAGTGATGATGATGAATACTTTGAAGGTCCCAGAACTAGAAATATGGGACGATACCATGATCTTTATTCCACCGACCTGAGTGAACCTCAACCAGTGTCAGAAGCCACAAAAGACACCAATCCTGAAACTTTTGATGAGGAGTTGCCACTTGGTCGTTTGATTGAATATAGGGAATCAACGCATAAAACGCCAGAATCACTGACAGATAAAATGACAACGGAAGCTACAGCTTCTAATGTATCAACTGGGTCTGGACCTTTGGCATCTTCCGAAAATTCTGTTCTGAATAACAGAGAAAATGTGCAACCTGACAGTCAAATCAATGTTACCAATAACAGTGAACATCAATCCAACGATGAGAGTACCCCTACTTTAGATGTAATAAGACCTGAAGGCGGTGGTGCTCAGTTAATAATAGAAAGTGGAGACCACAGCTTCATACAAGCGAACAACAATAAGGAACAAACTGATGATAATCACAATAATCATAGTTCGACTGCAATGCAAGTTGACACCAACAGAGAACAAAATGGTGGTACTAACAATCATGATAGTTCAAGTGAAATAGCGAACAATGCTAAGGATAAAGGTGATGGTAACAATGATGATAATCGTTCGGCTGCAATGCAAGTTGACAGCAGTAAAGATCAAAATGGCAACACTAACAATCATGATAGTTCAAGTGAAATAGCGAACAATGCTAAGGATAAAGGTGATGGTAACAATGATGATGATCGTTCGACTGCAATGCAAGTTGACACCAACAGAGAACAAAATGGTGGTACTAACAGTCATACTAGTTCAAGCACAAAGCAATCTAATAAAGAGAAAGATCAAAAGCATGGGAAGATCGATCTTAACGGTTCTAGTCGTCCCGCTTCTGCTACTACACTGGTAACCTCGACCGGTGCAGTTCTAGAACATAGTTCTAATAAGTCACGTGATACACTTCGCGCTATTACTTTGAATTCAAGTAGAAATCAGAATAATGGCACAACTTCAAACCTTAGCAGTATAACAAAAGACAAACCCTTACCAGATAACCAAGTCAAAAAGAATGTAGATATATCGACTGGAGGTCTGGATAAGCAGAAAAGTGAACGTGCTGCTCGCTCCAATGAGGTATCTGCCCCCGCAAATATCCCACCTACTAGATCAGTCAATGGTGCTAATGGGATGGCTGAACCTCCACTGGCCCCGAGTAGAATACAAAGTTTACTTCATAAAATAAAACGAAGCGTTGCTGATGATTCCAGCACGTCTGGTGAAAATTCGTTGAGTGAAAGATTCAAAACAAATAAACTACATCAACTGGAACATCGTGAACAACTGCACGCACGCAGTCGCTCAAATAGTCATGACATGGCAAACTCTGAAGGGAAGGAGCGTCGTGACCCAATACCTAGGAGCCCTCGTCATTCAAACTTAGGGTCATATCTTCCTCCACTTAACACAAGCATACAAGATTCTAACCCAATTTTGGCACCTCCACCTCCTACAGTGTCACGTCCTATTTTACCTCCTCCAGCCTTCCCTCCACCACAGGTGCAGCTGTCGGGGACTCAATCCGAAAAGGCAAATGGTCCTTCGCCTGGCGCTCGTTTACAAGCTCCACTTCCTCCGCCATCAGTTCCGCCACCTAAACCCCGTAAGACGGTGTCATTTCTGAACGAAGTTCAACTTCTTCCTATCAAAAGTGAGAGAAACAGTTTAACGGAGCACATTGAATTGCCTACTGGTAACAAGAAGGATTTGAGTTCGAGTCTCAAACAATCCAACATCTCAAAACCAGTGCCAATACAGCGTGCTCCTACTCCTCCGGTACCTGTCAATAATCATGAAACTACATCCGAGCCATTAACGCCAGCTACACAACCTTCAGTTGGATTTTCTTATCCACCATCGGCCCCCAAACCGTTTAGTCCTACTTTGATATTTGGTAGAAACACGACTATTGTTGGTGGTAACGACACGACTTATAATTCCCCTTTTAATGATAGGGTATCTAGCAGGATATCTTCGTTAGTAGCAAGCACAACAGCATCCATTAATAAAACTCCTATAGAAAGCAATGATATCGACGGCTTTGACCTTCATTCTGATTTTATCATGAAGACGAATGAGGGACCGGATCACTCTTTTATGATGAACTTCAATGCAGATAACTTCGAAGATGATTTTGATGTAAGTCTAAACTCAGCTCGAAAACATAAGACAGATGATGTTCTTAGCGAAACTCCAGAAAAAAGAGCTAGAATCTACAGTTTAATCAATCCCGATGATATATCGGTAAGTCCCATAAACGGAGGAGTAAATAACATGAGTTTAAACACCCCTCAAAAGGTAACTAAAATTTAATTATATATAATTTATTGTACATATTTAAAATATATTACAAAGGATTAGATATTGTCATTTTTTATTCATTCTATTTTTCATTATTACGGTGGATTCTTTCTCTTAAGCATCCCAATAGTAAATCTCTTTGTAGTAATTCTATAGTTAGTTAGTTAATTTATGAAGAAGCTGCAAGTTACCGATATGTTTCAATCGGTGGTTTATTATAATTTTGGTGTAAGATAGGACTTGATTACACTTACCTTACATAGGATTTGGACCCAAATAATCTTCTTTAATACTTCCAATAGCATAAATTTCATTAACATCAGTTCTTGTTCCCACAATCTTCAATCTTATTTTTGATCCTTTTTCAATGGTTTCATCTTGACTTACATAGGCAGGAGGATTTGCAGTTGGATTAAATTTCATATCTGATGGAATTAAATGTGTACTTACAAAAACTGATAAAGGACCAACATCAGCGAAAAATCCCATTTTATTTACAGTAGTTACAACAGCATCAACAACTTCACCTTTGAAAGGCTTCCAGACAACTGCTCTGTACTTAACTTCGAATTCTGCCATACCCGAACTAGGCACTATTCTACCTTTACCTACATCAATATTCATACTATCCAATACACACACTATATAACCAAACTGTCCAGTACATGTACCTTCCACATCGGTCAATAATTTGCTTCTTAGAAATTGATCCATCTGTGGTCCAAAGTATGATGGATGTAAAGTTAAATTCAACGATAAATCTTTTAAGAAAAACATTTTTTTTATTTGAGGAATTGGAATTTCAATGAAGGTAGAAATAACTATGATATGATACAACGATAATGTAAATAAAGTTAAATTAATATGCAAGTGTGAAACAGTCAGCGGCTAATTGAATAAAAGATGGAAATTAATCAATTAATATGGTGACACCGCTATTGACAAAGATTGAAAATTTTCGTTGATAATTCGCACTTAGTCGTGTGCCGCGAACAAATAACGAGAAAAGTTTTTCAGAGTGTTACTATTCTAATTAGACCTAATGTCACAAAGAATAGGTAATTCAGTAATAGCTTTAACAAGAGTATGGCATCATGTTGATGTTGCTAGTGATAAAAGAACTTTAGGTAGATTAGCCTCAAGTATAGCTACTACTTTGCAAGGTAAACATAAGCCTACCTTCTCTCCAAATAGAGATCATGGTGATTATGTAGTGGTAACAAATTGTTCACATTTGAAAGTTACAGGTAATAAACTTCAAGATAAAACATATTGGTCACATACAACTCGTCCAGGGTCATTAAACTTAATTCCTATGGAAAGAATGATTAAAAATAAAGGTTATGGTGAAATATTAAGAAGGGCCGTTAAAGGTATGATTCCAAAGAATAAGTTAAGATTGGTAAGAATGGATAGACTAAAAGTTTATGATGGTGATGAACATCCTTATAAGGAAAATTTAATAGCATTTGCTGATGAAGCTGATGAAGTCAAAGCCAAACAGGAACAATTAGAAAAAAGTGAAAGGGAAAGAGAAATACTTAGACAACAATATTTATCCCAATAAGTCAAAGAAACGATATTTAGCATTGTAAATAGAGTAAATAATGTACATATATAAATTTTATTACGAACTATACAAGTCTTTTTCTTTTTCCATTATAAAACAAATCTCTATGCCACATTACCTTACAATCCTTAAACACGAACACTAACTCCAGACCTTTCAGTATATAATCTTGGAGTAATATTCATAGCCATTAATTCTTGGAACAAAAGTTTTGCAGCATAAGGAATATGAATTTGATAAATATTGGTCTTATTTTTACAAGATCTACATTCAAATTGGTTTTTCTTCAAATTGGCAATTACTGACATTAATCCACAAACTCCACAAACATGAACTCTAAAAGCATCAGATGCTTCCATTAATCTTTCCTTTAAGAAACCAGCTGCCCCATGGGCAATCATACAATCTCTTTCCATTTCTCCGAATCTTAAACCACCATCTCTTGATCTACCTTCAACTGGTTGTCTTGTTAAAATTTGCACTGGACCTCTAGCTCTAGCATGAATCTTATCATCAACCATATGTCTTAATCTTTGGTAGTAAGTTGGTCCAAAGAATACTTGTGCCATTAACTTTTTACCAGTGTGTCCATTGTACATAACTTCGAACCCTCTTGATTGGTAACCATGTTGTCTCAATAATTTACTGACTTCTTCAGCAGTAACATCTGTAAATGGAGAAGCATCCCCTTCTAACCCTGATAAAGATGAAACTTTTGATAATAAACACTCAATTAAATGAGCAACTGTCATACGAGATGGAATAGCATGGGGATTAATGATTAAATCAGGAACAATACCTTGACTTGTAAATGGCATATCTTCATGTCTATAAGTGATACCAACTGTACCTTTTTGACCGTGTCTTGAAGCAAACTTATCACCAATTTGAGGAACTTTTGTTGTTCTCATTCTAACTTTGACGAACTTAGCTCCATCACCATTAGTGGTTAATAATACTTGATCAACTATACCACTTTCAGTACTTCTTAAAGGAGTTGATGCATCTCTCTTTGTATGATATTGAGTTCTTTGACCTAATTCTTCAGCATCTGGAGGTATAGGAGTGGTCTTACCAATGATGATATCTTCACCACTTACTCTGACACCTGGAGTAATTAATCCGTCATCATCTAATTTTTCATAAGTACCATGTTTCAATCTTAAAGTATCAGATCTTGAAGGTTTTTCGAATGTTTCTAAAGCCTTCATACCCTGCCTTTTTTCTAAATCCATATAGGATCTAAAGAATAATGATCTGAATAATCCACGATCAATTGATGATTGATTCATAATCATAGAATCTTCTTGATTATAACCGGAATAACATGCGATAGCAACAATAGCATTCTGTCCAGCAGGTAATTCACGGAATTTTAGGTATTCCATTGATCTTGTAGTAGCTAAAGGTTTTTGAGGATAATATAATACATTAGCCATAGTGTCCATTCTAACTGAGTAGTTAGTTAAAAATACACCCATTGCTTGTTTACCCATAGCTGATTGATAAGTGTTACGAGGAGATTGATTATGATCTGGGAATGGAATAATTGATGCAGCAACTCCTAAAATCATTGATGGATGGATTTCACAATGAGTATAGGTATGTAATGAACCACTAAAAGTTGGTTTAATTCTCTTAGCTGGATCAACTTCTTGTTCTTGTATTTGTAATTCCTTTTGTTGGGATTCTGTTAATTCACTTCTACTAGCTTCTAAATCCTCTGGAGTCATGGCAATCATAATTGTTTCCTCTTCTTCGGCATCGACATATTCAATTACACCATCCCTTACTAATGATGACCATCCATAATTAGCATCTTCATCGTCTGAATCATACTCGTTATATTCAGCTCTCATTAATTTATGAATATGCTCTTTAGTTAATTTCAATTGACCTTTGGTTTCACTATTTTCGTTATCATCCACAATAAATAATGGTCTATAAACTCTACCAGCGTCAGTGAAAATTTTGAATTCTTTTTCTCTTATATCCCTGATGATTGAAACTTCTGGAGGTATATCACCTTTTCTTCTTAATGTACGTATAATATCAACCAAAGTTGCAGGTTCATTATGAACACCAACCCAAACCCCATTAACGAAAATTCTGGTTGAATCAGGTGAAGTTGCTGGTGAAAAATCTTCTAAAGTACCCATACCCCATTCTTCCAAGAATACCAAGATTGGATCTGATGATGTACCAACTGAGATACATGACATTAATGATAAATTTTTAACCAAACCACAGGCCTGACCTTCTGGAGTTTCAGCAGGACAAACAAGCCCCCAGTGTGTATTATGTAATTGTCTTGGTTTTGCTAACTTACCATCTCTACCAATTGGGGTATTAGTTCTTCTTAAATGTGATAAAGTTGATGAATAAGTATATCTATTCAAGACTTGTGATACTCCAGCTCTTGAACTCATTGCCTTCTTTTGTTCTCCCCAGTTACCAGTGGCTAATGAGTAACGTAAACCATCTGTTATGGTTTGAGATTTAACAGCTAATGTCAAATTAAATTCTTTGTCATTTTCAACACATCTTTGCATATAAGTATAAATATCTCTGGTTAATTTACGGAATAAAATACGGAACAAGTTTGCTAATAAAGGACCAGCTAAATCTAATCTTTTCTTACCAAAATGATCCCTATCATCAGGTTCCTTTCTTTCTAATGCACATAATAATAATCTGTTAACCATATAACCCAAGAAAAATGCTTTTCTTGCTGCAAATCCTGCTTCTTGAGTAATGTTTGGTAATAACTCTTTAGTCAAAATATCTCTGGCATATTGTATACGTTTTTCTCTCCTAATACCTAAAACACCTCTTCTACCTATGAAATCAAGAGCAACTTCTTCTTGTTGGATTACGAAACCTTCTTCAACACAAGGTTTTAACATTTCTAACATTTGCCAATCATTAGCATCATAACATATATGTTCTAAGATATCACCATCAGGTACAATACCCAAAGCTCTGAATACAATTACTATTGGAATATCTTCTTTTATATATGGTAAAGTAGCTTTTATAGTTCTACCACTAACTCCTTTATCATCTCTACCGTATAATTTTATTTGTAAAGAACTAATCAATCTTGAACCTTTTTCTAATGCAGATCTGATTTCAGCTACATGACTGATTGGAGAAGGACCTGATTTCTTGAATACTTGAACAATATTTGCAGCACTTCTTTCTTGAGCAATTAAAACTTTTTCAGACCCATTTATAATGAAATAACCACCCATATCATAAGGACATTCTTTTAATTCATAGAATTCATGTTCGGCTAAATCACGTAACATACAGAACTTAGACCTTAACATAATTGGGACTTTACCTAAATAGACCTTGGTATCTGGGTTTTCACCTGCGACTTCTTCTTCAATCCACTCTAATTCATCATTTTCACGATTGTTATCATCAGATTTATAAACTCTCTTGGTCATATCAACATATAAAGGAGACGAATAAGTCAAGTTTCTTAATCTTGCTTCTTGAGGGAACATTGGATGAGTTGTACCATCACCTTCGGTTTGGGTTGGTTTAGAAATGTAAATTTTTCCAAATGAAATTTCATATCTTCTATTTTCATGATCATCTTCGGAGGTATGTTGAGCAGGTTGATCTAACACTAAATGACTATCTTCCCATACTAATTCTTGGATGGTAGTTTCAATAAATTCATCAAATGAATCTAATTGTTGAGACACCAATCCTTTTTCTTGAAAGAATGATGATATAACCAACCAACAATCTTCAGGAGTTATGGATTGGCTATCATCATCATATAAGTATGGATCTTCTACTTCTTGTGACATCTTTATTTTGGATGTATTTACAACTATTTATGTGTATAAAAAGATGTACTTAAGAGTAGTTAGTAATCCTAAAGTGTTTTTGAAAGTTGAAGATTTTTCAACGTATTTTGGCGCGGTGGTAAGGGAACGACCATAGATTCTAAGGTCGCATAAAATTTTTCACAAAACTTCTCATAGTTAACCATGATAAGGAATACAATATCCTTATTGGAGTCTGTCAAAGGGTTTCCTATATTCACTAGGAACCTTAGACACAAAGCCAATCCAAGAACATATCCAAAAATTAATGTAGAAGATGTTGTCCTAGATAAACCAAGATATGGTTTTAGAAAAGAAAGACCTCCATTATTATCACAAAGTGTTACTGATACTTTATTTCCCAGTGAAGCTATAAGATTAAAATATATGAAAGAAGGCAAACCAGTGCCAATCAAACATAGGTCTCATAGTGATTATGTTGCTAGAAGAAATCTCGAAAGATTTAGTGAAGAAATAGCAATGGGAGAGCCACATTTCAAAGTTGGTAGTAATAAGATTTATTTTCCAAAGGGAAGGGTATGTTTATTAAGGCCCAATGCAAAGCATACACCATACCAAGCAAAATTCTTAGTACCAAGAAACTTCAATAAGATGGATTTAAGAGATTACTTATGGCATGTTTACGGATTAAGAGCTTTAAATGTTACAGTACAATTATTACACGCAAGATTTGAAAGAGGTCTTCATGATGCTGCTCGTTATAGAGGGCCACAATTCAAAAAAATGACCATAGAAATGGAAGAACCATTTATTTGGCCAGAATTGCCTGAAGAAGCTAAAGTTTTCAGTAATATTGAAGAAGATCAACGTGATATTGTTAGATCTAAAAATTCCGTTGGTTCTGATAAAAATAAACCAACCAAAGCTTTTGATGGCTTATACGAAAAACCAATAATTCCAAACAGATTCATCACCAAAAACTTCAAAAAATCTGCTGAATCTAATTTAAAAGTATATAATGATAAATTAGCTTTAAAAGATGATAAAGATTTAGTTAATAATTATTTAGGTTATTAAGCTTGTATATATTTCAAACCATAAACATGAAAAATCGATCCATTCCTTCCTTATATACCTTCTATATCATATCCTTACCTGTCTTAACGTTAAGCGTTATCCTAAAAACTATTATACAAATTACCAAAACCAACCTTTTTTAGGCTCAACCCCGGTTGATTCAGTCTTGGGTGGACTGTCTATGACGTCGTATTCGTCTTCAAATTTTTGTTCGGTTCCTGATTTAGTTGCAGAAGTTGAAGTTGAAGCAGCAGGTGATGGGGAAGATCCAAAATAACCACTCAAATTTTTGATTGATTCCATATAATCAAATTTATGATTCAGAGTAGGTTCTACTTCATCTTTTGTCAATGTCCTAATTAAATAATCAAATGGTGACTGTTCAATTAAAGTAACTACCAATCTTAAAACTTTAACAAATTGGTCATAAATTGTATCAACATTAAAAGTTTTCAATAACTCATTCTCTCTCAGTAACCAAGGATTCAAAAATTTAGAATAACATAATCCGCAACCTGTTTGATAAAAGGAATTCAAATCACTGGTTTCGTCATAAGTTTTCAAATCATTACCTACTTTAAAAAATGGTATCAATAACCAAATACTCAAAATTAATCGGAATAACGTATAAAATGGTAACACATATTTAACCAAAAAAATTGTAGATACTATATCAATCGAGCTATTAACAATCCAATAGATTAACCATTTATATCCTAGATTAGTATAGTAAACTAATATAATTGCTTCATTCTTGGAATCATCATAATCATCAGTAGTTGCCTTCTTGATTAAAGTATTGAGGGGGACATTAAATCCACCAATATTCAAGTTAGATCTAGCAAATTGTTTCTTGGCATCTAAATAATGTTGAAAAGTTTTGAAGGATTCAATAATTGGGTATACCTGGGCAATTAAAATGCTATAGTGTTAGTATTATCCTTATTGTTAATGACCTAGTAAGGCTTTTCCAGTTCGTTCTCAATGGCTCTTTTGATAAGAGTCTCCTATATATATTGGTCCATAGAATTTGTACATACTAAAATAATCCAAAAGTACTTGGCATTGTGACTATCTAGCTAATAATATAGATTGATTTAAGTAATAAAAAGTATGTGACACAATCGCATTTTGCATTTGTGCGATAAGATAAGAGTAGTGCGTGACCCACTTCACCCTGTTGTAGATGTCATGAAAAAACATTTATGAAGTACAGACAATTAAGGTGACATAAAAGTGCAATTTATAGTGGCATAAAATTGGCATAGAAATCTTTAAAGGTTTGCATGTTGCATGTGCGAATGATAATCCTTGAATACTGGATTCATTAATGAGATATACATCTGGATAAGGAGTATTCATACTGTTAAACCATCAAAGGGACATGGATACCAAGCTAGCACAGTTAACATATATAAGCAATTCTATGTATGGATAACATTTACAAGCTATCCAAATTCCTAAACCTTCCCATTGTTACCGGCACTTTAGCCAACAACAGGTAAATCAATTTCATGACCTCTTTTTCGTAATTCCTCTATATTCCAATCCCACATATGTTGTTTAGAATCCTTGTCATCAGCAAATTTATTGGGCTTGAACTCTGGTCCACCGTATGTCAAATAAACCCCGTTATTTTTTTCAGATGTGAAACTGCCATCTAGAGCCCCTCTCAATGTCGATACACTACCTGATTCAGCTGAAATTGTTAAAGGGCCACAAAAAACTTTGAAGAATAAGAAATTCCAAACCGGTGCTAATCCTGTTCCTGATAAGTACGATGTATACAAATTGGATTCAACAACCCCAGGATGAACAGCAATGCATAAAATATTTGGATACTTCTCACCTAAGGCTTTCATGAATTGTATGGCTGACAATTTAGCATAAGCGTATCTTTGAACAGTATAAAGCTTACTTGGGGATTTATCTAACTTATCTTCCGGTTTATGATTACCTGAAATCAAATGGGCAATGGAAGAAACATGAATAACTCTTGGTGATTCAGATTTGTTTAAAAATGGTACCAATCTTAACGTCAATAAAAAATGACTAACCAAGTTGACTTGATATTGGATCTCGTATCCATCTTGAGTTATTTCATATGGTACTGCCATAATCCCTGCATTATTTATCAACAAGTCTAAACTGGTTTCTTCAGCACTAAATTCTTTTACTGCTGCTTCTACTGACTCCAATGAAGTTAAATCAAGTTTAATGTGATGAAGTTCACCTAAAAATCTTACTTCCCTCTCTTCTGGTGAATATTGTTCGACTCTTTGACGAGCTTCAACCTTCAAGTCTTCCATTGCTTTCATAGCTTTCTGTTCATTCCTTGCTAATAAATAAATGGTGTATCCGTGCAAGTATAAATGTAAAACTGTATAATATCCGATTCCTTGGTTACCTCCAGTAATAACTGCAACTTTCCTATCAAACTTTGGGTCAAAGTACCCTGCAGCTTCTGGCTTATAAAAATTTTTCTTTCTAACAAACATTCGACGTTGAGTCGTATCCCATGAATCCAGCAAACACAAAAGCAGGCCCTAAAAATTGGAGAAATGTCAAATTTCTTTGTATGAAATATTTCGCCGCACATATGATTTTTGTAACATAATCGAACGGTTGCGGGCAGGATAACAATGTACTTGCAGGGTTCACTTCCATCGCATTTTGACGTAGGATTCTTGACACATTTCATGAATTGGATATGTAAGATAGGCAATTTGGTATCCTTGATATTATGGGGAAGAAGAAGGAGATAATGATGTCTATCTTGGTGTATGAAAAAAGAATCACCGGAAATCCACTAATACCTACAATCATGCTTAAGAAATACAACTATGCGGCGTGAAAGGTAGATTAACTAGATCGATGAATCACACATATCGCTTTCCATTTACAGCAAAAAACTCTAAACTAAGTTATGGCCAATACTTTAACCCCCAGGTGACCAACCAAACCCTAAAAGCCGATTTTCAAGACATAAAAAGCAATATGCCAAAAAATCACCCTAACGCGACATTCTCAATGATAATCCGGGTGGAAATCTGCCACATATATTGCCTGCCTTAGAAAGGTTCTAGATAACCATGAGTTTTTATATAGTACCATCAGTGCTGTATCAGACTCAGCAGAAACTTAAGAAAGTGACAGATAAGAAGCACAAGCATAAGAAGAAAGATAAAAGGGAAAAGTTGGATAAAATCACGTCACCTAGTAGTTCAACTAATATCTCAATTCATGAACCAGAGATTTCAGAAGCTGATGCAACAAGTGCAGAACCTGAGTCAGGTGTTACTTCAGGTAATGTGTCAGGGGTTGCTTCAGCTGGTACTTCAGCTGGGAATTCTGCTGTAGGGTCTACTGTAGGGTCTATTAAAGGTTCAGTTTCAAGCCAACCTGTAGATTCTAAAGGACAAAACGAACTTTTGAACCCTAATGCTTTAAGTGATCAACTATCAGCATTAAAGAAATCAAATTCTTCATCATCATTGTCATCTAATATTGCCAGTAGGTATCTAGCTGAATCTCCCACTGCAAATTTCTCAAATTCATATTTTGATTCTAAAATATCAGACCATGTGCATTCAACTCCTGCAACCCCTGCTGACAACTTTGGCATCGATAAAAAGGAAGTTGACAAAAGAAGAAACTCCATCTCAACAGTTTCATCATTTTCTAAGAATCGTTATAGACGTAATAGTTCATTATCATCGGCACATACCAACATGAGTAATAAGGAAAAAAGTAAATTAAGTTCACAAGTAGTTGATGATAACGAATCAATATCAAGTGCTGATTACACCAAAAGTTCAAAAATCTTTAAACCTCAATATTCAATGACCCAGAATGATCAATATCCAGAATTTCAAACTATTCGAGATTTAAGTAATCTTAATGATGCAGATACTTTACTGAAACATTTATACACTCCAAGTTTCCAGGTATTCAGGTATCAAAACTTCCTAGACATTGTTTCAGCTCAACATAACAACGATCCTATTAACTTTGCCAATATGAGATATATTTCAATTACCAGATTTATAACCAGACATAATGCATCTAGAGGGATTGATATTGAAGAAGCGATCAAAGGAACCGATATGAAGGCATTTGAAGGAGTGTTGTCTTATAATTTACTTCATTTAAGAACGTTCATAAGAAAATTGATTAGAATCGACTCAAATAATGATAGAGATAGAACTGAGATTTTTTCATGTGAAGAATTGGTCCAAGTCAATTTTACTAATTATATGAGATATATTCTTAATTTACCATCCAAAATCCTTTCAGCTCCACCAGAACTGTTAAATGAATATCAGCTAGTTCATAGAAAGTTCAAGTCAATTTTCACCAGAATGATTAAAACCTTACATGTGTTTCAGAAAGAAGAAACTGGTGATGAATTAAGTAATACCAGTTATGCAGTTACTAACCTTTTACAATTGGTTACCAAATTATCATATGATTACATTTTATTGGAGAAGTATCATATAAACATTCTTACCAAATTAAGCAATAATGGATTAATAAATTCTAATATTCTTGTTAAGTTGTTTAATGTCTATAAGACATCGTTGATCAACTACAAACAGCGAAACACTTATGAGGCTCCTAAAGTGTTAGTGTATAACGCATACTTTAGTGCACAGTATTCATGGTATTTGGCTGTTACCATTCCATTTGTAAGAGTTTTTGAGCTTAATATCTTCAATGAAAATGCTCAACTAATTCGTGATGTTAACAAATACAAAGAAGTTGAGAGGGCTGCTCCAAAAGCTTCGTTCCAAGATCTGGATAATCATTTATACGATGACTACTTCAAGAAACTTAATTTGGATACATTCACAAGTTTCAGAAATTTGACTGATATAAAATTGGTGAATTTACATAGATCTTCAACAGGTGGTGAACCATCTGATCATAAACCTCGTAATTTTGAGTTTTATGGTAAATCTTTATCAACAATTCCTAGTAATAGTTTTGATGTTATTCAATCCCGTGACGTGCTATTTCAATTAACCAACTCAAATTACAGATCCATTATAAATGAATTTCACAGAGTTCTAAAAGTTGGAGGAATGTTAGAAATCCCAATTATTTTATCAGGTGCTGATACCATCAAATCTGATAAATCGGTTGTAGGCTTTCCAAGATTCACCAAAGCTACAGGTACAGATTTAGGTGAACATTATGATATGATACCAAATTTAGCTGAAGTTTTGTTATCTACTATTGTATCAATTTTTGGTGAGAAGAACGTTAAATTCAACGTAGTGTTATTAGATAGTGCTAATGAAGTTACAAGATTTTTAGCAAGAGATATTGGATTACACGTTGCAGAGTTCATAGGTAAAAGTGATTCGTTCTGTAAACAATTTGAGATCGAAGAAGGTAAGCCAAGTAAGGATATCCACTTTTTCTTCCCAATTCAAGCCGTGAAGGCTATTCAATAGTACCCTTGTTCTTGACCTACAGGTGTTTTCATGGACTAAATGATGAACTGGTTTTCATTATTGGCCTATATTATTTTAATAGTTGCCGTATAGCAACATCCCTGGTGCTTTTTAAAAAAATAGACAGTATCAACAAAGTTATAGATAGATAATTTATAGACGATCTGACTCATTGTGACTCTAAGCTGCGCGGCGAAGAATTCTGAGAACTTGTAAGAGCTGAATACTTAACTAGTAATATTTAAGGGTGACAATGACTACAGTTTATGTAATAGATGTCAAAAGTGGTAACTTGCAGTCGCTTATTAATGCCATCAAAAAGGCTGGAGATTATACTGTCAAATTAATTGAAAATGCTCAAGAATTCAATGAATATGAACCTCAAATTGAAAAATTGATATTCCCTGGTGTTGGAAATTTCGCCCATTTTGTTAAACAGCTTCATGAAAGAAACCTTATTGACCCTATTAAGAAATACATAGAAAGTGGTAAAAGTGTCATGGGAGTTTGTGTGGGATTGCAAACATTTTTCGAAGATAGTGAAGAGAGTTTAGATTCGAATTTTCAAGGTTTAGGTTACATACGATTGAAATTGACAAAGTTTAATAGTGAAGACTCTGTTTTCCAAGCAAAAGCTATGAAGAAGTCTGTACCACTGATTGGCTGGAATAACATTGATTCGATTGAAGTTGATGGTAAATCATTAGCTTCTGATAAAGCCTATTTCGGATTAAACCTTAAGAACAAATACTATTTCGTTCATTCATATGCTGCTATTATCAACCAAGAAAATCAAAAGGTTATAGACAATGCTATAAAAGATGGTTGGAATTTTGCTTATGCCACTTATGGATCAGAAAAATTCATTGCAGCTTTATCGTACAAGAATTTTTTTGCAACTCAATTCCATCCTGAAAAATCTGGTATAGCTGGTGTAAAAATTCTTAAATCATTTCTTAATGATCAAAAATTCACTACTTTGACCGAAAAAGATTATCAAGTAGTTAATTCTAAAGTCGATAGATCAATTAGTGGGTTGACTAGAAGAATTATTGCTTGTTTGGATGTTAGGACCAATGATCAAGGTGATTTAGTTGTAACAAAAGGTGATCAATACAACGTTAGAGAATCAAGTAGTTCAAATGATGTTAGAAATTTAGGAAAACCAGTTGAATTAGCCACTAGATATTATAATCAAGGAGCTGATGAAGTTACGTTTCTTAACATCACATCGTTCAGAGAGTCTCCTTTGAAGGATTTACCAATGTTGGAAGTCTTGAGGCGTTCAGCTGAAAATATTTTCGTACCTTTAACAGTTGGTGGTGGTATTAAAGATATGAAAGATCCTGAAACTGGAGAAATCGTTCCTGCTGTTAAAGTCGCCGATTTGTATTTTAGATCTGGTGCTGACAAAGTCAGTATTGGATCTGATGCTGTTGTCATAGCTGAAAACTATTATCAAAACAATAAAGTGAAAACTGGCAAATCTTCAATCGAGACCATTTCTGCTACTTTTGGTAATCAAGCTGTGGTTATATCTGTTGATCCAAAACGTAAGTATGTAAATTCTCCAGATGATACAGCTATGGCTACTATTAAAATCACTGATGAAAGTAAATTTGGTCCAAACGGTGAACAATATTGTTATTATCAAGTGACATCTCAAGGTGGTAGGAAAGTCCATGATTTAGGAGCACTTGAACTTTGTTTAGCTTGTGAAGATTTAGGTGCTGGTGAAATCTTATTAAACTCTATTGATCATGACGGTTCAAATAAAGGGTACAATCTTGAATTGTTGAATCAAATCAAAACCCAAGTTTCAATCCCAGTGATTGCAAGTTCAGGAGCTGGTAATCCACAACATTTCAAAGAAGTATTTGATATGGAATGTGGAATTGATGCAGCTCTTGGTGCTGGGTTATTCCATAGAGGTGAGTATAAAGTTAATGATGTGAAGAGGTATCTATTAGAGCAAGGAATGGATGTTAGATTAGATGATGAAGTTGCTCTTTAGTTGGCATGAATTTGAAGTAGTAAGACTTTATTTATATAGAATACAGTTGTGTATATAACAATGTCTTAAAATAGGAGCGTTTGTAGTAAATCTCACTGCCACTTATTGTGGAGCAAGTCGCATTTCAGATATCAAATAAACCCTAAAATGAGCCTGGAAAGGCGAATAAGTCAGGGTGAAAGGCTGACAACCCCTGAAGAAAGACGTACCTCCCTTGATAAAGCTACCGAAGCCTTAAACTTATCTCGTCATAGTTCTGAAGACTCGGATAAAAAGTCTAGAAGTCGTAGTGGTAGTAGTCTTACACTGTTACTGTCATTATCAAGTTTATTCAATAATTTAAGATCAAAGGAAAGAAGAGAATCCGATCCTTCATCGAGTGATCTAAATATCCTACAGAAACTCACAAGTTCAAGTTCAATTGGTGCTGATGTGCTGCCATCACGAAGTAGAAGAAATTCTGAGCAAAGTGAAGAAGCTGAAGTTGAGATATTTCAACATGTAGGACAAATCAAAATCCCAGCCATATTTCTTGATGAAGGGCTAGCTCTTCTAAAAGTCTCCCAAAAGTCCAAAAAAAGGATATTTGTACAAATAGATCCAAGTAGTCTAACATTTACATGGAGAGTTGCAAATAAGAATCAAGTTCCTCCTTCATCTTCACCTCATCATGGATTGAAGAGCTTTTTATCTAGTTCTATATACACAAAACAAAACAGATTTTCCATAGACGATATAAAGAACATTTTGTTTCAACTGGATGCCCGATATTATAGAGATGAGTTAAACATTTCAAGAGAATTAGAAAAACAATGGATGACGTTATCTTATTTCGATCATACTAAAAATAAGATTAAAACGATGCATTTGATCGGTGACACTGAAATTGATACAAAACGGTTTTACACCCTCATAAACAACTTAAAAAGATTAAGAGTTGAATTAGCTGAGAAGTTTTATATTGATCTAGAGAATATGGATGACGAACAAAGAAAATTTATCGCAGATAAGACCACCAATAACACCGTCAATACTTCGAAGGAATATTTATCGTTCGATGATATTGTCAAATACACTGCCAGGTTGAATATTAATGTCAATACTGGATATTTGAAATCAATTTTTGATGGTTTATATTGTAAGTTCGAAATTGACGGTACACAGGTTTTGAATTTCGATGGGTTCAAAGAGTTCATAGCTATATTGAAGAAGAGGAGTGATGTTGATGACATTTGGAAGCTGATGTTACTGGATCTGGAACTTAATGATCTGAAAGGTTCAGCAAATTTTGAATCAGTTAAACGAAAGATACATGAAATTCAAGATGAAGAAATCACTCCGAAGATCTTTGACAAGTTCTGCACATTTGGTACTAGCTCATGGAATAGTGAAAGTCTAAATCAATTCTTATTATCAAAATATTCAAAACCTATTGATGAGAACACACGACCTTTTGAATATTATAGCAAGCCTCTTAATGAGTACTTGATATCATCATCACATAATACTTATTTGATAGGTAAGCAAATAATTGATGAATCTTCTGTTGAAGGCTATGTCAAAGCATTACAGAAAGGTTGTAGGTGTGTTGAAATTGATCTTTGGGATGGCAATGATGCTGAATCTGGTGCTACCATCCCTGTTGTAAGGCATGGAAGGGCCTTCACATCTGCTATAAGTCTAAAGAATGTTCTAGTGACTATTAAAAAATATGCATTTGTAGCTAGTCCTTTGCCGTTGATTTTAAGTCTAGAAATTAATTGTTCATTTGACTCACAGACACAAATTATTGAATTATTGTTTGAGACTTTAGGTGACAGTTTAGTTATATCCTCCAACAATTCAGGTATATTACCTAGTCCAAATGAGTTAAGACATAAGATTTTAATCAAGGCTAAAAACACGAGTGATTCAATGTCTTCATTCGAATCTATGGCATCTTCGACCAGTACATCATTTAGTGAAGATGGAACCTTAACGCCGGTTAATTCAAGCTCATCAAAAGACTCAACCCCAAGAAAGAAGAAGTCAAATAAAACTGTTCTACCCGAATTAAGTAAACTAGCAGTTTATGTTCAAGGCATAAGGTATCGTAACTTTTCGTTGCCTGAATCGAAAACATTTAATCATTGTTTTTCTTTGAGTGAAAAGACTATTGATTCTATGTTAAAAGATGAAACTTTGAGAAAATCACTTGATAAACATAATCGAAGATTTCTAATGAGAGTATATCCAGGTAAAATGAGATTAAAATCTTCTAATTTTATCCCTATAAAGTATTGGCTTCGTGGTGTACAAATGGTAGCAACTAACTGGCAAACTTTTGATTTGGGGCAGCAAATTAATGAAGCATTATTTGATGGAATCAATAAATATGGTTATGTACTTAAACCTAATGATATAAGGAAACCTTTATTGAAACATACAATGAGAAATGTGCTTGACTTTGATACCAAAATCACCATGTTTAAATTCACAGTCATAAGTGCACATCAACTACCGAAGTCAAATCAAACTTCACAGATGAATCCATTTGTTAAGATTGAAATAATTGGATCAGATGACATTCAAGTGAGTGGCTCAAATGAGTTTAGAACCTCGACTATAAAAGAGAATGGATTCAATCCTATTTGGAATGAATCATTCGATGGGGTCATCAATGGTAACGAGTTAGTTTTCATCAAGTTCACGGTTTGCACGAAATCTAAAGATGATGATTTAACTTTGGGAGTTTTCGTATGTAAGCTTGATCATTTGAAGAAAGGTTATAGGTATCTACCATTGAGCGATATCCTAGGAGAAAAATTGATTTACTCCTCCTTATTTGTTCATGTCATGTCAACAGTTGAGTGATTGGTCCTCTGATGAGGTATATACGATGGATCACCTCATATTAGTATCACTAATAGTCTTGTTCAGTGCGCATCTCATCTCACACACAAAAGCGAGATGGGATGCGAAAAAATTTAGTACATAGTTAATAAACGATTTACGATGGGTAAAATAACTACAAATGACACAAAAGGAAAGCAACGTCATAATCCTTTGTATAAGGATATTTCCAGTATTAGTGGAGACTTAAAAGTAACCAAATCAAAGTCAAAAACTACAAATCAGGAAGACCCAGACTTTCTTGATGCTAAGACTTCAAGAAAGATTTTGCAAATGGCTAAAGAACAACAGGAAGATATTGAAAGAGAAGAGAATGGAGCTGTTGAATCAAAACCATCATTTTTAGATACTTTCAAAGCCCAACAAGAAGATGACCAAGAAAGTGAAGAAAGTGGTGAAGAATATTCTGATTATGAAGATATAGAGGAAGAAGAAATCTTTGACGAAGAAGAAATCGAAGTTGATGAAAAAGATGCAGAAATGTTTGAAAAGTATTTTGCATCTAGTGGTAATTCAGGGTTCGGAGGACTGGTTAATTTAGCTGATAAGATTATGGCTAAAATTCAAGAAAAAGAAATTATGAAGAGTGAAAGACCAGTGGATGGTGTCAAATTACCACCTAAAGTTATAGAAGCATACACTAAAATAGGTCAGATTTTAGCAAGTTATAGACATGGGAAATTACCAAAGTTATTCAAGGTTTTACCAAGTTTGAAAAATTGGGAAGATGTTTTATATGTAACTAATCCTGAAAGTTGGACTCCTCATGCCGTATATGAAGCTAGTAAATTATTTGTGTCAAATTTACAAGCCAATGAAGCTCAAAAATTCATTGAGAGTGTATTATTAGAAAGGTTTAGATCTGGAATCGAAGATTCTGAAGATAGCTCAGTCAATTATCATATCTATAGAGCTATAAAGAAATCATTATATAAACCAGGTGCCTTTTTCAAAGGGTTTTTATTCCCATTAGTTGATACTTCTTGTAGTGTTAGAGAAGCAACTATTGCAGCATCAGTTTTATCCAAAGTTTCAGTACCAGTATTACATTCATCAGTAGCATTATCACAATTGACTCAAAGACCCTTCACACCAGCCACAACCGTGTTCATAAGAGTATTAATTGAAAAAAAATATGCATTGCCATATCAAACACTAGACGATTTAGTGTTCTACTTCATGAGATTCAGAAAAGCTGGTGGTGATGGTGTTAGTGGTAATATTGATGAAATGGAACAAGATGAAAGTAACCAAAAAGAATTACCTCCATTACCAGTAGTATGGCACAAGGCATTTTTAGCATTTGCTCAAAGATATAAGAATGATATCACCGATGATCAAAGAGATTTCTTATTAGAAACTGTTAGACAAAGATTTCATCATTCTATTGGACCAGAAATAAGAAGAGAATTATTAGCAGGTAGTCCAAGAATTCAAACTGAGCCTGTTCAAGATGCTGTAATGATTAATGCCTTTTAATAGTTGTATAATGATAGATATGACTCTAGTATATATTAGTATAATATATTTTACAATTGAACCAACTAGACTTAAACCAGTACCTCATTTGATGTTCTTTTTCTAGCCTCTTCACATAATTTATTAAAATCAGCAAAAAGTGCATAGTAACTCTGCACGGTTCCAATAATAGTCAAAGCAACAACACACCCAATCCAAAGACCATGCAAAGTTCCTTTCCAAGGAGAATAAAATGTTAAATAAATTGATAATGGTACACCAACAATATAATAAGAGACTAAATTAACAATACCCCCGATCTTCGTTTGACCTTGACCTCTTAAACAACCAGCAGAGTTGGCATTCATAGCATCTGATACTTGCATTAAAGCAATCAACCACATGACTTGTTCAATAGTTTGAATCACTCTTTCATCATCAGTGAATAATTTGGCAATTTGAGTATCAAAGAAGTATAATATAAGAAAATTCATGATAGAAATCACAAGACCAAAACTTAAGCTGACTCTAGTGGCAACTTTAGCAGAATCTGCTAACCCAGCACCTAAATAATTAGCGATTCTAGTTGACGCAGCTATACCAATTGCAAATGGAACTTGATAAGTTAATGAAGCCATTGTTGAACCAACAGATTGAGCTGCCAATGCTATGGTTCCTAAATAGGAAGCAATCAATGTTAAAATTTCGAATGCTAAGAATTCAGCTTCAATCATGATTAACCCTGGTATAGCTAAACTTAATAACTTTGACCATGAACTAAAAGCTTTTTTAATGTTCAATCCACCCCAGCAGCTTAAAGGATGTAAACCGGAGGCAGTCTCATGGGGTTTAACGAAATACACAGTACCAATTAATAACCCAATTGCCATAATCCAATAATTTATCGCTACTGCCAATGGAGCCCCGTAATAACCAAGTTTAGCAACGAAAGCAAAATTCATAATGGCATTTGATGGTGCAGCAATGAAAAGAACATAAGTAGAAATATGATAAATCCCTTGAGCTTGTAAAAATCTCTTACCACATTCAAAAAGAATATAACCAGGAATTCCTGGTACTAAATATTGTAAATAAACTGCTGATAATCTTGCAGTATCCTTATCAGGGACCAATAAACAAATTAATTCATAGCCAGCAAATAACCAAACAATTAAAACTGGTAACATCACAGTAAAAATCAATGCAGTACATTTCTGGAAATAAGTACCTACTAAATGGTATTTTTTGGCACCAAATGCTTGAGGGCAAAGAGTGTCTAAAGCAGTAGCGATACCTTGAATTGTGGCATACCCCGTGATATTTGCAGTCATGGAACCCATAGAGACTGCAGCTAATTCTGTTGCTCCTAAATGTCCAACACTTACTACTGAAATTGTTGATAAGGAATTTTGAAGAACAAACGTTAATACCAAAGGAATGGAAGATTTGACTAAATGTTTCAATTCTATTGCAGTTGTAGTGCTTGGTGGTATACTCTTCGACACAACAGTCTCGAAAGTTTTACGAACAGTATCATCATCTTCAATTTCATTGCTGGGTCTTATTACATTTAAATCTCTTAAAAATTCTCTTTCTTGGTTGACTATTGATTTGTCAACAGTGGAACGTCTTCTGTGTAAATCTGAAATCAATGGTGATGTTTCATCAGATACGATGGCTTGTTCAGCATCTTCGTCTTCATCTTCATCTTCAATACCATTTTTTGGTTTGATAAAATCAGATGGGACGTACAAACCACCTTTACCAGTTCCATCATAGACTATACTATTTCTTCTAGAATATTCTGAATGAAGAAACTGATGACTGTAACTGGAAGCTTCATTTGGTAATGAACTCATGTTGAATTAGTTTATCGATAATCAATTGTGGTTTCACAGTTAGACTCAACACTAAGTGAGGAAACTCAAAGCGTTTTAGCCATCCACGAAGATAAGGTTTTTGAGAACCTTAAACTTATCTCAAGGGTGTCAGGGTTCATTTGTTAAGTATTTTGAGATTACAACGTGTTTGGCTTAATTACAGACTTTTTAAGAACTTGTCAAAAAAAGATTAAACTTTGGGTGGTTTTTGTCTACAAATAAACTTATAGTCTTATATTTACTCTATACAAGCCATACTTTGAACAATATGACAATCCGATCTTGCAACTATACACCCTTTTAACACCACTTTTACTCATCATGCAATACATGTAATACCCATGGCCTCTATTGATACATCATTGGTTGAAAATTGTTACCTTGACCAACACTTTGACCAACACCTTGAGGAATTTGTAACCCTTGAGGTAACATTCCCATTAAATTTCCTGGAGGTGGTTGAGGATTGGAATTGGATACTTGGTTCATTGGTTGATTAGGTTGAGGTTGATTATGCTGTTGATCTGTAATATTAGCTAACAATTGTGATAAACAATTTTTGGTAGCAATATCATCTTGTAAAATTACTGAAAATGTTCCATCTCTTAAAGATTCTGGCAAAAGGTTAGCTAATGCTTTTCTAGCTTCTAAGTTATCACTTAACCTCATGTAACACCTAACAACATGTTTCAATAATCTTCCTGTACTATTAGAAGCTGGTTGTTGAGGATTATTATTATGGAATACAATATTTAATTGGTCAATCATTTTAGCTAAGACTTTAGCAACCGTATGGAATCTTTCATAGGTTGTACAGATGTATGATAGTCCTTGGTCATCTAATAAAATTTTTTGTAAAATGAAAATTGCAACAGTCTTTGATAATTCGGAGCTAATTTCCATAATGTTTAAGCATAACGGAACAATTTCAGTGGTTAATAAAAAGTTTATGACTTCTGGTGTATCATTTTTGACCAATGCACCAATTACTCCTAAACTAGTCAACCTTAAATATTCAAAGGGCTTTTGTCTGGCATTAGTTGATAAGAATGGGTATAAATATAAAGGTAAATTTGCTTGCAAAAATAATCCTCTGGTTTGACTATTTGAGGCGACACATTGTAATAAAGCTAAAGCATTACAAACTCTATTTGATACACTTGCAGTTAATAATGGAGGATTCAAGTAAGGATATACTGATATGATTTCTTCTAATAATACTGTCATGACTCCAAATGAATTCCATAATAATGTAGCCAAATCTTCATATTGTTCTCTTTTCTTGCCAAGTTCTAATAATGCACGTTCTCTGTTGTTTCCTGAGACTAGTTCGGAGACCCATTGACGAATTTGTTCATCATCCAACGCTTTATTGTCGGTTTTATCACCATTAACTTCTTGTCTATACATTTTCTTGGGTGATACCTAATCCGTTATTAGGCACTATTAAATCAACTTGTGGTAATCTAAGATGTATTCTATTTCACTTATTCAATCTGTGGGTATATTAACTTACCCTTCAGTCCTATGTTATAAAAAAATAGTAAAACAAGAACCTTCAATTACCTGCAGAATGAAAGGTCAACTTTGAGAAGGTCGATGTGTAACAGTAAATGAATCAAAATGCGAAATTGTAGGGCAAAAAAAAAAAGCTACGACCCCGGAGAGGATTGAACTCTCGATCTTGTGATTAACAGTCACACGCCTTAACCAGCTTGGCCACGGAGTCTCTTATTGCAATACATCCTCAATACACCCTGGTAAAGTGCAGTAATATTTTCTATATGCAGGAATATATTCCTGAATTATTAGAATATTAACGTTAATAAAATTGACATGAATTAATAAAAGATCCGACAAGGACTAGAAGGTTTTTTTTCTTGTAAGCAATTACAGGTTTCCCTTTTGCACATACGTATATAGTTTTATATAACAATATACTTGTATTAGTTTAAAAAAAAAAAAAAAAAAGTATATGCAGGAATGTTTAAAAATCCATATATTCTACAAAGGGTAACCCAACTGAAAAAGATAGATCCGTTGTTACTTCATCATCTCCAGATGTACAAGAAGACTCATCTGTAAGAGAACCTATTGATTATTCTCCAAAGCGGTTGAAATCGTGGATCTATGGTGCTGAATCAGTAGAATTTTAAAGTAAATCGAATTGATATTATTAAAAATGAACCGATTAGGATCGGGAACGCCCAGAAGGGTTATTCCCAGTAAGCAATTACAGGTTTTTCTTTCATAAATAGGTATAGGTATCTTATAACAACATACAAATATTCGTTTAAAAAAGAAAATTGCACAAGCTTTTGGTAGTTTACGATGTCTTTCCCATAAAAGGTACTATATTGAGGTACATCGTGAATTGTATGTGTTGGTGGTGTTTGATACTTTTTGGGGTTAAACTGAGGGATTTAGTAAAATAAATACCCACGCTGGGAGCCAGGCTACATGCCTCAATCTCTTTGGATTCGACCCTCCAATAAACATAAGTCTTGTCAATGTCTTTAGTATTTTGATAAATTTTTGTAAAAAATTAAAATTCTTTTAAAATTTTTTTTCTTCATCAGCTCAGGTTGGTAAAAAAAAATTAATTAATAAAATATAATTATAGGTAAAATTGTGAATTCTACATTTTTTGCGATCGCATTTTGCAACATCATCGAACATCATGAAGACAAGACCAGCCAGGAAGTTTTTACAAAGCACAGCCGGCTGCAGTGCAGAAGGGATGGCATATGGTCAATGTATACTACAGAATTATGCCACTATAAGTAAGGATCAATGTCAAAAAGAATTCGCTGCATTTAAGAATTGTGTTCAAAAGAACTTGAATAAGAAGTGGTAATTTGTTGAAGTGAGAGACTGGACATAAGCACGGGCAGGGTACTGTAACATGTGTACTTCTTACTGACATAAAGAGTCGTTTGCTCGCAAGAGTAAGATCAAAAGCTTTAATCGGCAGTTTGTTTATAAGAGAGACTAATGGTAGACTATTTATTAGATAAAAAATTGGGAAGAGTTGTAAATAGAAAAATAAATATAAAGTAATAGCTTCTTGTAATACAAAAGGCTTATAAAATCTTTTGTTATTAGTAAGGCAAAGCTGAATCCAAGAGATTTTCTTACAAAGCAACTCATCAAGTTATAAGTTTTACGGTAGGCTCGCCCCAGAGTGGTTCGAGACTCTCGCCAACATTGAGACTAAGTCGCTTTAAAGCGGTCATAAAGATTTTGAGTGCAAAGCTCAATAATAAACCGCGGACTTCCTCCTGATTCTCCACAAATCGTCATACATTCAACAGTATACAAATAAGTATACATAAAAGAATAAACAAGTGTACAAACACAAACATAGAAAATAAAAATACATCCATAGGCTATACAGAAATCAACAGATACATCTGCTAATCATTCTCCAACCAAATAACTATCCTTTATATCATGGTTCACATATCAACTTTAGGATATTCTAAAGCAGATATTAAAAACCTTTTACTTATATTGCAAGAATTCGTAGTTACCTTCAAAGACAACAAGGTTAGAATCAACTACCAAAGTAGACCTGTTGTTTTATTTTTAGGTACTCTTGTATCAACATTTGGATTCGGGATACTTTTAAGTTTAAGATCTTTGATTCATCAATATAAAGAATGGCAATTAAATAATAAAAATAAAAGACCTCATTTGATTAGACAGAGCTCAACGATTTTAAAGAATGGTGCAAGAGAAATACACATTCCAAAAGGAAAGAATTCCACCACCAGAATTATAATTCCAAAGCCAAATTTGGATAGGTATGCGGCTGATAAATACTTATACAAAAACTATTATATTGAAGAGAAGTTGAATATCCAAAATAAAGTCATTAATAGTAAATTCTTGAATCAACTCATAATTATATGGAGGATTTTGATCCCCAAATTTTATAGTAAGAATTCTTATTTCTTGTTCTTACAATGTTTCTTTTTGATCTTAAGAACTTGGTTATCATTATTAATTGCAAAACTTGATGGTCAAATTGTTAAAAACTTGATTAGTGGTAATGGTAAAAAATTTATAAGAGATTTGATTTACTGGATCTTGATTGCGTTCCCAGCTAGTTATACCAATGCTACTATAAAGTATTTAACTGACAGATTAAGTTTGAGTTTTAGAACAAATTTAATCAGATACATCCATGATTTATATTTAGATAAAATCATGGCATATTACAAAATTAATTTCATTGATATCGAAAACATTGACCAATATATCACCAATGATATTGCCAAGTTTTGTGATTCTATCTGTGGATTGTTTTCAAGTATGGGTAAACCAATGGTTGACTTGATTTTCTTTTCAATATATTTGAGAGACAACTTAGGTTCAGGTGCTATTATTGGGATTTTTGCCAATTATTTCCTTACCGCATGGATCTTGAAGAAAAACACACCATCTTTTGGGAAGTTGTCATCTATGGAAACTCATTTGGAAGGTCAGTATTATAATGAACATTTGAACTTGATCACAAATAGTGAAGAAATTGGATTTTACAAAGGGTCCGTAATCGAAAAATCTAAGTTGGATGAAACTTTTACCAAATTAATAGGTCATATCAATAAGACTATCAATATCTCATTTGGCTATTCAATTTTAGAAGATTATATCTTGAAATATACTTGGTCAGCTTGGGGTTATGTTTTTGCAGGTTTGCCTGTCTTTTTAGATGAATTATTCCCTAGCAAAACCGATAAAGCAATTGCTGAAGATCAGAGTAAAAGTGAGAGAAGGAATATGAGGCAATTCGTTATCAATAAAAGATTAATGTTGTCATTGGCTGATGCTGGTTCAAGATTGATGTACTCAATAAAAGATGTAGCAGAATTGACTGGTTATACTGATAGAGTCTTCCAATTATTAACTTACTTACATCAATCACATTCTCCAACATTTGATTATGGATCAAAGTTGGGTTACAATGATATCCATGGTACTATTCAAAAGAACTATTCCAAAGGTATCAGATTCGAGAATATACCAGTTATAATTCCAAGTAAAAATGGTAGTGAAAATACAGCATTGGTAGATAAACTAAACTTTCAAATTCAAGAACACAATAATCTTTTAATATTAGGTAGTAATGGTAGTGGTAAGACTTCCATTGCTCGTATAATTGCTCAATTATGGCCCTTATATTTAGGGTTGTTAAGTAAACCAAATGATGAAGACATCTTCTATTTACCTCAAAAGACTTACTTCACCAATGGTAATTTAAGAGATCAAATCATATATCCTTTCAGTTATGATGATATGATCGAAATGGGTTATAACGATGACCATTTGTATCACATTTTGAGAGAAGTCAAATTGGATTATTTATTAAAGCGTGAAGGAAACTTCAATGCTAAGAAAGATTGGAAAGATGTATTCAGTGGAGGTGAAAAGCAAAGAATGAGTATTGCTAGAGTTTTATTTAAAAATCCAAAATTCGTTATCTTAGATGAAAGTACAAATGCAGTCAGTACTGATGTCGAAGATTACTTATTTGAATTATTACAAAAGAAAGAAATCACATTCATAACCTTAAGTCATAGACCTTTATTAATGAAATACCATGATTATGTTTTAGAGATTAAGGATGACTCCACTTGGGAATTCCATGATTTAACAAGCGAAGAAAACTTACAATCCATTGATAAAGAAATCGCTGATATAAAGGATAAGTTAAGTAATGTTCCAGTTTGGGAGAAGAGATTAGAGGAAATTGAATTATATTTAGATGGTAAGCTTGATTTACAGTAATCTAATTTCTATCGCCCTCGAGGCTATCTATATAATCTGTTTATAGTAATTTATATTGGTTTAATCTTTGTGTGTGGCAAATGTGATACATCGCGCATCGTGTGGTACGCTATACATACCAGAGTAATACAGTGCTTGAAGTTGTACAAAAACACTATCTTCAGTAATCTCTAATCGGCACATTCAATAATCAGATCCATGAAACTAATTCAAAATAACCTTTCGGAGTTCAAAGCCCAGAGCTTCTACACTATTTCTCAATTATTAAGATATTTACCTAATAGGGCACGGACCTCGATTTAGTCAAAGTCGCACCGTTATACGCGTTGACTCCTTGATCATCGGAAATTTTTTAAAGCATTAACATGAGTGAACCTATTAAAAAAGCAGGAGATATTAGAAAGGCACCAACACCTCAAAATACTCCATCATCAGTCGCTAATTCATTTATGAAACAAAACCCAGCTATTTCAAATATTGGTACAATCAATGAAGAAGACCCAAAATTATCGAAAGAGTTAGCTAATAACCCTGCGTTATTATCTATGATTCAAGGTAAATTAGGTACTTTGATTGGCCAACAAAGTGGATACGTAGATTCCTTACCAAAGGTTGTCAAAAACAGAGTTTATGGATTAAAATCTATTCAATTGAAACAAATGAAAATCGAAGCTGAGTTCCAAAAACAATTATTAGAGTTAGAGAAATCTTTCTTCAAGAAATATGAACCACTCTATGAAAGAAGACAAAACATTATCAATGGATTAGAAGAACCAACTGGAGAAGAAATCGAAGAAGGTGAAGCCTTGAATGAAGAAGAAGAAGATGAAGAAGAAGGTGAAAATCAAGACGAAGACGAGGAAGAAGAAGAAGAAACTGAAGATGCGGATCAAAAAGGTATTCCAAACTTCTGGTTAACTGCTTTAGAAAACTTGACTCCAGTTTCTGAAACTATAACCGATAGAGATAGTGAAGTTTTAGAATATTTAACCAATATTAAAATGGAATATTTATCTACACCAGGTTTCAAATTAATCTTTGAGTTTAAACAAAATCCATTCTTTGAAAATTCTCAATTATCCAAAACTTACCATTACCAAGAAGAGTTAGGTTATAGTGGTGATTTTGTTTATGATCATGCTGATGGTTGTGTAATTGATTGGAAATCAAAAGAACAAAATGTTACCATTAATATTGAAAGAAGAAAACAAAGAAATAAGACCACCAAACAAACAAGAACTATTGAGAAGTTAACACCAGCTGAATCATTTTTCAATTTCTTTGATCCTCCAAAACCTCCAAAAGAAAATGAAGAAGAAGAAGAAGATGAAGAAAAGGACGAAGAGGATGAAGAAGAAGATGAAAATGACTTAGCCGAAAGATTAGAATTAGATTATCAATTAGGAGAAGAAATTAAAGATAGATTGATTCCAAGAGCCATTGATTGGTTTACTGGTGATGCTGTCGGTTTTGGGTATGCTGATGATTTCGAGGATGAAGAAGATTTAAGTGAAGAAGAAGACGAAGATGATGATGACATTGATGATGTGGATGAAACCGACAAAAAAGAAGCTCCTGAATGTAAGCAACAATAGTGTGTAGTTAATGAACCTCACTAACGTATGTTTCTAGTACTGATAGAATTGGCAACTCGGTATGTATTAACTTGCTGCATTTCCACATAACTGTCTGGATTATGCCTCTTTTCACATTATATGACCAGGATTAGTCACTTTTATTCCGAACCAGGATTATGCGGTGGTACTTTAATTTGCCAAGTTGATTTAATGACACGTATTGAATCGATCTGATAATAAACTTTCACTAAAACTCGATCCTCGATGCTTCACCCAAAACAGAACACATCTGGATATCCAGCTTTGATATAACCACAGAATCGGGTTTAAGACCGTTATGGCCGTACCGTAAGCAGTTAATAATTCTACTATATGGGTAAATGTAGTGAGGTGCTAAGTTACGCAGATACGAATCTTCCATCTTGCCAAGAGCCATGGCTAAAAATAGCTGCAATTGTAACACTCGCATTTCTTATTGGTTAGGGAATCTCCCCGTCGTAATCGAGGTGTTTTTATTTTCCTATATTCAGCATTCAAGGAGTATTTTGATTGCAATAGCATTAATGTATAGGCAGATTTGAAAGTGTCGTTGCCATCTATTAGTCAAGCTTATTATTGTGGTTCATTTTGTGTGTGCTTTTAATAATTCGTGTCAAAGATCATCGATTATACTGATCGACGTCTGTGTGCAGGTCACAGCATATTTACGCCTCTTGTTTTAGTAGATAGTGAGAAAAAGAATGTTCGCTGGTATCATTTAATACGAAAGCTTGAACAGGTGAATCCTGACAGAAAGTCTCTTGGAACATGAGAAAAGTTAAAAGAGACTCTTTGGTATTAAGGTTTGAATTAAAAACCCAATTCGAAGCGTGTAAAGCATTAAATAGTTACTTATAAAAAATAGTGGCACACGAGCACTTATTCTTGGTAAACGTAATTTTCTTTTTTTTATTTTTTACTAAAAGATATTTTAGTGCAAACTTTAGATTGAGCCAGGTAGCAGAAAAAAGTTTTTAAACTGGATATCAAAAATTGTAACCTTTTTAAGAGGGATGCTTAAAGGTGTTAATAGAAGAACATTGTTGTTTCTTTTAGTAGGTGTATGGTTGGTGTTTGTTATAGGGTTCCTCTATAGTTATGATATAACAACAAGTGTCACTAGTATTTATGATGACGAAACCTTTGGGGATCAAGGTTCCAAAGTATCTAATAATCATCATTCTAATAAAGTTCCAACGTCAATTCAAATCAAAAATAATGTAGTGTTAAATGAATTAAGTCAAAAGTTAAATATTGAAGATGTCAGGTCAATGGATAGTCATTCAGTAATTTATGATTATATTTTCAATAATCATGATATGGACTCAATTTTGAAAGACTTAAACTTCAAGGAAAGATGTGATTTATATTTCAAAAACTTGTATTTACATGATAATAATTGGTATATCAATCCCAATGAAGAGTTACCATTCGAACGTAATTCACAATTCAAATATGAAGATTTTAGGAAATCAGAATTAAAGAAAACCAAAGAAAAGCTTGCATCAGCTAAGAACATTAAGGCTAAAGAAATTCCTGATGATGACGAAGAATTAGAAAAGCTCATTAAACTGGAATATGATAAGTTTTGGAAAAAAACCATGAAGACCGAACAAACCATTACTAACCTGTTATCTCACTTAAGAATTTTCAATAAATGTTATATAACCAATGATGAAACATTCCAAGACAACTCCGTCAAGAAATTATTATCATCAGAAGCAGATGTATTCAAGCCAAAGGCTCAAACCATTGGAAAATTTGAATATACTGAAGATGAAAAATTAATTTCAACCAGATCATTTGACAGTTGTAACGAATTAGAAAGCAGGGTTTATAGATGGTTAAGTTTTGCTTATCCTATTTATGAAAGATGGACTGGTGACACTTACTTGAGTCCACCCCAAATGAAAGAATTTGTGTCATACCCTGAAGTATTCGAGCCTTCAAATCCAAAATTCAAAGGGTCAACTAACAAGCCAATTAAGTCTGATTTAACCAACAATAAACCTTGTTTCTTGAACGAATTCAAAAATTCTTTAAATGGTAAAGGTATCGTTTTATCTATTGGAGAAATGCATGTTGATGATACTGTCAGGTTGATCTATTTATTAAGAGCATTGAATAATCATTACCCAGTTCAAATTGTCTATTATGAGGATTTATCAGTTGATTCCAAAAGAAGAATTGTTAATGCAGCAAGAAATAGAATGTCAGACTTACCTCAAAGTTTTGAAGCTGTTAAGGATATGTTCCCTAAAGATTATGTTCATAATAAAGATGGTGGATTACCCGAACAGGAAGTATGGTTTGTCAATACTTACAATGCCATACATAATCAATATAAAGACAAATTCAGAAAGTATTCAAATAAATTTTTAACTGCATTATTCAATTCCTTCGAAGAGTATATGTTAATTGATGCCGATACTGTCATACTTGAAAACCCCTCATACTTTTTCAGTTTACAAAAGTATGTTAATAATGGAGCATTTTTCTTTAAAGATAGATCTGCTGCTGAGAACAGACCGGAAAGTGATTGTACATTTTTTGAAAAGATATCACCATCATTAATTGATAATTTGATGTTTGATATCCCAATTATTACCAAGAAAAGTTTGGGATTACAGTTCTTCCAAGGGTTGAATCATTATATGGAAAGTGGTTTAGTATTAACCAATCATAGATTTCATTTTAATTCGATCTTAGCTATGGTCCAATTGAATTTCTTCGAACCAGCTCTTAGAAGAAGTTTTGGTGATAAAGAATTATTTTGGTTATCATTCGTAGTAAATGGGGATGAAAATTTTGAGTTCAATAAATATTTTGCAGGTGCCATAGGGACTATTACTCCAAAACAAGAAAGGTTAAGAGGTAATGGTGAAGAGAAAAATTCAGAAGAATTATGTGCATCTCATCCTGGTCATATAAGTGATCAAGATGATAATTTAGTCTGGTTTAATTCCGGATTTAAATTCTGTGGTCATGCAGATGAAATCAATTATGAAGAAGAAGTTAATAAAAAAACCAGATTCAAATCTATAACTGATGCTAATGAATTAAAAGAGTTATACCAAAATCCAATTCCATTACTTGGGGCTATCATTCCACCCTTTGAATCCCCAAAACAATTTACGTTTTCGAACAGTGAAGAAGAACCAACTCAAGGTTGGTTCCATGATGGTAATTATTGTCAAAGACACTTATGGTGTGCATATTCAAGTATTGGTGGTAAAACTAATGATAAAGACAACACCCATTATGGTAAGATTTTTAGATTTGATGAAGATAAGGTTAAATTATATAAATACTATGGTGATGTTTGGGTAACTAATGAGTAGATTATAAAGTAATGCATAGCAAAGTAGACGGTCTTATTTTTTACATCTCTACGAAAAAAATATTGATTTTTTGTCAAAAAAAAAAAAAAAAGAGGAATTTTGAGCGTCGCTTCTCCATGGGATCTGAACTGCGCTCATAACAGTCTTAACTTACGACTGAGAATTACGTGTCATAAACATATTGTGAAATGATGTGATTCAGTTGGCTCATCAGATGAGAATCTATCATACGGAACTATTCAAAGCTATCTACTTAAGCTATCTGAAAAGATAACAAATCTTTTCCTAGTAGTAAATACAAAAAATAATTAAGATCGTCTTATTTTTTAGTTTTTAAAAAAAAATTTCCTTCCATTACTCTGTCGCCCCATTTCATGCTGCATAGAATGATAATTTACTGAAATTTTTTCAAAAAGGCACAGCTCCTTCTGACTTCTTCTAACTTCACCAGACAGGAAAATTTTCAAAACTTCACACTACTTTATAATACTAGGAGTTCTTCAATTGAGATGGTATTCGGGCAAAGGGTTAAAATAAGAACTATAATATTTGTTATCATCTCAATTTGGGTTATAGTTGGAATATTATGGTTCTTGAAAGTGTCAAAGCCCGAAAACGATATTAGCATTTATGATAATGAAACAGCATACAAATGGAAACAGCATAATAATAATAATAATTATAAAGACAAACCATCACCACCAGATGTCGATGTGAAGGATAATAAACTCATTCAACTGATAAGTCAAAAATTGGAAATCATAGATACAAGGGAATTCAAAGAACACCATGCTAGCACATATGATTATATATTGCAACATCATAATTTCGGATCAGTATTAAATGATTTGAACTTCAGAGAAAGGTGTGACTTGTATTTTAAATATGTATACTTGTATGATAACAAGTGGTTTTTCAACCCTAATCAAGATGTTCCTAATGATCAGTATTTGACAGATATAATATCCCATTTGAGGGTGTTTCACAAATGTTATATAACCAACGATGAAACCTTACAGATAAATTCAGCTACCAAATTGATTAATCAAGAAAAGTCTGTTATAAGCAAAGACAAAAGGGTTGGTAAGTTTGGATACACAAGCGATGAAAACTTAATCACCGCAAAATCTTTTGATAGCTGTAAAGACATTGAATCAAGAATGTATTCATGGTTAAGTTTTTCGTATCCCATCTATGAAAGATGGACTGGTGACACTTACTTAAGCCCACCCCAAATGAAGGATTTTGTTTCATACCCTGAAGCATTCAAACCATCAAACCCTCAATCTAAGTCAACTACAGGTAGACCAATAGAAAGTGATTTCACTAATGGAAAAAGCTGTTTTTTGAATCAATTCAAATCCTTGGTTAATGGGAAAGGTTTGGTATTATCAATTGGTAACCAACATGTTGACGACGTTGTAAACTTGATCCATTTACTAAGAGCATTAAATAATCATTACCCGATTCAAATTATCTATTATGACGAATTAGAAGCTGATACTAAGCGTAAAATTGTTAATGCTGCCACTAATAAAATGTTAACATTACCTGATAGTTTCAAAAAGGTAAAAGCAAAATTCCCACCAAATTATTTACAACCAGACGTTGGTTTACCAAAGCAAGAAGTGTGGTTTGTTAATGTCAAAAATGCTATACATGAGAATTTTAAAGATAAATTTAAACGTTGGTATAACAAATTTTTAGCTGTGATGTTCAACTCTTTCGAAGAGTTTATGATCATTGATTCCGACACTGTATTACTACAAAATCCTGAATATTTCTTTAATTTAAAAAACTATATCAAAACTGGTGCTTTCTTTTATAGGGACAGAACAGCACCTCAATTTAGAGGATCGGGTGATAATGATATGATTTATAGAATGGTACCTTCATTATTGGATAATTTGATGTTTGATATCCCTATCACTACCAAGAAAACAACAGAAATTCAATACTTCAAAGGGTTGATGCATTGTATGGAAAGTGGGTTGGTAGTGTTGAATCGTAATTTACATTTTAACTCAATTTTAACTATGATCAGTTTAGACTTTTTGCCACCAGTTAAAGGTAAGAGTCATGGTGATAAAGAGTTATTCTGGTTTGCGTTTGTTATGAATGGTGATGAGAATTTTCACTTCAATGATTACTATGCTGCAGCCATAGGTGAATTGACTCCTGATGACGAAAGGTTGAACGAAGATGGATCACCGAAGAGATCAAAGGAAGTATGTGCGGCCCATCCGGGTCACATAAGTGAAGAAGATGATAACCTCGTATGGTTAAATTCAGGGTTTCAGTTCTGTTCAAAAGATGTCGATTTTGAAAAAGAAGTTGAAAAGCAACTAAGGTTTAAAACCATCAAAGATCCCGAAGAAATGAAAAAGAAATATCTAGACCCGCTTCGAATCACTCATGCTGTGGTACCACCATATAGAGACCGTCACTCAACTACAAGAGTCAATGTGTGGGAGGAACCAGAAAGAGGGTGGACAATGGCAAGGGAATATTGCAAGCTGTATTTATGGTGTGCATATTCAAGGATTGGAGGTGAAACCAAGGATGGTACTGATAATACATTATACGGAAAGCTTTTTGAGTTTGATGATGATAGCATTGACATGTTTAATTATTATGGTGATGTATGGGTAGGTATAGAATAGATCTAACCATACAAATTGCATGGGTAGTGGAACCGATAAAAGTAAGTAAAGACATGAAGCTTGAGTTTATAATGTGCAATTTAATGAAGATCATGACAATTCTCGTACCTTTCAAGTACAGGCTAACAAGTTGAACTAATGATCCTATAAATTTTGCAACCACTGAGGTGCAACAAGGCTATTTTTATCGCAATAAAAGTCGTGTGACACACACCTCGTGGCCTAGACTTTATCATCACAATAGCTAAACCTTAAGCAGATAATGTCTCGCGTAGGATTTACAAACTAAGCCAAACTTACGCAAGAAAATATTTTCTCTTAGTGTCCAAAATTTCGATTAGATCCTTTTATAGGTGAATTTGAGTTACTTACAAACACTGAGAATACCAACCCTTACATTTAAGCTGGGATGAAAATACCTAAGATCTTTAATCAAAGAAGTATCATTTATACATTCGTAGCAGTTTGGCTTTTGTTTGTAGTAGGTTGGTTATATAACTATAAGACTAACAATCCAAGCTCATTGAGTATTTATGATGAAGAGACCCCAAATGCACAGGATCAAAGTCAACAAAAGCAAGATTCAAATAAGCCAATGAAAGTTAATGCTCAAAAGAATTCAATAGTTCAATCATTAACCAAATCACTCGGAATCAAAGATTTCAGAACCATTGATGGTCACTCTTTCATATATGATAATATCTTGAATAATCACGACTTAGAGTCAGTTTTGAGAGACTTGAGTTTCAGAGATAGATGTGATTTATACTTTAAGAATTTATATGTTGAAGATAACAATTGGTCCATTGATCCTCATAAGTCAGTTGAAGATGATCAATTCATGGTTGATATGTTATCTCATGTAAGAATTTTCAATAAATGTTACATCACCAATGATGATTCAAGACAAATCCAATCTGTTGACAGGTTAGTCAAAGCAGAAAAATCATCAATTCAACAAGATACTGATACTTTTAAATACACTGAAAAGGAAAAATTAATAAGCTCAGAATCCTTGAGTAGTTGTAATGAATTAGAAAGTCGTATTTATAAATGGTTGAGTTTTTCATATCCAGTTTATGAACGTTTCACTGGGGATACTTTCTTAAGTCCACCAAAAATGAAAGATTTCGTCACATATCCTGAACCATTACGTCCATCAAATCCTGATTTCACTACTTCGAGCGAAAGAGTATATAACGACTTCAATAGTGAAGAACCCTGTTTCTTAAACCAGTTCAAAAATTCTTTGAACGGTAAAGGACTTGTTATGTCAATTGGTGAACAACATATAAGAGATACAGTTAGATTAATTCATTTATTAAGAGCATTAAATAACCATTATCCAATTCAAATTGTTTATCATGAGGAGATCAGTAAAGAACTGAAACTGAAAATTGTTGATGCTGCCAGAAGTAGAATGACATCATTACCTCAAAGTTTCAAAGATGTTGAGCATTTATTCCCTCAAGATTACTTAAAAGGGGAATCTGGGTTACCTAAACAAGAAGTTTGGTTCGTTAATGCTAAAAATTCTATCAATGAACCTTATAGAGAAAAATTCACTGGATGGTTTAATAAGTTTGTTGCAGCATTATTTAACTCATTCGAAGAATTCATGTTGATTGATGCTGATACTGCTTTATTACAAAATCCTGATTACTTTTTCACCTTAAGAGATTATGTAAATACTGGTGGTTACTTCTATAGAGACAGAGTAAACTCATTATTTAGACCAGATGAACAATTTGAATACTGGCAAAGATTAACACCTTCATTATTTGATAATTTGATGTTTGATATCCCAATCATCAGTAAATATACTTTGGACAATCCATTCTTTCAAGGATTATTTCATTTAATGGAAAGTGGTGTGGTTTTGATTAATAGAGGTATTCATTTTAGTACTCTTTTGAATATGGTTCAATTAAGTTTCTTTGATTCCATTAGACCAAAAGTTCATGGTGATAAAGAAATCTTTTGGTTAGGGTTTACAGTTGGTGGTGATGAAGGGTATCATTTCAATAGACATTCAGCAGCATCTGTTGGTACTTTAACTCCTGATAATGAAAGATTAAACAATCAAGGACAACCTAAGAAAGCTCAAGAAATTTGTTCAAACCATCCTGGTCATATTAGTGATGTAGATGATAAAACATTGGTTTGGATCAATGGTGGATTCGAATACTGTGGTCAAAGTTTCAAAGTTGATTTTGAAGAAGAATTTGGTAAAAGCAGATATAAATTCGGTAGTTCACAAGACTTAAAAGATTTTTATGAAGGTTTAATTCCTTTGACTCATGCCATAATACCACCATTCAAAAATACTAAGGAAACTTATTGTCAGAACAATGATGATGAACCTGAAAGAGCATGGGCTGGTGATAACATTTACTGTAAAGAATACTTGTGGTGTGCATATTCAAGTATTGGTGGAAAAACTGATGAGGGTGATAATAGTCAATATGGTACATTGGTAAAATTTGATGAAGAGTTCTTAAAATTATTTAAGTACTTGGGAGATGTTTGGTTTGATAATGAATAATTGACAAAATTCAGATGAGAGGTACAGGATGTACCCCCCAGAAAAAACGCTTTATAGACTGTATGTAAAATCATAAGGAAATATGAAAATATCTCTTCACTATAAACCTAAGCTCCATCCATCCACCCAGAACCCCTATTAAATAGTGTTCAAAACCTATTAGGTTGGGTCCTCATGTATGAACACTTATACCACGGAAGTCAAATTAAGGCACAGAACGAAAAACTAAGACCAAGCGGATCTTTCCGAATAATAACTATACACACTTGGAACAATATGGTCCCGACTGAAAAATATACCCCATCTGAATTTTAACAATAGATGCCAATGAATTTGAGATTCAGTTTTTACTAAACCGAGCTGGGTCCTGCCTAGAAAACCCTGAAACTCCCGTACCGATGCCAGAAATGGCAATGAAGGGCTATTCTCGAAATAAATCGGATTTATTACTATAGTAAAATGCCGTGAATTGACATATCGGATTTAACTATTTGTTGAGCCTGAGCTCATCTTCATCTATTATCACATATGACTCGGCATATAATTTTAGCCACGGAACTAAGATTTGTTTTTAAAGGGTTAAAATTGTTTAAAGTTTATTTTCATCTACCTGTGCAGGATTCTTATCTTCAGCTGAGGATTGAGTGAATAAACTCATCAGCTTGTGGTTTTAATGGTAATAACGGGATTTTTTCACCATTTATTGCCTCAAATCTATTTCCTATACGTGTATCACGTGTAGTATTAATCATATAAATCATATCTCCAATCTATTAGTAACCCTAGACCGCCCTGATTTCAATCCAGCAAAGTTTTTTTTAAGATTGCTATTTTCACATGCAATTGTTAGTCACATGACAAAATATTGAGACTGCATATATCTATAAATTTATATGCAATTATTATGTAAGTGTGTATCCTTTTTCTTTTTTATCCTTACTTAAAATTTTTTTTTTAATTTAATTTTTAATATAAATATAAATAAAATCCCTTTTCACAAGAATTTCCATCTCTCATCGATATAGATTAATAGACTTTTTTTCTTTGCTTTTAGTACATACCCTAAAAAAAGTTAAGAGAAGAACAACACTACATTTCAAATACATCAATAATTAACAATGGTTGCTGCAAATAAATACACATCACCAACTTTTAATCATGTTACTGGTTACTCAGTTGTTAGTGAAGTTTCTAAATTCTTATTAGGATTTGGAATTATCAATTACATATACACTCAATTCAGTTATTTAACTAATCAATTAATTGACATTATTAGTCAATATCCCTTTATCATCAATAATTTGAAATTTATTGATACCACCTTTGATACCTATATCTTAAATAATTTCGATTATTTAGTTAGTGTACCATTAGGCTATTATCAATATGCTTTAAATACCTACAATGCATATGGTGAAGCATTCAACAAATTTTATCTTGAAAAAGTTAACTTTTATTTAGGTATCAATAATACCTATAACTTTAACAAACAAGATTCAAAAATTTATCAATTTTTAACCATTTCTAATTATGGATTAACTAACTTAAAAAGCATTGTTGTAACTAATTCCAACAACTTATCAAATTATTTATTAGCTTTAATCAATAAACAATTTGAAAGCAACAAAGATGGTAATATTGTTCTTAAATATTATGCAGTTGCTTATGGAGTATTAAATCAAATTTATGCTGATTTAAACCAAAATTATTTAACTCCAATCAAAAATCAAACTAGTGACTACGTTCAAGATGTTGCTAATCAAACCAAATCAAAAGCTGATAGTTACGTTAAGAACTTGAACTTTTTAAAGGTTGAACCAACTACTGCTACTGTTGAAGTACCAGTTGTTAGTGCATCTGCTTAAGAGGATTACTTAAGAGTAAAATTAATTAGTTAGCTTTTCAGGTAAAGTATTTCATTATACTTACTACGGTCATAAATCAAAAACGAGTTTTAAGGTGTAAGTTTTATTGTAATATGATTGATTTATCATCGCTTGGTTTGTACACTGGATGTACCAATAAATATATGTTTTGTGATAATTTTCTCTTCCGTTTCTGGTGATTTCGTGTTTTGATTTTGTGTTATTGTTTTGTGGTATTGTTATGGTTGTGGTTTCTATTAATATCTACTGTGGTTATTGCGAAGTTTATTTTCTTATCTTGAACCCTTCCCGCTGCTTATCTATAGTTAATGCTCTTACATGGGCTATACCTGATATTTTTAGAGTTCACCCTAATTATCCCTCAAATGTGTTCATGATATGACTGACTCAAATCTGGCAGTAAGATCGCCGATCTTGCTGGCTGTAATTATTCTCGAATGCTAATCATTCACTTCATAATGTCAATCACAGCTAATCAACCAGCCTGCCTATGTTCACATGCATACCCATTCATCCCCAATGGTTGATCATCTAAGCAATAAATTAATTATACAAATGCTTTGAAACTATTCATAGACTTCACTAACCTTTTTGTAAATAAACTACGATATGATGTAATAGCAAAACATACATAGTCGTTTCAAACTGAATTCCTTACCAACGCTCGTAATAATAAATTCAGGAACAATATTTAGCAGTTTTATGTCACTATTATTTGATCTTATATTAAATATTTAAGTGATTGTACTTTTGATAATTTCTTTTGCATTATATGGGTTCCAAATAGGTCCAAATACACTTTTCTCCTCTCCTCCCGATCTTGCTATTTGCTCAAATCATCTTTCATTTACGAACTTTGGTTCATATTGATTATGGAATCAAAATACCTTCAAATAATCATTCCCTCCCACACACTGGGGTACAGTTAATTGTTTATCAATCTTTTTATTAATTTCAATACCAACATCAACAGTCTGTAAACTATGATCATGCTCTAAAATCAATCCTCCGTTTGGATTAGATTTGTAGAAAGTATCAATATCTTTTAAAACTTGCTGTGAAGTTTTACTACCACCAAGCATTTGCCAATCAGTTGTATCATAATTCCATAAAACATTTGACATGCCGAATTGTCGGACTATTGATCTGACCCTATTATCCAATCCTCCATAAGGTGGCCTAAACCATTTTGGTAAATGATTACCTGTTGCATTCATTGCCCAGATACTCCATTCAATTTGTGCTATTATGTCTTCATTACTTAAACTTGGTAAAAATTTATGTGACCATGTATGGGATCCCATTATATTACCTTTCGACATAGTCTGCCTATATACCTCAGGATATTTAACAATGTTGACGCCAAGTGTGAAAAATGTAGATGGGGACTTCAAGTTATTAACTAATTTCACTGTATTTGGTGTGGGGCCATCATCAAAAGTTTGACTTAATTTTGGACATGTAAAAACATCGTCAGCTGCTACACAATTTGAACAATCAAACGAACAAGAAGTCCCACTATTACCACATTCTCCTTGTAAATGTTGGGGGGATGATTCAATTTTGGTGAAATCGATAAAATCTAATGGTATATATGGTGGATCCAACCCTGGCCATGTTGTAAGTCCAGTAAACTCCGTTAACCATTTTGGAAAGGGGACTGTGTCACTAGCATAATTAACCTGTGTTTTCTTAGGCGTTAATAATGGAATGCCTATTGCAATGATCGGTGCAATCAATAAATATATCAACATTTGTATTTGTGAAGATTGGTTTTGTGGATGTTGCAATTAACGGAATTATTTGGCTGCGAAATTTGCGAGGGTAATATTCAGATGTATAGATAAAGGTTATAAGCCCTTTAATACTATTTACTATTTAGTTTTCTTCTTTTTCTTGATCAAACCTGTTAAGTTGTTAACAGGTGCTTGCTCACGTTTCTCTATGTCTGCAGGCTTATAAACAAACTCTCCTTTGATGGTACTTTTGTTCCAAACTTTGTTATAAATACTGAAGAATCTTGGGAATTTCAACTCCACTAAACTTTTGATATCGTCAATGTTGGTGAAGTCTTCAGACTTTATCAACTTCATGAGTTTCTTATATTGTCTATTAGTTAATTGAATGGACTCATACTGATCATCGCCATAATCTAAGGTCTTATAATCCAGCTCACATCCAATTATACCAACAACATTTCCTAATCTAAATTCTTGTCTGAACCCTAATTCTTGATAAAAATCTGGCAAATTAACCTTCCATCTATTTTCAATAATCAAAAATTCCAAAAACCTTGTTTTTGGATCATCAGGAAAATTAGGGATGTTGTATATGGCCATTTCTTTATCACCAAAAATAGACCCCATTTGCCATCCTGAGGGTAAATAGTGTCTACCATCCAAAGATCCTGGGATCAAAAGACGTTTAGTTTTCAATTCATCTATGTTTTCAATCAACTTTATCCACCATTTCAATAAACTGTCACCGTCAATTAAATGTTTGAATTTGTTTTTACTACTTTCAGGAAAGAAGTACTGATTAGATGACTTTGTGAATAATGAAAGTTTTATTTTTGTGGTCTTAGGTAATTCAATGGTTTTATAATTGGCGGCTGGTTTATGAATTAATTTGTCTATTCTTTTGATAGTGGAAGATTCTGGTGTTTTAATCCTATAAGTTAACTTAGAAGGCAGATGATTGATAAGGTACTTCAAAATCAAAGTTATAAGTTTGTTGACACTGATTTTCGTACTCACAAGTCCTGTGGTATCAACTTTACTTATAAATAAGTATTGGCTTGAATCATTGGAGGTAATTGATATGTACTTGTAAATTTCAATTCCAAATAGTATGACATTATCTTCTATAAGTAGGAAGAAATATTTTTGTTTGATCGAAGTTTCAGGTGGTACAAAGGTAGAATGAGTTTTATGGTGCTTGATTATGGGATTTGACTGCTTTGGTTCCGATGTAATAAAAAGGAGTTGAAATTCATGGGGTTTAGGAAGTATATACGAAAGGTCTTTAAGCATATTTCAACGCGATCGATCGCGCTTTGATTCTGGTATACTCATCAGAGATCTCGAACGCCAAAGAATGAAAATGAATAAAATTTTCTCAATAACATATATACACCTATTTACATGATACATAATTCATGATGTGTGATACAAGTAATTGTACCAGCCAAGGGTCTTAAACCACTTCATTAATGACTCTTGCAGCTTCCCTATAAGTCTTCAATAAGTTGACACACTTTTCTCTTTCCATTTGAATATTTTCGTCCTCAGTTAACAAATCATCAAAATATGTTTCATTATACAACTTAATAACCAACTGGTTTTGGATGTTATCCCTTATATAGTTGACCAAAAGACACATAATCAGTTTTGGAACTTGATCTTTGATAATCTCTCTTATGATGCCAAAATATGATATTATCAATCTTCTGATTAATTCACATTCTAATTGTTCCTTTTCAGATAATTCATTAATGCCCTCATCCATATCGAAAGTTTCACCATTGAAAATTGTCGTTGAAGATGCTGAAGAATTTTCAAATTGCACTGGTAAAGTATCAGGGCTGTGTGGAAATTTGAAAGGTGTTGGATGTAATTGAGCTTGACTTGTAACTTGCTGTTGATGAATGATTGGATCTTTGCCAAAGAAATAATTCAAGTAACTTTCTTGGGTGATATTAATTGAATCATTAACTTTTTCGTTTGGTAATTCTTCATCAATATCATTTACATCTTCTTCCAATGGCTGCTCATTACCTCCATTTATAGTACCATTGACAGTAGTACTGGTACCGTTGACAGTATTTCCAACACCATTTATACCACCATTGATTTTCTTACGTTCTTCAACAACTAGGGCCATTGCTTTAGCTGCACCAACGAAATTTGGATGATTAGTGTTGATATATGATCTGTTAATTTCAATTATTGATTCAACATATTTAATGGTTGGTCCTAACCTTTCTCTCAATAAATCACTTACAACTTCAATTAACTTCATATGTAATTTTGGATATCTAGTGATTTCAATTCCATTTGTACAAATGTTATGAACTATTTTCATTAACTCTTCATAAACCAATTCAACACATCTCTTACTTGGATCTTCCAACAATTTGATTTGTGGCTTGACTAATAAATCAAATGCTAATTCCGGTACAAATAATGATGGTCTTGATCCAGTACTATTTCTGATGGCAGTTCTTATATCAGTTAATGATAAATTGTGAGTTGGATTGATGGATGATAACTCATTGCCAAACACATCATTATATATATGGTATAATCTTGCCCCACCACATAATTCTTTAGTAGAAATTTCATCAACGTTGGTACCTTCAATAGAATTGATTAAGTTTTGAGCAAACTTAGTCATTAAGTTCAAAATCAATAACGACTTATCTTCGCTATAATTGAAATCACCTCCATAGCTGATTAATTCTTGTTCAGTCAGACCAATGAGGGAGTTCAATTTTGCTTTGATATCAGGTAACTTTTCCCTAATATGAGCCATTAAAGTTTTATTCAATTTTAATGATAAATACCTGGTCCCACATCTATTAGCAATGGCCCTATAAGCTGAGTGATTCTTGAAAAATTGTTCTTCGTCAAATAAAGAATCTTGTAAAGATTTATTCATCGATATGTCATATTGAGATCTGTTAATTATACCAACAAACCCCAACTTCAAAGGATAAACATTACCTTTTAAGATTTCCAAAGCATTTGTACCTTCATCCATTAAATCTATTTTAGTTAAGATACCAACGGTTCTTTTACCAGTTGGGTCGACTTGTCTTGCTAATTTCAAACTTTCACTGTTAACTAAATCAACATTAGCAGGACTAACAGCTAATATAATACAATTAGGTTTAGAAATATACTCTAAAATTAAAGATCTAGTTTGTCTTTCTATATCAGTTGGTTGGTCACCAATTGGAATTTTGGTTAATCCTGGTAAGTCCACCAAAGTTAAATTCAAAACTTTTGTTGAATAAATTTTTAAATTGATAGGTTTAGAACTTATCCCTTTATTAGTACCTGCTAATCTATTGGTTTCAATTTCAATTTCTTTTCTGATCTCTTTAAAATTATAGAATCTTTTATTTGGTATATGTAAAAATTCACCATACTCAATATCTTCCTTTTGACCATTTTTTGTATCATTGCTAGTACTCAATTTTTTTAAATGATCTTCCAAATTAATAGAATGATCACGATCATCATCATAATCTTCACCACTTTCTTCACTAGTAGCGGTACTATAACCTATTATATCACCATCATGTTTGATATTAATTAATTGTAAGATTAATGGTCTACGTGTAACGATTCCTGTACCTCTTGGTAAAAAATCTTTACCTACAATATTCTCTAAAACACTCAGTTTACCACAAGATTGTGATCCAACCACGGCTAAAACCGGTAAATCTAAATCACTAACTTGAGTGGTAGTTACGATATCTTGTAATTTATTAACTACTGGTATTAAATCTTCTAATGACATTGGAAATAATTTAGATCAAAGGTAAGTTATTTTGATTTGGAGAAAAACTTTGGCAATTATGTTCGCACTTTTAAAACCTTGAAACACGGTAAGGGCACAAACTTGCCAATGACATGAACTTAACTAAAATGAGAACGAGACTGTGTCCAACGTCAACGCCAACACACGATCGCACTCGCATTATATTCGATTTAATAACTAGTACTGTATTTTCAATTGAATTCAATCAACATGAAAATATCTTATCTTTTCACGTTCTTAAACCTTGTTTGGATCATCAACTGTTTAGACATTGACATTCCTTCAACTTGGGAAAATGTTGAGTATACCAGAACAATTGATTTAAGTAAAAGTTTTATTAAAGAAACAATTTTAGTTGAGGCCATAAATATTGGCAAAGCTCCTAATAATGAATATTTCTTTCATATACCTGATGGATTAAATACTTTGAATATTCTGTTACTTTCGGTATCATTAGAAGATAATCCAATCATCTTAAATCCAGAAGAGATCACTAGTAAGTTATTTAAATTTAAGTTACCAATCCCAATTGGTGAAAATTCCAAAGTAGGTTTTAAAATTAGATATGTTTACATGAATAATTTGATTCCTGTCCCACAAGAAATTGGATTAGATGACACTCAAACCTTATTGATGAAATTAAACAAATTTAATTACAATGCTTATCCAACTAGAAGTTATCAATTACTCTTCCAAGGTGTTAGTAAAGGACAAGAGGTTAATGTTACTAAAATAGTATATGAAGATGATATCAAGAACGTGAATCTTGAAACACAAGAGCTCCCAACTGTTGTTGAAGATGGAATTTTAAGATACGGTCCAGGGTTTGATCTTGCACCATTTTCAGTTAAACCTACTGGAATCCTTTTCGAACATAATAAACCATTAGCTAAAGTTGAAAACTTACAAAGATCTATCTGGTTACCATCTTCTGATATTGATAAGTTCCAAATCGAAGAATATTATGAATTGACCAATACTGGTGCCAAATTAAACCAAGGATTCTCAAGATTAGATTGGTTAAAAGGCAGATACGAAACTATGAGAAACCATTGGGGTTTATCCCATTTAGAATTACCTTTCACACAAGATAATGACTTTGAAAACTATTATTTTAGTGATAAAGTTGGTATGGTAACCACACATCAAATGATTAAAAACTTTTTGATCTTTCAACCAAGATTTCCTTTATTTGGTGGTTGGTTCTATAATTTCACTTTAAGTTATGACCAACACTTTAATGATCATTTAAGAAAATTAGATGATGATGTTTATATCTTAAAAGTTCCATTGATAAATTCTGGAATTGATTTAACATACAATAATGTCGATTTGAACTTCTACTTACCAGAAAATTCAGAATTCATTAACATCAGTTCCCCTATTCAATTTAATTCAATTGATACTTCAAATGAATTGAGTTATTTAGATGTTAGTAAAGGTCACAACAAAGTTACAATCAATTTTTCGAATTTATTTGAAGATATGAATAGAATCGATGTTCTTATAATGTATAGATTTACTAAGGTTAATTATTGGTGGAAAGTGTTGAAAATTTCTGGGTTTGTATTTGTAGGTTTGATCAGTTATTATTTATTAAGTTTAGTTGATTTAACTATTACTAAGTAAGTAGATTGACACCCGGATTCACAGACTAAGGCCTTATATACACTTGTGATCCAATGAATGCATTAAATATACAATTGCAATGATTATTTATTTCATTTATATCTCTATAAACCAATGTTTGGTCCGTTTCTATTCATTTACATACTCATCTGAACAATTCATCTTTATTTCCGAAAACCACTAGTTAGCCCTCCACAGTTGAACTTAAGCTTTATACTCCCTCAATAATTCCATATCCTCCTTGCTCAACTTATCTTTGTCATCTATATCAACATCGTACAAACTACACACTATATATCTACCATTGAAGTTTATACCATTCAATTTACTGACTGCCAATTGTGCATTTTTAAACTCTCTCAAAATCACGAAGCATGATCCTGGCTTAACGCGTATCTGGTAAATTCCATAATCATGAAACAATTTGTGCAATGAACTAGATGTAGTATCATAGGGTATGTTCTTGACGTAAACTATGGGGAGGCTCATTATGGTACTACGCGATCTAACGTTTTCGCAATACTAGCTGCACATTCTTGCACTCTTGGGAAACTGATAATGGGAGTACTCAAATGCTAATGGGTTGTCTAAGAGAATCAGAGTTCATAAACATTGATCGCATTTCACTACACTTTTGAAACAATTTGTACTACATAGTAATAGCAGAAGACTTAGCAAAACAATAGAATACCAACAGCTAAGGTAAGTTGGAAATTTAATCAAGTTGTCAACCTGTGAAAATCGACCATCTGAAATTTGTTGGTAAAGTATAACTGCTAGCAACTGATTCATGATGTGAGATAATCTATCCCTCCTTGAAGCTCCATCATATCTAGCAAAAATTCGAATCAAAACATCATCACTACAAGTTAGTAAATCATACAAAGCCAAGGACATGTCTGTCAGATCATCTGAACCCCAAACATTTGTTGTTCTGGATTTGAAAAATCTCTTCTACCATTGAAGAACCTAGTATTTGTCAAAAGCTTCAAAAGAATGCTTATCTTGTATTAAAGCATGTAAGTCTTCTTTTATAGTACCTACGTCTTCTTTTATAGTACCTAAGTATTCTTTTATAGTAGCTGTGTCTTCTCTTATAGCACTTAAGTTTTCTCTTAAAGCAACCAAACCTAAATTAAGGTCAGTTGTGATCCTCAGTAATTCTTGGATATTTGCACTCAATTCCCTGGTGGAGGAGATATTTGAATATGACATTACTTGAAGGTCTAATTGTGGTGCGGCTTGAGTTGATAATTTATTGATGATCCTTTCCCTCAAAGTACTAGGCTCAGCCCTTCCGACTACAATCAGATAATGTTGACTTATATGAACTAGTTCTTCTTTTCCCATTGAACTGATGTCATTGCCCATATCTTGACTCGGAATGAATCCTTTATTATTATAAATTAGTTTGAGTGGCATTTGTTCAGAAACTGCCTTATTTTCTTCAATGATAAGTTGATTCTTGTAATAGACTACTCTAGTAAGATCAACCCCATATAAATCAAAAAGAGTTATAACCCTATTATCATCATAGGGGATTGAGTAAAATTCAAACAAATTTCTATCTGTTAATAGTGTATCAATAGTAACTTCATAAGTAGGGGTATCATTCGCTTGGTTTTTGATTTTGTTAAGAGGAACATCAAAATTATTAATCCTTTGGTTTGCAACTTTCTGAATGTAGTTGTATAAGTATTTCGTCAGAATTTCCCCTTGTAAAACTAAAAACTTTGTGTTATTTGAATTAAATCCACTCATTGTGATGTATCACAAAGTTGCAAAAAAAAAAAGTTTAGCGAAAGAGAAGTGGCCCCCTAAAATTGGGGATTTCCCAATGATTAGGTAAAGGGGAAAAAGGCAGTGTATTTACTAAAAACCAATCTTCAATTTCGGAGGAATACGTCCAATATCGATAGCTTTATAACTAGCGATATCTGATAGCATTGTATTACCACCATGGGCTAAATATTATAAAGTGTCTTTGGTGCCTTTACTACCATTGAGGATTAAAGTTAACTCTGACCTACTCAATGCAATAGTCTAACGCTGGCTAATTATCAGGGAAGATCTCAAACTCCTTACTACTGAAAATTTCAATGGTAAGATAATAACCTGCTTATATTCAAAACTTTCACTGGCCAGGGATCAAAGTCAGCCGATGCTTAACTATCCACATTTAAAGAACAACCAAGAGATGAATCAAGCGAACTGTAAACCACTTAGACCAAATTTCTTCTTAGACCATATTTCTTCTTAGACCATATTTCTTCTTAGACCATATTTGTTACCCTATCTACCTATTCATCCTATTTAATTGAATCAAAAATAATTTGAATCTTTTATATCAGTAATGTACTGCTTCCTGAAATGAACCTTCCTCAATATCCATACGATCATGATCAACAAGCTGAAAGCATACAAGTAACTATAATTCTGAGTGGGAGCTTCAATAACAGTTTCAACTGGATTTTCTAAATCATGAACTATAGTATCACTATCATAAATAGTAGTGATTTCAATATTGGTAATTGCATAATCATCAACAGGTTTATCTTGCAAAGTTTGAACTTCGTTTAAGAGTTTCAAAGTTTCGAAACCATCAATCAATTGTCCAAATACAACATGATGACCATCTAACCAGTCACAACTTTGAGCAGTTGTAATGAAAAATTGACCACCATTAGTATTAGGACCAGCATTTGCCATTGATAATCTTCCTGGTTTATCATGTTTAAGTAAAAAGTTTTCATCATCAAATGATGAACCATAGATTGATTTACTACCACCTTTAAAGTCACCACCTTGAATCATGAAATTTTTAATAATCCTATGGAATTTATTATCCTGATAACCATACCCATAGGTCATATTAGCTAACCCGATAAAATTTCTAACAGTTTTTGGCACAGTGATACCAAACAACCCAAGGGTTAACTCACCAAGTTTATCTTCAATGTATTGATTACTTTCTGTATCAACTAAAGAATGTGTGATTTCAAACTTAACCTTATGACTAATTGGAGGATCATCAATCAAATGATCATTTTCCTCTTTGGTTACAGGCAAGCCAAATACTTGAAGTACTAGAAAGAAAAATATGATGAGTTTCATAGTAATTCCAGATGCGATTTGAAAGCGCTTCTCCAAGAGTTTTCTCCAACTAAGCGTTTTGAAGCGAGCGTGTTTCAATGAGCGTGTTAACAACGAATAGATAAAATCTAAAACTAAATCTGCAATTAAAGAGATAAGAACGCCAAAATATTCCGAAAACGTTCGGAAAGGAAACTGACTATATAAGACTCGTAGGATCTTGAAAGAGACAGGAGTACTCTGCTCAGGGGTTGAATAATCTTAACTCTATACTTAGATTTAAACTATACACAGGAATTGAATATGTTGGATAGAGATGACTGTGTATAGTAGAACCTATGGTTACTATGAATGGCATCTACGCAATATTACTTTTTATAGTATTACCTACGTTCATGCAGCTTGAACCATAAAGATGAGTATTGTTATGGGTAATTAGCTGGCGAGTGTGAAAATCACAAATGCAACGTCATTCTCGTATTTATTTTAATTAAAAAAAATATAAATTAAATAAAATAGAAGGTCAACGAATTGGAATCAGTTAACAAGTATTCAAAACTCAAATCCATCATTACATTATGAGAAGTAAGACTGACGTAATTAAAAGACTCCATGACCCCTCCACCATTTTCTTTCCCAGGTCACTTAAATTACTAAACTTATAACACATACACATGGTAGAGTAAATTAGTGATCAGCGCATGAAAATCTATCAAAGTAAACAAAGTTAAAGGTACAAGGACGTGAGCCCGAAATTTAAATTAACCGAAAACAATGCCACCACCTCAAAATTCCAATGTAATATCCGATCTCTTATCACACGAGGGATGAATGATCCAAAATTCACGAATTCTCACAAACATTTACGAGAAAAATAAAGAGCCGCATCGTGGTTAATTTATTTATAAACCCCATCAATTCTCTTCATGAACTTCAACTATTGCTTACAAGATCTTCGACAGTGATGGAAAAAAGTCCTTTACCTTTGAGATCTGAACTTAGAAACCATGTCAAATTATTAATTACGTTTCAAGATTTATACTATAAAACTATAAGTCAAAATGATCATAATAAATTCGATGAAAAGTACTGGCAAATATGTGTATCAGATTTTGTTAGGACCTTTGTTATGTTTTTATCCAGCTTAAAAGTAAGATGCCACAGTAAAGAAAAACTAACTGAAATCATGGATAGTATGGTAATACCATTACACGTTTATTTAGTATGGCATTCATTCTTATTAAATCCCAAGTCGTTTTATGATAACTTTCAATATAACGACATGGGGTTTTTTGTTGAGTATCCTTTCCCGTGGGAAAAAGTTCAGGAGTCAATTAGTTACTATACAAAGTCTTTGCCCCATGACAAATTTAATAAGTTCATAAAAGATTATGGTTATGATAATTTTCGCCCAAACGAGAAGTTTGATTTGCAAAGGCTTATACGTATTTACTGTCCTTCATGTAATACAAGTTTGAACGATCTGGAATTTTCTAGCAAAGAGAACCGTGGGTTTGCTGACCAGTTTTTTGATGAACCTTGTTCCTATTGTCCCTGTGTAAAAAGACAATTAAATCATCAATTCCTAAGAACTATGAAATTGTTAAAAGATTGCAAAGCAACTAAACCATTACCAGGAATGAAAAAATATTTCAAAAGTGAAATCACCAATATTAAAGACATATTGCAAGAATCAGATGAAAAAATCAAAAATTTCATCTTGAGTAAGACAGGTGAACTCCAACAGCTTTATATCGATGATTTCTTGAGTATATATAAAGGAGCTTTTACGACCCAGGAAATTTTAGTACTTAGAGATTATGTTGAAGCTAACCTCATTCAATATACTATGATAAGTCCAAGATTTGAATTACATGAAGATTTGGTTTCTTGTGTTATAAGACAAGGAAGGTTTATTGAAAAAATTTATAATTCTGGTTGGACGAACCAAGTCATGCAACCAAAGGAAAAAATCACCGAATCTGCTTTTAACAGGTATGTGAAGTTTTTTGGATTGATGAAGAATAGTTCACATCCAATAGTTCCCACTATTGATATTGATTTAGTATGGCATACACATCAATTAAACCAACCTCAGTATTTTGCTTATTCAAGACAGATAACTGGAACTGTAATCGACCACAATGATAAAATTGAATCAACAAGATTGAGTGATTGCTTCAAAAGAACCTGTGAATTATACAAGCAAAAGTTTGGTGAAAACTATAGTCATTGCACCTGTGAATATTGCAATAGTTGTACCAAGGCAAAGAGAAGTTTTTTCAAGTCTAAATCAGTCGATTCTAAGAAGGGAACAGATTATCATCATATAAGTTACCATAATCAAGTTTACGTTCCATCTGTTCCATATGAAACAAAAGGTTTTCCTTGGACCAAAGATCAAATACTTTCCAATCCTAGTTATGTTAATAATCCGATGGTAGCAGCCAATGCTTACAATTATAATCATATCAATTTATATAGGAATGGTAGAGATTTAGGAGCTGTTGACACTGCAAGTGGGTGTGGAAGTGTCGTGTTTAGTGGTTTGCAACCACCAACTTATAATTCAGTTATAAAAGCAATTGAGAGGAGATCCAAAGAACTTCAAAAAAAACGAAACGTTTATTTTGGAGAAGTCAACAATACATATCCTGAATATGGAGTATTCTTTTGGGCTGCAGGCAGCAGTGAACTTAATTATACTCATCAACCTGAAGCACCAGTTAGCTGTGGAGGGGGAGGGGGTAGCGGAGGAAGTGATGGTGTTGGTGGTGGAAGTTGTGATGGAGGAGGCGGTGGAGGAGGTTGTGGTGGAGGCTGTGGAGGAGGAGGTTGTGGTGGTAGTTAATTATGTTTACAAATATATATGAATCAATGATATTGGCTACATACATATGATTTTAAAAAACTCAATCACTCTCTTTAGTGGTAATTATCTCGTGTGACTTAACGTAACCAGCTTCATCTAGTTGATTACCAATATCGTCATCCAAATCAGGTCTTTTACCAGTTTCAAATTCCATCTCATCGTATTTGATAAAGCCTTTCTTGAAGTAGAAAAAATCATAACAGAACCAAAAGATTGGGAATAAAGGTAATAAGATATAACTATCAATGAACGTAGAATAATTGAATGGACTGAAACATGACCAACCTTGAACCAAAGTTAAAAGGATACCTACAGCAATACAGAAGAAATTCAAGTATGGGAAAAATGGAGCAATAAATGGTAAGCTTTGTAAACTATAACCATGATGTAACCAACCCCATCTAAATCTTAAATGAGTAACACAAATTCCTGTCCATACAATGAAACAAGCAACCCCAGAAACATTGACAATGTATTGATAAGCTACCATACCTGAAGACGATACGGATAAAATTGACAAAAACCCGAAAATATGAACTACATGAATAGCAACATAAGGAACACCTTTTCTGTTAACTTTGGTAAAAATCTTTGGACCCCAACCTTCTTTTGCCCAAATAAATATAGATCTTGAAGCAAAGTAAATAGCAGTATTAATTGATGAAAAACATGTGATCCAAATAATAGTAGTAACATAAAACTTAGCATTTGCCCAACCGGCATTAGTAAGGGCTATGGTCATAGGTGCTTGCATGACTTTGGCTGAACCTACAAACATTGGATCATTATAAGCAACTGTAATACCATAGAAGATACTTAACCCAAAATAAACATAGAAAATTCTGAAAACAGTATTTCTGACAGCACTTGGAATTGCCTTTCTTGGGTTTCTTGATTCTGCAGCAATAATTGAAACTCCTTCAACACCTGAATAAAATACTCCGGCATAAACGAATGAATTTACGATACCTTTGAATCCATCTTTCAAAGGGTAATTACCAAATGGATTATCAGGTTTATGGTCTTTTATACCCCCAGCAGCATATACAATTGCAAAGATGTAAAAACCAGTTATAAACACTAATTTCAAAATAGCTAAAAATGACTCAGCTTCACCCCACCAAGAAACATCTAAAAGTTGAAATAAGGTAAAAATAAACCAAAAAATCAAATACCAACCCCAAGTTGGGACCTTATCGGTATAAGATTCCATTATTCCAGTTAATGCAACATATTCTTGGATGATATTCGTTATCCAAATAATCGCATAGAAAATTGCCAATGTTGCACCCATACCTTTTGAAACATATCTAGAAGCATGGACTGTAAAGTTAAAATCAAATGCAGCATTTAATTCTCCAATCGATGCCATCATACCCAAAACCAATAATCCAACAATAGAAAACCCTGCCAATAAACCAGCTGGACCACCAGCTTTTAAAGCATTTCCCATCCCGATGAATGCACCAGGACCAATAATACCGGCTATCGCTATAAGATTTATCACTCTGTTTTTCAAACCGGCTTTTAAACCGTTTTCTAATATGGTATCACCCTTCCCATTATCATGATATGGTTGAGATATTACCGATGTAGATGTTTTAAGGAAAGACTCGTTGTTCATTGCTGATGCTTTTTTTTTCTTTGCTGAAAAAGGAAAAACGAGTATTGTGATAAGATAGAGCCACAGCTTGAAGCATGCTGCATTACGCATGCAAATGTCACTAAAGAATCATCTTTGTGCATGCGCACTTATGCGACATCAAAAGGGTGAAGTATGACTAAGAAATCAATTGAAGAAAGGTTTGATGAGCTAACTAAAAAAGTGCCGATCGTGGACACGCACAACGATTTCCCTTACAATCTTCGTAGTCAATTCCATAATGAATTACACTGTAAAGGCAATACGTTCAATTTTGATTCTTTATTAACATCTCATACTGATTTGATTCGTATGAAGCAAGGAAAGTTGGGTATACAATTTTTTAGTTGTTTTATAGAATGCAAAGATCCTGACCCATTATATACAGATTTCAATAAACCTAATAGTGCTGTAAGAGACACTTTGGAGCAGATCGATGTGACTAAGCGTTTAGTTGAAGAATATTCCGAACAATTAAAATTCGTAAATAACTCAACTGATGCTCTTCAAAATTTTTTGAATACTAATGGTGAACAGATTTCTATTACTTTAGGTGTAGAAGGTTTACATCAGTGTGATTTGTCCTTAGCCGTGGTTAGACAGTACTTTGATTTAGGTGTAAGATATATCACATTAACTCATAATTGTGACAATCCTTTTGCAACCGCAGCGTCTTCGGTAACTGCCGGTAGAGAAGATAAAGGGTTGACCGACTTTGGTGCTGATTGTATCAATGAAATGAACAGATTAGGTATGATAGTTGACTTAAGCCATGTATCTCATAAAACTATGTTAGATGTGTTGGCTATAACCAAAGCACCTGTGATATTCTCCCATAGTTCAGTGTATAATTTAACTAATCATGAAAGAAATGTAAGGGATGATGTCTTAAAGCAGGTTAAAACCATAGGTGGGGTTGTTTGTATTAATTTCTTCCCATTGTTTATACATAAAGGTGATCCTGATGAAACTACGATTGATGACGCAGTCGACCATATTACCTACATAATCGACTTAATCGGGTGGGATCATGTAGGATTAGGATCAGATTTTGATGGTATCCCAAGCGGACCAACTGGTTTGGAAGATGTATCAAAATATCCTGATTTGATTAAGAAGGTTTGGGAAAAGACCAACGCCTCAGAAGAGGATATCAGTAAATTGATGGGATTAAATGTACTCAGAGTGTGGAGGGATTGCGAAGTGGTGGCAGAATCTCTCAAGCTGTCAAGACCCATTGAAACAAACTGGGAAGAGAGAAAATGGACCTACTATGAGGATTGGAAGGAATTGCCAGAAATATATCCTGGTTCTTTCAAGCTTAAACATCCTTAGTATGTATAGTTTGAAAAATGCATGTATACGTTCTAACATCGCTGAAACTACCTCCAGTCGAACTCTAAATATCACGTTTATCAAGCTCAGATAGCGGCTAGATCTACACGGCGGCTTTACCCCGAATAATATGCGTAGCGGGATTTTCAAAACTATTTAAGAACGAGAAATCCTGAGTTTAAATTTAAATCATGACAATTGGTAAAAAAGAAGTGTTATTGATAGGTCCCGGTGGGGTTGGTACCATGGGGGCATATGGAATTCATTATGGGGGCAAAGCTAATGTCTCATTGGTTATTAGAAGAGATTATGAAATCATTAAGGCTAAAGGGTATGAAATTCATTCCTATAATTATGGTGATATCCCAAGTTGGACCCCAGATCATATATTTCCTAATGTGCAAGATGCTGGAAAATCAGGAATTGAGTATGACTATGTTGCAGTTGCAACTAAAAACCTTTCAGATATTACTAAAATTGAAGATTTAATAGAACCAGTGGTGGTCCCTGGCAAAACCGTAGTGGTGTTGATTCAAAACGGGTTTGGTATTGAAGAACCATTAATTGAAAAGTATCCAAATAACGTTATACTCTCAGGAGTTTCATACATTGGATCTCATAATAATAAGGGAGTCATTGAGCAACTGCAACACGATAGATTAGTGATAAGTTATTTTGAAAACCCAAACCTTGACAAACCACTTCAGGAAAAGACAGCAAAAGAATTTATTGAAATCTATTCCAATGGTAAAAATACTTGTGAATATCATGAAAGTGCTAAATGGTTCAGATACAGAAAACTTGTTTATAATGCCACGTTGAATACTACATGTGCTTTAACCGGTATTGATGCTGGTAGAATAGATACTTTCGGGGGTCATGAGTCAATTTCCATACCTGCAATGAAAGAAGTCATATCAATTGCTAAAGCCGATGGAATTGAGTTACCTGAAGATGTCATTAATCAAGTATGCCATGGTGATGATGGTGATTATTTTGAGCCTTCAATGTTAGTCGATGTCAAAAAAGGTAATCCAATTGAACTCGAGGCTATTTTAGGGAACTTGTTGAAAACTGCAAGGAAATTGAATGTTGATACTCCTATCTTGGATTTATTATATAAGCTATTAACTATCGTTCAGTTTGGGCTAAAAGAAAAGAACGGATATATTACGTTACCTGAGAAGCGGCCAGTATCAGATAAATTTTATAGTTAAATTAGATGTTAAACTAGAGACTAATTTCCGTTTGTGTCACGTAGTTTGTAACCCATCTCTTGTAAAGGTCAGATCGGTATCTCGGATTTTAGACTGATAACAGAATCCAGATAACAATCCCGCACTAGATAGGAGCTAGACAAGATTTCCGAATTCACGAACAAAGTCCTAATGACAAAAATCGTTATCATTGGGTATGTCAACACTTGAATAATATAGTTGAGATTTATACTAACATATTAGAGCCGGAGTTATCGGCCTTTATACAGCACATCTACTACTTGAAAAAGGGTACAAAGACATTACCATTTATACCAAACATGTTCCAGGGGATTTATCATTTGAGTATGCATCACCATATGCTGGAGCAGTTGTTTCATTCTCCGCAAGCAATGATCCAAAGGTCCTTGAAAATTATAAGTTCACCTTTCAAAACTTAGCAAGGCTCCAAGGTCTTTTAGGAGGGAGTGAATCTGGCCTTGGTACTACCACTCATCATGAGAATCTCTTGAAAAGACCAAGTGACGAAACTTTAGAATACTTCAAAAGCTATAACCACACTTCATATGAAATTCCAAGGGATGAATTGCCTGAGGATACTGAGTTCTGTTTGGTTTACCAATCGTATATTGTTAACTCGCCAATGTTCATTGAGAAGCTTTTTAGATATGTTCAGGATAAAGGGGTCAAAATCGTCGTGAAAGAAGTCAAACATATCAGGGATATATCTGGGAGTGGAGCAGTCATTTTCAACTGTAGCGGGTTAGGGTCATTGACTTTGGGTGGTGTTGAAGATAGAAAGTGTCATCCCACCCGAGCTCAAGTAGTTGTTATAAAAGCACCAGATATCAAAGACGCATATCACTATATCGGTGAAACTTCGGATTATGTTATCAGAAGACCATATTCCGACGAAGTTGTATTGGGAGGGTTTTATCAAAGAGGCAACTGGGATAAAGATGTCAAAGGTTATGAGACTGAAGATATTCTCAATAGAGTAACCAAGAGGTTTCCTGTTTTAAAACCAGGTCAAACAATCAAAGACTTGGAAATCAAAAGAGTGGTATCAGCTTTTAGACCTGGTAGAGAAGGTGGTGTCAGAATTGAAAAGGAAATCATTGATGGCACCACCGTGATTCATAATTATGGTGCAGAAGGAACTGGTTATACTCAAGGTTTAGGTATGGTCAATAGAGCTATTAAGCTTTTGAATGAAAGCAAATTATAGTTATCAAGTTTTTAGTGCTATATGATTAAGAGTATTGGATTTTGGTCAGCTCTGGGGTATACAGTAAAAGAGTTTATAGAGTCTATCATTGGCATATATTGAATATACTTCTAATCAAATTTAAGTTGAACATCACAACCATCAGCAACATCTAATAATGCATCAGCGTATTCACCACCACCCCAGTTTGCAAAGGTTCCTGGCTTATATTCACCTGGCTTAAGGGCTTCAGTTTGAATATCACGAACATATCCATAGATACCTTCTTCTTTGAACATCTTAGCAAATTTACTGGAATACATATTTAAACCTTGAAGGGCAAATATAGGTTGGACTTGCCAGACTGCTCCAAGCTTAGCAATGTTTCTATGGAAGTTCTTGAATTCGTCTTCAGTGTAACCATTTTTGAGGTAGTCATAAGTACCAGTGTATCCAAAACAGTAAGCTCTCTTTGGATCAATAGCAGTTAATGCTTCATGGAACTTCTTGATATCTTTCCAATTTGGAATATCAAGTCTACCCCAAGAACAATCTGATAAAGGTAAAGCAACAATTGCTCTATCAATTACACTTTCAATACATTGTTTGAAGATATAGTGACCATAAGTATTTCTAGCAGCATCCCAGTCAAAGAAGACATCTTTCTTTGAAACCTTCTTGGCATATTCTCTTCTTTTATCAAGACTAACGAATCTATCTTTTTCCACCAATTTGTTATATTCTTTAACTTCCAGTTCGCTCAATTGGGCTGCAACAGCATCATCATAAGTCATTATCTTAGCATCTTCAAACCATTGTAATTTGGCCTTGCCAATATCACCACCTTCTGTTCTAACTTTATTCAATACAACCACCAAAGGTTCGATATCAGGATTAGTTGATCCCATGACATACTGATGATCTCTTGAATCGAATACCGAAGTAATGAATTGTCCTTGATAAGAATCCAATCTTGACATTAATAAAGTATCGACTCCCATAATATCAAGTTGGAATCTTGCAGTAGTCAATCTCTTTAAATATTCTGATGTTGGAATGATGGTTCTTCCAATACCTTGAGTAAACTTCTTTACACCGATAGCTAAATCATCCAAATGAAACATAGCAACTCCTGATTCAACAAACATTTTAACCATTTTACTAATAGTTGTCATACCCCCAAATCCCATATCAGCATCAGCAATGATAGGAAGAAGATGGTCAAATTGAGGGAAGTCTTTTCTCTTATCTTCAGGAAGAGAAAGAATGTATTGTCTTTGTCTTCTATCGTGGAACATTTGTGATTTGAACACTTTCTTAACAACTCCTGGAACGGTATCCCAAGGATAATCTGCATGATCAACACCAATTTCTTCAACTTTGGAAGCACCTGATACCCCACCTGAAACATAAACACATTCCATACCACTTTTAGTCATCTGAGCTGCTAACAATGGATCTACACATCCACATGTCATAAGTGGAGTTTTTTCTTCAACATGTTTGTTCAAAATCTTCCATAATTTTCTGGCTTGGATCGATGAAAAGTATTCAGTTTTAATGGAGTTTCTAAATGAAGCAACGGTTTCTGCTGTATAAGGTCTCTTTAAATGCTTTTTGTGATCTTCAGCCCACCACTTTTTGATTTCTTCAACGTCTTGTTTGTATGATTCTTCTAAACTCATCTTGATTATACAAGCATTGGAATTGTCCAGTATTTATATCATCAAATTCCGGTTTATCAAGGATAAATTCATTTTATCCGAAATATGGGGTATCGGAATTATTTTGTTGGAATCCTTTTGATATCGGAAAAAATAATTATTTCCGAGACATGGGGAAACAGATGTTATAAATTAACTTCAATCCACAAGATAACGAAATCAAGAACGAAAAGAGATGAACACAAAGACAAGTTTATTAAACAAGAAATTGAATATCGCCTGTATTCAACCTATCTGTACATTGGATGTTGATGCTAATTTGAAAAGAGTTGGTGAGCTTATAAAACAAGTTAAACAAGAAAAACCTGAAACTGACTTGATTGTATTGCCAGAACATTTTTCCAACGTTATTAGCAAACAAGCCTTCTATGAAACCGGTGAAGTTATTCCTGGTAAAAGAACTCATCAATTGAGTCAATGGGCCAAAGAATATGGAATCTATATTATCGGTGGTTCTTTACCAGAGAAAGATGGAGATAAGCTTTATAATACTTCTCTTTCTTTCGACAGAGAAGGTAATATCATCGGAAAACATAGAAAGGTTCATTTATTTGATATTGACATTCCTGGTAAAATTACTGCTAAAGAAAGTAATACATTCTCCGGTGGTAACTGTGCTACATTAATCAACTTACCTGAATACGGAACTGTTAGTGAAGCCATTTGTTATGATGTTAGGTTCCCTGAAATGGCAACTATCGCTTCAAGAGCTGGTGCTTTTGCAATGTTTTATCCAAGTGCTTTCAATCAAACAACAGGTCCATTACATTGGACTTTATTGGCTAGAGCTAGGGCTCTTGATAATCAAATGTATGTAATAATGTGTTCTCCTGCTGCTAAGAATGATGTTAATTATCCAATTTACGGACATTCAATGGTAGTTGATCCAAGTGGTAAAGTTTTAGTCGAAGCTGGTGAAGGTGAAGAAATCATTTACGCTGAACTTGACCCAGAATTACTCACCACTTTTAGACAACAAATTCCAATTACCACTCAAAGAAGACATGACATTTATAAAGATGTTTCTGAAGGTGCAAAAACAAATTATGTAGCAGTTGCCAACAGCTAGTTTTCAAGACTGGCCATTAATGTTGAATATATAAGGTTTCCCTCAAATTGTGATTGTGACTTATTATCAAGAAATCTCTGTAAATGATCAAAATGTTCGCTGAATAATATTGAAAAGTCAAGATTACCCAATGGCTCAAAAGAGTGATCAGCATCTTGATGCATAATCATATTCAAATCTTGATTCAATGCCTCGATCCAACATCTACGAACTCTTAAAGTACCACTTGATTCTTCCAATTTCGATTGGTTGTAAATTTTCAACACCAAGGCTGAACTTTCAATTGATTGAAGAATCTCTCTTTTCTTCATTTCCTCTTTTTCAGTTGAAGGTTCAAACTTATTCATATAGTAAAGCTTTAAAGCCACAAACACAACCATTGTATGACCAAAAATAGAAGAATGTTCATATTCAACATGGACGAATTTTTCTGGTTCACATTGCTGAATTAATTTGATCATAGACAAGGACAGTTCAAGACATTTGTTCACAAGTTTGAAATCAGGTTTGGAGTCCTTATCGTCATCCTCAATCATATACAACACAAATGGAAGATTTGATGTTATTGATAGTTGTAAGTAGTATGACACTATTTCAATGTCAAACGAATTCATTTTGGAATAATCCTTGCACGGAATATTGGAATAAAAATTATCAAGCAAGTCAATAAGATGATAAGCTGAATGAGTATGGTCTTGGGTTAAGTATTTTCTGGTAAGTGGTAACTTGGTCCTATTCTGAAGGAAAAGATAAGTAAACTTATTCAACTCAGTAAGTTTGAGTTCATAGTCAGAATAAGGATTTAGGGAGTTCCGAAAAAACTTTTCGTAATTCAAATTTACTTGCTTTAACGGAATGGTGGAGGATCTACCCAAATACAAATCAAGTTTTACAACTCTATCGAACAACGACCACCACAAATTGGAAGTATTTTTATTGGAAATACTTTGTCTGTGAAACCCACAGGACATAGCATGGCATAATGCCGTTTGACATAAAGTATAAGCAGTTTCAATTTGCATGTTTCTTTCAAAGAATTTGGACAACAATAGTAAGCAAGTTATACCATCAAATGATGGGACTAGTAGAATATCTGATAACATTAATTTGATTAAATTTATATAGTTCCCAACATATTCATAAGTGTCTTGCATTGAGGCATTTTCATATAATCCTAAAGATATTCCAATTATCCATACTATGTAAATCCAGCAATACAGCACGTAAGGTAACGCTGACGGTGGTAATTCTTGATTGTTGATTTTCCAAAACACTTCATATTTCTTGTAAAATTCTTCTTTGTCGAATCCGATCAAGAGGTACCCGCTCATTTTGAAAAAACCTTCAACATAGTAGTCTGCCTCTTCTTTAGAGAAGTAGCAACATACAGGGAATGAATCGGTTACAGTTGTCAATATTGAAGGATTTAAAGGTTCCGAAAATGATGAAATAATTGATCCTTTTTTATTCATTTCTTTAATGAAGTTAACTGAACCCCAGTCTTTTCTATTTGTGGTACCAATCAAATTATTAATCAAAATCGTTAGCGAACTAGTGAATCCAAAACTACCCAAATAATGGGAAGTACCATTGTCGTCATAAATTATTCTATCATAGTTATCCAAGAGTTTCCCAAATGGTGTGATCGAAGTTTCGAAATTATCCCCAGTTTTACCACTCCATATCACCGAGAACTGTTTTTCACTGGCCTTGTCCGTCTTACTTGAACTTTCTTCTTCTTCATCCATCTTTTTAGTTTTGACCACATTATAGAATTTCTGTAGCCCATAGAGATCATTGATATCCAATCCCGTACACAAAGTCTCTAGAATCCCCTTGATCAATTCAAACTGTTTTTTGCTTTCCACTTTAGGATTCAATACTCTTTTCTTTCTCTTTATAGTAGTCTTGCATTCTAGATCTCTATTTGTACATTCAATACAGGGCTCTAGACTATTGGCTTTTGTGACAGTTCTATGGCAAGCTACCTTACGTAACTTACACAGATCACAACTGAATAGACCTCTTTTTCTGTTGATAACCTTAGTTAAGTCTTCCATATGGTTCACAATAAGATTTCCCGTATTTTGCTGTGATATTTTGAGGAGTGAGTTTATCGAAATTTCCGCCGCCATTTACCCCACGATGGAATTACCTAATTCAATGATGTTTGATATTGCAGATTTTGGTTTTTTAAGTTATTGGTCTTTACAAGCAAGATCAAATTTTTGTCTAGATTTTAGCGGATCTAGAGATCGTTGACAGTAATGAGTTGTCGCTTAGTTTATCGTCCCTATTATCAATGTTCTCTTATCATCTTGGACCGCGATAAGATAAGATCCTCACCGCACCCCCCACAAAAATGCGGACTGCGGATATTTTCGTTTTATCCGAATCTCAACAATCATGAAAATGTATAAGAATGAACAAGTTCCAAATAATTATCAATATAAATAACAATGGTAAGCGAACAGAATTCTATTGCATCCGACAATTCAATGGCCAAGGGGAAGTTGAAAGTAGATATCACTCAAATCAGTGATGATGTTGAAAATGATAAAAATGAAGGTAATTTTGATGATATTGGGGCCAAGTATGCTGATATGATAACAGATGGTTATAGCAAAGAAGAAGAGAGGAAGATCTTATGGAAAGTCGATTTGTTCTTGATACCATTCTTATGGTTCAATGTTACATTTGCCGCTATGGATAAAGTTAGTCATAGTCAAGCTGCTCTTTATGGTATGCAGAAAGACCTTCATTTGAAAGGTGACGAATATAGTTGGATTGGTTCGGCATTTTACTTTGGTTATTTGCTTTGGTGCTTTCCTGCGGGTTTAATCTTACAAAAACTTCCTGTTGCAAAAGTTGCTGGTTCTGCTTTTATGATTTGGGGAGTTTTCTTGATTTGTTCAGGTATTGCTAAAAACTTCGCCACTATGATTTCTCTTAGAGTTTTACTTGGGGTAACTGAAGCTCCAATTGTTCCAATAAATTTGATTATTATTAGTATGTGGTATGTTAGAGGTCCTGAACAGACTTTCCGTATTGGTTTATTTTATACCGGGTTATCTACATTATTTACTGGTACAATTAGTTATGCTATTGGTGGTTACAAGAACACTCCTTTAGAAATTTGGAGATACTACTATTTCATCATTGGTTCTTTATCTTCATTTTATGGGATTTTGATGTTTTTCCTTTTACCTGATTCTCCAATTACCTGTAGATATTTAAGTGATCGTGAAAAGGCTATTGTTATCGACAGAGTTAGAAAGAACAGAACTGGAATCAAAAACAATCATTTCAAGAAAGCACAATTAATTCAAACCTTAAAAGACCCAAAGGTATGGGTTATGTTTTTTGTACAAATCTTTATTTCAATTCCTAATGGTGGATTAACCAATTTTGCTCCATTAATTGTCCAAGGTCTTGGCTGGTCTACTCGTACCAATTGTTTACTTACAATCCCTAATGGTATTTCCCAAACCTTGTCTGTTTACATTACAAGTTTGTCAATCTTCTTACTAGAAAAATTTTGGCCAAAGAAACAAGTTAGAGGTATTGTGCTTTGTGTATTTTTAATCCCACCATTTGTGGCTACTGGTTGTTTATATAAGCTTCCAGTCACTGATTATATTGGTAGACTTATTTCCCTTTATTTCGGGTTTTTCTACTTAGGTCCTTATATTGTTACTTTAAATTTGATTACTTGTAATACTGCAGGATTCACTCGTAAAATCACAGTTAATGCTATGATGTTTATGGCTTATTCGGTAAGTAATATTATTGGTCCTCAATTTTTCAAAACTCACCAAGCTCCATTTTATCCATTGGGTGTCGGGGCTCTTTTTGCTGCTTATGCTCTTACCATATTTGCAATGATTATTTATATGCTTTTATGTTATAGAGAAAATACTAAAAGAGATAAATTGTATGGTGTACCAGATCCAAATGCTAACAAGGAATCTGATCTTGCTGATTTAACTGATATCGATAACAAAGATTTTAGATATAAATGGTAAACCTATGATGAAATGATGAAGTGAATTTAAGCACAGCCTAAAATATACGTTTATTCAATTTTTAACTCCACCAATTTCCCATTATTATACACTTAAATACAAACACAATGTAACCCCGCATTAAGCTAAGCTCAAAGTGGGATGATTAAAGGCGATTAACTCCTTCCAAGTCAATAGCCTCGTACCATTTAAATCCCTATACTTCCAAACCGACTCTACTGTAGTTCTAGCTAATTTCAAACTAGCCAATTGTCTTATAGTTTCCATTTCTTTAAATTTATGTAAGATAAACCATCTTGACTCTTCATCAAGATCAATAGCAACAATACCAACCACAAACAATGACCACGTTATCGTCATTGTAATACATTCCACCAATTTTATTTGCTCTATGATCTGATTTATGAGACCCTTAAGTTCATTTAACAAGTTGAATGAAATCTGGCCATTGTCATTATACTTCAGTTGCAAGAAATCAATTCTTGCTATGAGGTAAACCTTAGTAGTCAATTTTTTGATATTAGCTAAGAGCTCAATACCAGTGGAATTTACTTCTTTGGAAGGACAATGTTGTTCGAGATTATCAAGCTGATGAAATAACTCATTTCTTTGGGCTATAATTAGATTTCCCAAAAAATATTTGTTGTCAGGAGTCTCATACTCTAAGGATTCATAATATCTACCTATCTTGGTTATTTCATTAATAATTCTAATCAAGTTAGGGGAGCATCCCAAAGTCAAGCCAATAATGTTATCATACTCATTCTTATAAAATTCAAAGGTAGGGTAATCTGCTTCTGACTCTGTTATTCTTGCGGTCTCCCACATAATATCATGACTGGTTAAGTATCTTATAAAGAATAATATGAACGGATTCAAATTCTGAAAATCTTGTGCGTGTAGCACCTCTTCTATTAATCTTTTAGCACCTTCTGTATGACCTATCCATTGCGAATCACATTCAGAAGAAATATTTGCAGAACATAATATTAAGATGGTTCCAAAGACTTCTTCCCAGTCACTTAAGTCGAATTGCTTTTTCATTTTAATTAATTGAGAAAGTTCGTTTATAAGTTCTTTGCCATAGGTTGTAGCTATCTGGTCAAATTCTTTGGATTTCTTTAAGCTATAAAATTCTTTAGCACCATACGAAACTAATGATTTGAAGACAATCCTTGACGATGTTGCAAGCGGTACAAGATAATTCAAGTATGGATTTTCGGTTGAAATAACATTATCACTAGTATAACAAATACACTTAGGGAGAATGTTATTCACCATAAAATCGAAAATTTCACGTTCCTTTTCAGAATAGCCACTAAAATGAAGATCAAGTCCATGAGGAATACTTGGAACATATCCAGAAAACTCTATAAGATCTTCAAACTCTTTTCCGAGCCCAAAATCCCAATTAATAGGAGGACTTCTTAAGTCTTCAGGAATCAATGCCACTACATTTTTATCTATACTATCTTCCAAGTCACTATCGTTGTAGATTTCAACTATCTTCTCATAGGCTATAAGGTTTTTTCGATTATTGGGTTGGGTTGTGATTGGGTCGAAATCTGTATTCACAATATTCACAAATAAACAATTATTTGTAACATGTAACCAGTTCTGATGAAGGGCGCATTTATCACTCAAAGTCATTTCTAAAGATTTTCCTTTGCCAACTTCCCTTTGTTGTTTAGCCAAAACCCTATGAACTTTTGACCTACCAAATGATATTCCTTTCTTCAAAGCATCATCTTGCCATAGAAAATTCTGTACATAGGCACAATCTAGGTTCTTTCTGGAACAACGCAGACACTTTGGATGTGACTCATCACACTTGACACGAGCCATTTTACACGAGGAGCACCCATTTCTACTTCTATTATCATTCTGCCTTGTTCTTTTCTGTACTTTACCCATTTGGAACCGTTCAATAAAGCAAAGGCACTCAAACTAGTAGAATTCCGGAATCCTAAAAATGTGTGAGAACTCTTATCTGCCTAGTGCCAAATTATACTCGGACCGAATTTTACTTAAATATTTTCAGGTTTTACTAGTAGGATTTACTCGTAGGATTTACTATTAGTTTTACTGGCAGGTCTAGTGGTAAAGTCTGTTTCTGTTCATTTCCCTTCTAGTGGGTGCTTTGGTTCAGAAATATCTAGAAAGAGTCACAGTTAAACCATATAACTGGTATCAAATTCAGCAGCTTAGAGTATGTGTGCTATTTCTAGAGACTCTCATACAATGTCTTTCTAAATGGGCCCTGTTTTGCAAAGTGTTTGAGTGACTGGTATTCCATATTGCCTCTAGAGCCAAGAAAGTGTTATGAGTGTTACTCCGCATATTGAAATTTATTTACGAAGCGGGGCACTAAATAAAACAATAATTACTAAAAGTTTCTTCAGTTGATGTTTCACAACTACTATAACCTCTAATACTGTGCCTTGGGTTTTTATAAATTACTTGATTGGTGATACTATGGTTTAAAGTGGATAATAAAAATACTCTTGCCAGTAACTCATTTGCGTGTAGCGTCATAGACAACTTGCGTAATTCTTCAGCAGAGACATGCGGTCCAACGGCACAAAACTCATACATTAAACATACGGAACATATAAAATCATTTAGTATACAAGAAGTCCCGCTTCTGTTTATCAGTTAAATCTGCAAAAGAATCTTCTCCTTCGACTACTTCAGGTAATACTTCTTCTTCATTTTGATGTTTCAATAAGTATTCTTGTTTACGCTTGTTTTCGATGGTACATACAACCCAATAAAGTACGGCCAATAATATACAAGCACAATAAGAACCTAACAAAGCAATGAAACCTCCTGTATACTTTGGTTTTTGTGAATCTCTAAAAGTTTGAGGTCCAATAAGGGCACCTACAGCATAACCAAGATAATTAATACCATAAGTAACAGATTTCTTAGTATTACCTGAAGTATTAGCTTGTGATAAAGACATCATGGTAATATAAGGTGAGAAGTAAAAGTACATAAGGTATAATCCTAGTAATTGAGGACCAACATGGGATCTGTCAACACCGTATATAACAGCAGCACCAATGATAGGGAAAAATAATGCAATGACTGCAAACATGACTCTCTTATTGGTTGTACGACCACTCAAGTAGTTGAAGAAAACAGTGGAAAGTGATGCAACAACCCCTGTTGGCATCGTCATTAATGAAGATTGTTTAGCAGTAAAACCAAGATTGGAAATAATAATACCAGAAAAAGTGTTTAATCCCCCATTTGGAATATTGATACCAACGTTGAATAAAAAGATGATATAGGCTTTGACGTCTAAGAATGCCTCTTTAGCTTGACCCCATTTGAAATCATTGGTTTCTACCCCTGTCTTATTCATTACTACTCTTCTTGTCATTATATACTTTTGTCTATCAGTTAAATAAGGTGCTGACATTGGAGAACTTGGCATGAAAAAAAATAACACAAGTGAATAAGTAAAGGAAATTGATCCAACCATAATGAATAAATACTTCCATTTTGGAATAGCATCGTCAAAATTCCCTACTAACCATGATAAAAATCCATTAATCAACGATGAACCAAACATGAAAATAAGCCCTAATCTAACAGGTTGTTCTTTTTTAATGTAAAAACGACCAATCATTAAAGTTGCACCAGGAACAATAGCAGTCTCACAAATTCCCATAAGGAAACGGAGAGAAACAAGACCAGCATAGTTGTGACATGCTGGTAATAATAAGGTAAAACCAGACCAAAAAAGTGACATGGTTACCAAAGTCTTACCTAACGGAAATCTTTGTAAAAGAAATGACATAGGCCAAACACCGACCACAGAACCTATAAAAATAATAGACCCTAACCATGAATATTCTTGTCCTTTCAAATTAGTGTCTTGTCTTAATCCATAAAGAGCAGCAGTACTCAAAGATACTTTATCAACAGCACCCATAGTACAAAATACGAAAAGAACCGGTAAAAGAATCCAGTCATTCTTTCTTATAGTTTTTCTGATTTCTTCATCTGTTATATCTTCATATAACCCAGCTCTTTCTTGAAGAAATACTTGTGCCTTATCAGCGATTTCATCATTTTTAGGGACGAATTCTTTTACATCAGCTTTATCTTCTACGAGTTGTGAAGTATTGACAGAGTTAACATCAACATCACCAGTAGTTGCTTTATCGTTTGTAGCTTCCATTAAACTTGTGGCTATTGTTTCAGAGTAAAACTTTGCGGTCTTTATTCATCTATATATATTATTTTCTCGATATGTTCGAACCTGCATATATGCCGCAATTCAGATTTACACCTCACTAAGCGAGGAAGGTACATACGATGACCCCATCCTGAAAACCACTTTTTACGATTATCATAAGATATGAAATGACTAAATACCTTATCCGGCTTACCCCAGATATTACATAGATTCGAGGCAGCTCTATACGAATATCTTTGATCAAGAGACACTAGGCTTGAACTTCCCGAATCAGACTTGATGTCAGTTTCCAAACCTTGAACCTAGAGAAATTTTGATGAATTTCGGTCCGTTTTTTCACGATTTATGTAGGGCCATTATTGCACCTGTCAGTGCTAGGTTTGAAGCATCTTTAACAATAGTCATGCGGACTGGCACTAGAGAATCTCAACGTACATCAGTTGAATTTCTCAATTGACCCCACATTCGAGAATTCCGTAATTTTATTTTTTCTTTTTACACGGAATTTTGTAGCAGGTCGATTCGACTAGATACTCAAAACATCACGATGGGGCACTTATGAAATCCAAAACATCTCTGTTATAAAAGTTCTAAGATCTTGTCTCCTCCTGGTTTTTAACTTAATTCAACTTTCAACAATGACAGTAACTGAAGAAAGAGTTACTATTGCCATAGATAGAGGTGGAACATTTACTGATGTCATTTACAATTACCAAGGTAAGGAAGGTGCATTCAAGCTTTTATCAGTCGATCCAGATAATTATAAAGATGCCAACATTGAGGGTATTAGAAGAGTTTTAGAAATTGTTACTGGGAAACCATTTCCTAGAGGTGAACCTTTAGATACTTCAATTGTTTCTTCTGTAAGATTAGGTACTACAGTTGCAACCAATGCATTATTAGAAAGGAAAGGAGCAAGATGTGCTCTTATTACTACTAAAGGTTTTGAAGATTTACTTCATATTGGTGATCAATCACGTCCTGATTTGTTTGCCCTTGATATTGTTAAACCTAAAGTTCTTTATGAGAAGGTGGTTGAAATCGATGAAAGAGTTAGTATGCCAGCTTTCACTGTAGATCCTCAAGGATACGATGGACAAGACTTATATGATGAAAAAAAGTATTTCAGAGGTAGCAGCGGTGAAATCTTTGAAGTTATTAAAGCCTTGGATGAAGAGGAAGTAACAAAGCAATTACAAGAAGTTAAAGACTCAGGTATAGACTCAATTGCTATTGTATTCACTCATGGTTACAATTTCCAAAAACACGAAAAACAAGCTGGTGAAATCGCTAAGAAATTAGGATTTGGTAACGTTACCCTTTCCCATGAAATTTTACCCGTCATTAAAATGATTCCAAGAGGACAATCAGCAGTAGTTGATGCTTATTTGACTCCAGTGGTTGCTGAATATATCAAGACATTCTTGGCTGGATTCAAACCTGGTTCTGAAAATCACACCAGAATCGAATTCATGCAATCTGAAGGTGGTTTATGTTCTCATGAAAACTTTAGAGGTTTAAGAGCTATTTTGTCAGGTCCTGCTGGTGGAGTGGTTGGTTTGGCAAAGACTTCTTATGATCCAGACTATGCCATTCCTGTTATGGGATTTGATATGGGTGGTACTTCAACTGATGTTTCCAGATATGCTGGGTCTTATGAATTCTGTTTTGAAAGTACAGTAGCTGGTATTAAGCTTGCAGCCCCACAACTTGATATAAATACTGTCGCAGCTGGTGGTGGATCAATGTTATTCTATAGAAATGGAGTCTTCATTGTGGGTCCAGAATCTGCTGGTGCTCATCCAGGTCCAGCCTGTTATAGGAAAGGTGGTCCATTAACTGTTACAGATGCTAATTTATTCACAGGGCGTATTATTCCTGAAACTTTCCCTAATATTTTTGGTCCTAATGAAGATCAACCTCTTGATTATGAAATCACAAAGACCAAGTTTGAAGAGTTGACTAAAATCATTAATGCCGATAATCCAGAGGTACAAAAAACACCACTTGAAGTTGCTTTAGGATTCTTAGAAGTTGCTAATTATAATATGGCTAGACCTATTCGTGATCTTACTGATTCTAAAGGTAATGATGTTACTAAACATATCTTAGCTTCTTTTGGTGGTGCTGGTGGTCAACATGCTGTTAGTATTGCTAAAATTTTGAAAATCAAACAAGTTATAATTCATAAACAATCTTCCCTTTTGTCGGCTTACGGTATATCTTTAGCTGATATTGTTACTGAAGAGCAAGAACCAGTTGCTGAAATTTATTCTGATGATGTTGTGAAATTGCTCTTGACTAAAACAGATGGTTTGAAGAAAACTGCTAATGATAAGCTCGTAACCCAAGGAGTAAGTGCTGGTGGTATAAATTTTGATGTATTTTTCAACATGGGTTACAAAGGTTCTGATACCAAGTTGATGATTCAACAGCTGAAAGAAAAAGACTTTTTAAGTCAATTTTATGAGCTTCATCAAAAAGAATTTGCTTTCAATGATTTCGATAGGGATATTTTAGTTTCAGATGTTCGTGTAAGAGCTACTGGTAATGTTATAGAAAATTTACATGAAAGATCAGCTTTGAAGGATTTAGATAGTGTCACCAAAGTTCCAGTTGATGAATCTAAAGTTAAATCAACTAATCCTATGTTTTTCGAAGATGGTACACACAAAGCAAAGGTTTACGTTTTAGAAACTTTAAATCCTGGTGAAGTTATTCAAGGTCCTGCTGCTATATTAAATGAGACACAAACTATTATACTTGATCCAAGATCTCATGCTACCATCTTACCCCGTCACGTGGTCATTGAATTAGATACTGATGTTACTCAAAATGTAGAAGCTGGTGTTGTTGATCCTATACAACTTGCTATTTTTTCCAACAGATTCATGTCCATTGCTGATGATATGTCCCGTACCCTTCAAAAGATTTCAGTTAGTGCAAATATCAAAGAAAGACTAGACTATTCATGTGCTCTTTTTGATGGTGAAGGTAATTTATGTGCTAATGCTCCAAATAATCCTGTCCATTTGGGTGCCATGTCTGCTACAATTAGATATCAATTGGCTTATTGGGGTGAAGATTTACATGAAGGTGATATCTTATGTACCAATTCTCCTTCAGTTGGTGGAAGTCATCTTCCTGACATAACTGTTATTTCTCCTGTTTTTATTGATGGTGTGATTCAATTTATGGTTGCTGCTAGAGCTCATCATTCTGAAATTGGTGGTATTACTCCAGGTTCATCATCTTCTTATGCCAGGGATATTCATGAAGAGGGTGTCAATATCGATTATTGGAAAGTCGTTTCTAAAGGTAAGTTTGATATGGATGGTCTTTATAAACACTTTATTGAAGTTCCAAGATCATGGGGGGTTTCTGGTACCAGAAATATTGATGATAACATTGCTGATTTGAAGGCTCAAATTTCTTCCAATCAAAGAGGTATAAACTTAATCAAAGATTTATTCAAAGAGTATAGTACCGAGACTGTATTATTCTATATGAAGAATGTTAAGAGAACTGCTGAAATTGCTGTCAGAGAATATATGAAGAACTATCGTCGTAAGTTTGCTGATAAGTTACCTTTGAAAGCTACTGACTTCATGGATGATGGATGTAAGATTGAAGTTTCCATTGACATTGATGCCAAAGATGGAACTGCCATAATTGATTTTGAAGGTACCTCTTTAGAATCCTACTCCAACTTGAATACTCCAAAAGCTATTACTTATTCAACTGTCATTTATGTATTGAGATGCTTGATTGATTTGGATATCCCCTTAAATGAAGGGTTCTTAGATGCATGTAAAATTAATGTTCCAGAGAATACTCTTATTAATCCATCAAAATATGCTGCTGTTTGTGCTGGTAATGGTATGACCTCCCAAAGAGTCACAGATTGTTTGTTTAAAGCCTTTGGATTAACTTCAGCTACTGGTGGTTGTATGAATGGTATAAATTTCGGGGTTGGTGGTGAACTTCCAAATGGTGAAATGGTTAAAGGATTTGGTTATACGGAAACAATTGGTCAAGGTAATTGTGCTGGTATAATTGAGAAGAATGGTGTTCGTTATGGATTTCATGGTTTCTCGGGATCTCAAACAAATATGACCAATACTAGAATTACCGATCCTGAAGTATTAGAAAAGAGATACCCATGTTATCTTCATGAGTACCGTGTTCGTAAAGGAAGTGGTGGTAAAGGAAAGTTCAATGGTGGGAATGGGTTAATTAGAGAAATTGAGTTCACCACTGAAGTTCATCTTTCCTTAGTCACTCAAAGAAGAGTATATAGTCCTTGGGGTATTTACGGTGGTGAAGATGGTAAGAAAGGGGAAAACTATTTGGGAAGAAATCGTGGTGATGGTATCATACAATGGATCCAACTTCCTTCTTTAGCTGAAATCAAAATCAAAAAAGGTGATGTTCTTAGAATTTTAACTCCTGGTGGTGGGGGATTCGGTAAACCAACTGACACTGATGAATTCTGGAATCTTACTAAGTCCAACAATAAGGTCGAAAAGGATTTCCCATTAGCTGGAGGTTCAATTGCTCAAATAAATGAAGCCATCAATACTTCACAATAAATGTGATTTATATAGTTATCCTGACATCCATGCACCATACCAAAGAATTTAGAATTTAAATAAAAACTAAAGATATTGAATTTATAAATATAATTATACTTTCTTTCTTATACTTCTCTCACTTACACCCAAGGCTATAGCAGCAACTGCATAAGTGGCACCAAAAAATGCCGAAAGATAATGCCCCGTGCTAACATAAGGCATTTCACTTGTTTTGTACCAGATTGGACTAACAATAACATCATCTTTGAAGAATTCTTGTGCCCAAGCCAAATAAAGCCCAGCACTCTCAAAGCTCAACAAGTGCTTAAATATAAGAGTAATCTAAAACCTCTATGATCTGTATAAACTGATAACGCCGCTAATAAAATCATAACAAGAGAAACTATTCCCGCTAATGCAATGGGTGGCCATGTTTTACCCCTTAACCAATTATCTGACACCATCCAGTACCAACTGTTACCAAACACTGGACAGCATACACTATAGAGTTAAAATTATTCAACTTGAGGGATTGAATAACTACCTGGTTTGATAACCTTTGAGCCAAAATATAAATGCTGGAATTGAAAGTGACACTAGAAGGCAAAATACCAAAATACTCAAACCTCCCAAATGGTGAACACTTTAATAATTTCATTCCATTCAAATCTATAAACTTCGTTTTTGACTTCAGGTTTTCTATTTTTCAAATATTCAATTTCTGATTCACTGAAGGCCCAGTTGGGTTTTAATCTTCCGAAGATACCAGGGAAGAAATTTACCTGAGGACTTAAGATTAAACGTGTATTTAATCAACTCTAGCTATATACGGATGAACATATCTAAAAAAAGTAAGGAACCGTAACCTAATCAACAATATGGCTATTCTTGACCTTGGTTAAATCTCTCCACTTGACATTAGTCATTCTCCTGTAGAAGTCTATTTGAGAATATGGATAAGCAGTTGGGTTACCTTTTTCATCAGCATACCAAGAAACACAGCCACCAAAAGCAGTTCCGAAAACTTGCTTCTTTAAAATTTCTTGAGTAGTAGTGTGCCATTCGTCATACTTTTCTGACTTGACAGTAACGGAGTCATAAGTACCATCTAAAATTTTAGAACCAACCGTACCATAGTATTGACAAGCATTTTCAATTGCCATAACTACAGACGAATGACCAGTTGCTGAATTAGGACCAGCGATAAGGAAAGCATTTGGAACGTTTTTAACCATGATAGTTTCATAAGCAGATGCTCCATTTTCACCCCACTCTTTGCCAACAATAAATCCATTTTTTCCAATAATTTCATAAGGTGAAAAACTTCTACTGATGTTATAACCGGTACACGCAACGATAATATCAGCCTCTAACTCTTCGCCCGATTTTAAAACAACTGAGTGAGGTTTAACTTGAGCTATTTGATCTTGTTTAACGTCAATTCTTTCATCCTTTAAAGAAGGGGCATAATGATAATCGAAAATTAACCGCTTACAACCAATCTTATAATTAGGTATCAATACATCATGAAATTTCTTTGGAATGTTCGCTCTCATATACCTTAAAGCTGCTCTAGTATTAAACCATCTGATTATTCTACCAATCCAGCTATCTCCTGAATACATAGGGTATCTGGCTTCTCCGAAAGTGGCAATTAAATATCTGACGAATAACAATCCAATACGAGACCAACCTAAAAGCCAAGTTAAATAACCAATAATATTTGGATGAGGTGGGAAAATCCAATGTTGACTTCTTACTAATTGAACAATTGATTTAGGTTCGTAGTCGTCCAATAAAGCAGGAATAACTTGGGCTGCAGAACATCCATTACCTATAACGAGTACTTTTTTACCCTTAAATGAAACGTTATAATTCCAAATAGCTGAATGCATATAGTCACCCTTAAAATTTTCAAATCCAGGAGGATTAAAATCGTTAGGAACTACTAAGCCTCCAGAACAACTAGTTAAAATTTTAGAAGTATGTTTGATTCTTTGACCATTAGTTAATTTTCTACCAGTCAATTCCCAGAGGTTCAGCTCTTCATTCCATTTAGCTTGTAAAATTTGAGTACTTAAACTGGCACGCTCTTTAATACCATATTTAGCAACAACTCTTTGGATATATTCTTCCATTTCATATTGTGGGGGTCTAATATCACTCCAGTTATTAACTAATTCATCTGAAAGCAGGTACCATGCAGCTGGAATATCACTAGCGCATCCTGGATATGTATTTGCATACCAAGTACCACCTAAATCATCATGATTTTCAAATATTTGAAAATCATTTGTTTTAAATTTCTTCATTACTGTTAAAGCAGCAGCTATTCCTCCGAACCCTCCACCAACAATTGCCACGGTGGAATATGATTCTTTAATTGGCATAGTATCATCCGTAGTAATAACTGGTTTATTTCCTAATACAGCTTTTGCATCCTTATATTTGATTCTGAATTTATCAGGATTTTTATGAGATTCCCTTGAAAGTGTAATAACGGACATTACTTTTGGAATCTTACCCTAGAAGGCTCTTATTTATCTTTTCCCTAAGCAATTTGATTCCCCATATTTGCCTCTCATGTGCGGCATATGAATTTTTCAAGTACGGTAAAAGTTACTTTACGGAGTTAACCCCATAAAACCTGTATTAACAGGAAGGGTTCGCTCTGAATAAAAATACTGGCACGAATTTGGTGCGAGTTTAGTGGGACGAAACAAGATATACGCGACGAGTCTTTCTTGTTAATGGAGGTCTTTTCTATTTTTAGCTCAATATTCATTAACTATACAGCATTCAGTGAAATCATTAAGAACCCCTAACAACATTACTGCTCAAGTCTATACACCTAATTTTGGAAATTTACAACCTCACAAAAGAGGCTATTACTTTTGCGTGCGTGAGGATCTTATGGAGCCAAAATTAGTATGGGGTGAAAATTACTTTTTTTCGTACTTAGTAATAGTACATGGAAAAGCCAGGACTGTGGGGTGGTTGGGGACGAAAATAATGGTATATAGAGAATTAGAGCGTTTAAGTGTTGGTATTTAAGAAATTTATTTTTCGTTTCAATAAAGTTTAATGTTAGTGATTTTCATACTTAGGTAATAGTTTAGATATTTTGGAAATACGATCATGCTGATGAAAAAAGTAAACGTATAGAGATATTCGATAGTTTTGAAGTTTATTTTGGGGTTAGTGGTAGTTGGCGAAAAAGTCTAAAACCAATCACACCTGTAGTGATAGAGTCATAGGCGTTTGTCAGGGTCCATTTTGGGCCAAAAATGTGTCAAAATTAGAGCCGATAACTGCAATGAGATAAAAAGCAATCTAATATATCATTCAAAACTCATGCATTAAATCTGAACCATAACACTATGTACAATCTATGACTTCATGAAATAGTTCATTAAGCTTTTCAATATCATCTGCAATCAACCTTTCAGGTTCTGCTTCGGCTTCTATAAAGTCTGAATGACTAAAGTCAAAGAGATACACCTTATCTCCAACTACTAGGTTGTTATACTTTATATCTCCATGGATAATTCCAGCCTCATGAATTATTCGAAGTCGTGTGTGTGCTTGTTCATATCTTTCAGACGTTTTTGGGATATCTTGTGAATCAATGAACTTTGATATAATGGCATTACATTTGATAAAATTACCCAATCCTTTGTAGTACTGAATTTCCACCTCTTCATGATTTACATAAATACTGTTAAACGCCTTAACTTTCATAAGTCTTTCAGTAATCAGCCTCTCTTTGAAATAGGATTCCCTTACATATTCTTGGGACCATACATCATTCTCTTTTGATAGTATGTTATGCAAACAAAATGGGTCATAAATCTTTATGGCTAGGAAATCCTCATCATCGATTTCTTCTAAAATCACATTTTTCAAAAACTTTGCTTTGATCTTAATAACGGTAGTTATATTTTTTGAAGATCGTTGTATTATTTCAGCCCCTGTTTCATAATTCAAAAACTTTTTACGAATATTTTGAGAAGAATCACTGCCTGCCCTAGTTGGAGGCGTCAGTAACAATTCAATTTGACTAGAAGGTGAATATGGGACAGAATCTTTGGTTTTTTGCTTTTTCTTAGGTCTTCCACGCTTCCGTTTTGGTGTTTCAACTTCTGGTTCATCTTCTTCGACAATGGTCACCGTTTTTCTTTTTTGTGAACATTTTTCTATTGGTGGAGGTCTAGGTGTCACAATTGCAGCAGAAGGAAAGTATCTATAGAACTCTTCAGCACCTGTATCATACATTGACTTTGTTATGATGTATACCAAACCTTCAATAAGGGTGAGGCAGCGACTATGTACGTCCAAAATCTTGGACTTAAAAGGAATTTGCACTTGCTGATCAGGATCAGGATTTATTTTTTCTCCAAGTTCTACATCAAATTCTACTAGAATCAAATAATAGCCATCACATAGTGCCCCATATCTCACCTTAGAAGCTATCATATATGTTTGGAGTTGCTTCATGTACACATTAATTTCTGCTCCAGCTAATAAGTCTACTGTTGGAAAACTTTCTTGAGGATCGAATGACAAAGGCCGCTTCATCTCCATCACACATATAACTTTATTTGAATTATTCAAAATAGTGATATCTGGTCTAATTTCTACTCCAGTGACATTAAGGTTGACCAAAGGGGTATTGTTGACATTCAACCCTCTTTCTGGCACAGACGCTGGCAAGCCTAAACTGCCACAAATTGGATCTATTATATTCTCGAGACATTTTTTAACTCTAGCCTCACTGGGGCCATCCAACTGTGAATACTGTGGTGCATAGATACGAGTAATGTGGTCTCCATTGCAATTATCGACAAAGTCTGACAAGGCCTGCTTGATATCAGAATCAGCCATTTCAGTGATAATATTTGGATCAAAGCCAAGGCGAATATTTCGGGCAATTGATTCGGTCATTCTCCTACTTGAGATTGGGACTGTATTTGTATTGACAATTGAATAATTGACAATAGGCATGGAAAGAAAAAATTGAATCAATTTAGGGTTTGATAGATCGGGGAATTCTCTCTGCGATATATTTGTACGAGGTTGTACTGGGAATCATTTTCTCCTGATGAAGCCAACAAGTTTACAAAATGAATGTATTCCAAGGGAAAATTATGAGGGAAAATCAGTTTATAATCTAAATATTCATATTCTTCTCCGAGATGATCAACTTGATGTTCAATGAATTCAAGTATTTTTCTACTAATTGTAGGATCAGTCGAAGCCATTAAACCGCTGGTGATTTCCTTTTCTAACAGGTAACAGGTAACAGGTAACAAATAACAGGTGCAACTGCGAGCTTGATAAAATGATAGCGAATTGGACCCCTTACACGACGTATAATAAGATCGTTGAAATAAGCAATATTCTATCTATAGGGAAAGCAATTCTCGACATTATTCGTAGTTAAATGATTTACTTGAGATCTGTATGGACAAGCATAGTGATAATAACGCTTGACTTATCTTTAAAGCCTTCCAGCTCTTAAGAAAACGACCCATTCCCGTATCCAGTTATGAACGAATTTTTAAAGTCCTTGAATGGTTAGTACCTAATTATCAGTAACCTTGCTAAACTTCATCCCTTACCTAAGGGTCATGTTTGATTCTTTCGAAAGTTACTTATTCTGCTTAAATTAGATATAGTATGAATTTATCCCACAAATTGTACCCTTAAATAAAACACTTTTCATAAGCTTACCGAACTATAGTATGTGATTTTTTCTATTGGTAGCAAACTCCCGAGGTAAGAGATGTAGATGTTCGTATACGGCAGTAAACATATTATCTCTTTTTATGAAACATTGATAGCATCGAGATTTAAGCTGGGAATATGAAAATTTTGTGTTTTTATGAGTTCTTGGCCAAGATAGACTTCATCGGCGTTATATACTTATTAACTAGATAAAAGAGATGTAGCTGAATTAAGATTGCAATTACTTAATCTCAAAGTAGACAGAGAAACTATCTGAACTCAACTTGGGTTTAATTTTACGGTGGACGGGTGTTGTGACTACGGTGGACGGGTGTTGTGACTACGGTGGACGGGTGTTGTGACTACGGTGGACGGGTGTTGTGACTACGGTGGACGGGTGTTGTGACTACGGTGGACGGGTGTTGTGACTACGGTGG
>JAJMFR010000003.1:600000-783107 GCA_030574835.1 Yamadazyma cerambycidarum
TCATCTTTATAAGCGACATCTCTGTTAACAATGACTGCAGATCTCTTTTTGGCTAGTAGGTTAAAATAGATTTACCCAGTAATGAAGGCGACATTCTAGTCTCGAAGGTGTCTTATCATCCCGAAATCACTGTACGATCGAAGTGACCCCAGTAAGTCCGAACCGTCAATGGAATGAGAACCAAAAAGTCTAGATTCTTTGATCTGACACCAATCCTGAAGCATTGCCATAAAAACTATCACAGAATTATTTTGAGATAACTATCTCTCATCTTTGAAATAATACTAATCTAGCAATGGCTCAAGTCTAGGAAATTATAACAGTTGACAACCCGCCATCGAAAACCGGGTAACACGAAAAATTCTCAGTCATTTAAACGAGTGAGTACAAAAATATCACTGATATAAATACAAACAAGGATATAGTTACAAAATTATTTTAAACCTGTGTCAGAACATAGTCATTTAATTTCAGATAAGTATACACCATAATCAAATAGTATCTGATAGTTTGGAGTACATTTCAAATTTTAAAGGTCTTCTTTTTTAATACATTTTACACGAATTTTTATAGTCACTCATATACATAAAATTTAAATATGCCAGACAAATTTCCAAGTGTTGGAGATATTGACGTTAATAAGTTAAGTCCAAGTCATACAAGACATAGACGTTCATCATCATTAATTCAACATTTAGAACCAGATAATCAGGATACAAAAATTGATCAACAATTAAATCCAAACGTTAACGCAGATTGGGTTCACTATAAAGGGGCATGGCTTATTCATTTCGTAATTATCATTATATTAAAAGTTACATTTAATTTTGTAACATTATTAGATAATAATTGGAAATGGACCTTGACCAATTTAACTTATTGCATTGGTAGTTATATTATGTTCCATCAAGTCAAAGGTACTCCTTTTGAATTTAATAGTGGGGCTTATGATAATTTAACTATGTGGGAGCAAATTGATAACGGTGACCAGTATACTCCAACCAAAAAGTTTTTAATGAGTGTTCCAATTGGATTATTCCTTATAAGTACCCATTATACTAATTATAATTTAAATTTATTCGTCTTAAATGGGGTAAGTTGTTTATGCGTAGTTATTCCAAAATTAGCTATAAGTCATAGATTAAGAGTGACATTATATTAATCAAAATCCAAATTTAACATATATTGATATCCCATTATATTAATGGCTTTTCTACATTACCTTAAATCTGCAATCGGATCAATCGATAACTATGAATACCCTTTTATATCTTTTAATTACTGAAGGTTTTATGTTAATGTTTCCCTCATATTGTATAGAATTAATAAATAACTTATTGGATTCATATGTCCCATGATTAAGAAAGTGTAATATTTAATTACTTGACGTCAAAACAGTAAGACTAAAAATTTACTACTATCGTATATTTCTCAGTTTTTGCAGCCAGTAGTGTAAAAGAAATGACCAAAGGGAAACTGTTCAATTTTGGCTCAAATTTGACTTTTTTTTTATGTTGACTGTCTCTTTTACAGGAATAATTGAATAACCTGGCATAAATCTTATTTCTTATTTTAATCAATAATATATATAATTTATTTTTACTATTCTCCCTGACTCGTTTTTTAACTCCAATTTCGCATTAATAAGAAAAATTCCAATATAAATTACTCCATTTTTCAAAGTTTAGAAATAAAGTAAATTTATAGTTAAAATTCTATTATTTAAATTGTAAGAATGCCATATAGTTTAAGTGCTAATCATCAAAAATTAACTGAAGGTCATTTAGCTGATCTTGATCCTGAAGTTGATGGAATCATTAAGGATGAAGTTGAAAGACAAAGACATTCAATTGTTTTAATTGCATCAGAAAATTTTACTACTACTTCTGTATTTGATGCTTTAGGAACTCCAATGTGTAACAAATATTCCGAAGGATACCCAGGTGCTCGTTATTACGGTGGTAATGAACATATTGATCGTATGGAAATCTTATGTCAAGAAAGAGCTTTGAAAGCTTTCGGTTTAACTAGTGATAATTGGGGAGTTAACGTTCAAACTTTAAGTGGTTCTCCAGCTAACTTACAAGTTTATCAAGCTTTAATCAAACCTCATGAACGTTTAATGGGTCTTGATTTACCACATGGTGGTCATTTATCTCATGGTTATCAAACTGATCAACGTAAGATTAGTGCTGTTTCTACTTATTTCGAAACTATGCCATATAGAGTTGATTTAGATACTGGACTTATCGACTATGATATGTTAGAAAAAACTGCTTTACTTTTCAGACCAAAAATTCTTGTTGCTGGTACTTCTGCTTATTGTAGATTAATCGATTACCAAAGAATGAGGGAAATTGCTGATAAAGTCGGAGCTTATTTAGTCGTTGATATGGCTCATATTAGTGGTTTGATTGCTGCTGGAGTCATCCCATCTCCATTCAAATATGCTGATGTTGTTACTACCACCACTCACAAATCTTTAAGAGGTCCTCGTGGTGCTATGATTTTCTTCAGAAGAGGTGTTAGATCTGTTAATCCAAAAACTGGTGAAGAAATCTTATATGATTTAGAAAATCCAATCAACTTTTCAGTTTTCCCAGGTCATCAAGGTGGTCCACATAATCATACTATTGCTGCTTTAGCAACTGCTTTGAAACAAGCCAACACTCCTGAATTCAAAGAATACCAATTACAAGTATTGAAGAACGCCAAAGTTTTAGAAACCGAGTTTATCAATAAAGGTTACAAATTAGTTTCAAACGGAACTGATTCACATATGGTCTTAGTCTCTTTGAAAGATAAAAAGATCGATGGTGCAAGAGTTGAGACAATTTGTGAAAAGATCAATATTGCATTAAACAAAAATTCCATTCCAGGTGATAAATCTGCTTTAGTCCCAGGTGGTATTAGAATTGGTGCCCCAGCTATGAGTACTAGAGGTTTAGGTGAAGAAGATTTCGCTCAAATTGTCGATTACATTGACAAAGCCATTACCATTGCAAAACAAATTCAAGACAATTTACCAAAACTGGCTAATAAATTGAAAGATTTTAAAGCTGCTGTTCAAGGTGAACACAAAGAATTAACTGATTTAAAAAACGAAATCAGTCAATGGGCTGGTGCTTTCCCATTAGCCACTTAAGCTTAAGTGTCTTCAACATGAAATTTGCGTTTGCCTCAACTGTTAACGAAGTAAAGAAAAAATTATAATAATCTGAATTTTCAAAGTGTTCTTTCAAAAACACCTATTTCTCAACTAAATAGTATAAAATATATGTTTTATTCTTCTCTATATAGCATTCCTACTAGTTTATAATACCGTGTTTTTTGAAAAAACTGTCCAATTCACCTTTGGCTTTCCAGGTTTTTAAGTCACCTTCATTGAAGTCTTCACCATTGAAAAAAATTGTTGGAACCCATTTTCTGCCGACAACTTCAGTGAAACCTTTTTCTAAGTTGGCAGCTTCAGTTTGATCTTCGAATTTGTCTAACTCGATGATATGAATTTTATCTTTGATATTATATTCGTCCCATACTCTATAAGTATAATGGCAGTCTGGACACCAGGATTTCGATAACATTAAGTATTTGTTATCCTTTATCAATTGTCTTGCTTTAGCAGTATAGTCTGTCATCGTTTAGTAAGATTTTTGAGATTACGAAATTGGACTTGAACCTCACTTTTTACCGGAGAAATATTACTTCTTTTGGAAGAATGTTTAATTCATTCTAGCCCTACTAGTATCAACAACCACAATATTCTTGAATCAGGTGAACATAGTATTTCATCTAAAATTGAAGTGTAATAAACTTCCTAATTATCCAACTCATTTGTTAGTGGCTACACTTTTATTCAAGCAAAGCCGAGAAATCAAAGCCCAAAACTACCAGAAGCAGTAATTAGATCACACAGTCCATATTCTGCTAGAAAATCACAGGAACACGAATTTAAACGTAGATTAAACATTCCCCAGACGAATTTTCCTCGAACACCAAGACCTCGTTTAGCAATCTCTACAGTATAACAAGCTACTTTTTGATCAGTTGATGTAAATGTCGTAACGGCCAAGCGACACTATTAACTGCCAATCAGTTGATCATGCAATAATTAGTAGTCACCTTATACAAAAATCCTATAAGAATAGTTCTTTTAGATTCGGACACAACAGGTGAGTGTTCTTTTGAATTAGAGTATAACCCATGTTTGTGCTTCACTTTTGCATACTGTTTTGTTCTTAAGAAGTCTAGTGATCGTGAATATTGAATAAATGATTCTTGTAGTCAATTATACTATTAAAAGATTCAATTTCACCTTGGGTATTGGATGTGACATACAGAAAATTCATTGAATAATCATGTTTCAATCAACTACTCTTTTCATAAGAGAATAATTCACTATAGTTACCCCAAAACAGTATCAGGTAATACTATGCAGCACTCCCCGTAAAAATCCCCATACAAAAATGTCGTGGCCCAGAAACTATAAAATGAGAATGATCTTCTCAAGTCCGAAACTGAAAGTTTTAACAAAAACTAATTTATAGAAACAAATTAAAACTTCACAAATTTGACCAAATAATCAGTGAAATAATTATGGATCCAGGATTGAAAGAAGTAGTCGATAAAGTTGTTGCCGAATATGCAATTACTGATGACTTTTTAGTCAAAGCAACTGAAAAATTCCTTAAATCAATGGACGAAGGATTGGCGGCCCCTAAACAAAGCAGAGAACACTTGCCAATGATCACATCATTTGTTACTGATATCCCTACAGGTAAAGAAAAAGGATTATACTTAGCCGGAGATTTAGGAGGAACTAATTTCAGAGTTTGTTCAATTGAATTGAACGGTGATCATACATTTGATTTAAAACAAGCTAAATTTAGGATTCCATTGGATTTAATGGCAGGTTCAACCTCCGATGAACTATTTAGCTATTTAGCTGGTAAAGTGGATAATTTTTTGAAAGAGAATCATGGTGATCTTGAGTCAGAAGGTAAGTTAAAATTGGGATTTACTTTCTCATTCCCAGTAGACCAAACTGCTCTTAACAAAGGTAAACTCATTAGATGGACCAAAGGTTTTGATTTACCAGATTGTGTTGACAAAGATGTTGTTGAATTGCTACAAACTCATTTAGATTTATTAAAAGTTAATGTCCATGTTGCTGCATTAGCTAATGATACTGTGGGTACTTTATTATCCAGGGCTTATTCAAACAATCCCGAAGTCACTAATTCTAACACCATTGTGGGTGCAATTTTTGGGACTGGTACCAATGGTGCTTACTTTGAAACCTTTGATAAAATTACTAAATTTGATAGTTCCGAATTATCCAAAACCAAGAAGGGTATGGTAATCAATACTGAATGGGGTTCATTTGATAATACCTTAGAGCTTTTACCAAATACCAAGTATGATAGGATTATTGATCTTGAAACTTCAAATGTTGGTTACCATTTGTTTGAAAAAAGAATCAGTGGTATGTTTTTAGGTGAATTGTTAAGAGTTACCTTAATTGAATTGTTTAATGAAAATCACGTCTTTGTTGATCTTTATAAATCAAGAGGTGGATCTTTGCCTCACAGATTAGCTGAGCCTTGGCAATTAGATGCTGAAGTTTTAAGTTACTTACAAATTGATGACTCTACTGATTTAAAGATGTCAGAATTGATTTTGCAAAATCACTTGAGATTACCAACCACCAAACAAGAAAGACTAGTCATTCAAGCCTTAACCAAGGCAATAAGTCATAGAGCAGCTTATTTATCAGCCATCCCATTAGCTGCCATTACAAAAAGAGTCGCTCCTCAATACCAAAATGATACAAGAGATTTTGAATTTGGTCTTGATGGGTCAGTAATTGAATTCTATCCAGGATTCAGAGATAATGTAATGAAAGCAATCGAAATTATCAATCCTTTAGAAGGTTCAAATAAGAAGATACATTTGAAAATTGCAAAAGATGGTAGTGGTGTAGGAGCTGCATTATGCGCAAGTACCGCTTGAGATTAAGTTTACATATAAATATACGATAATCTTTAATTGATTTCACAGACTCTAGTGCCTTATGCTGCCGAAATACTTTACAGTCTAATCATGAACACCTTCGACCCGAGAACAAAATTGCCATGTCTTCGCTAGATCTAAGTCCTATATCCTGGCTTGCTTGGGAACACAGTCACTCCTCTATCGGGCCAGGATCATATTCACTCCTTCATCAGGCAAGTATACCAGTTAAACCACACCAGCAATATATACATGCAACTTATATATTATCTGAAATTAGGAAGTGTCAAAACACTGCGTACCGTAAAAATTCGTTCTTGTCAATATTACAACACTAATACATATATATCCAGGCTTACTCAGGTATCCCATGAGTCAATAGTTCAGTCTAGTAACAAAATTTAGAAGGGAAATTACCAAAAAAAATTTACCGAAAAAACTTTAACGCCAGAAATACTCAACCACACTATTGTAGCACCTTCCTAGCTTTCATAAAACTTAGCTCTCTTCAACAGTACTCTTCAAAACAAGGCTTCTACTTAACTTTTCATATTGCGTCATTCATACCTTAATAGTATAAGAGTTCATATGGCGTAGGGATATAAATTCATATCAGCGTATATATAAAATTAGCGTAACACTTCACCTATAAGCATTTAAACACTGTACCAACAGCCCAATCTGAGAAAAGTTCATATTTTAAAAAAAAAGATCCTAAAACAGATCACAGATAAAGTCCACCACTGACCAGGAACAGACCAGGATTTCACTAACATCAATTAATCAAGGATAACAGAAACATCTTACCAGCTTTAAAAAATGAGAGTAATCAAAGCAGAAAAATCAAAACTAAGAATAAAAATAACTCGATGAAAAAAAAATTAATGAAACGAAGCGAAAAAAGAAGACAAATAAAACGATTTAACCGTGGAAAAATACAATCGCTATGAATACAAGATGCAAGATAACTATCAAAGTCTCACAAGATCAATCCTATCAAACCAAATCAACATATGAACACTCAACTAAAAAAGTCAACTCATGTACACCTCCTAAGCCTTCAACGATCTACCCATCTACTAAATAAACAATCAAGTCTCTAGAAACATCACAAACATCTCCAGAAACAACCAGGATTCATACCAGCAGTACTTCAATTTAACAAATGTGATTTCAGCGTTAGTCTTACAATTACTGTATCAGTTACTTCAATTGGACGGGATTTATTCTGGGTAGTAAGGTTCATCTTGATTTAATAGTACTTGTATTTATTCCACTTGATTACTTGTAGGGAAATCTATCACTATTTATATTTCACTGGTTGCACATTTGCCAAATGTTCTTGTGTCTAGATTTAGGATTATTCATTGTTCTAGTTCCATTGTATTGTTTTAATTCCGTATTACAACTTTCCATTGACAGCGAATACATTACTGACGGTCAGACGCAAGAAAGTACACCAGATAGTAGTCCTAAAACAACACAATGTACCACTCAAACACATAGCAAACGCGTACCAGTACATATCAACACAGCTATTTTACTTTTAGAACAAAACTGCTTTACTCAATCATAGAATAGATAGATTCAACTAGACCATCCTTAACTTTGACAGTACTAACTAAACAGGCAAAAGCGGATGCCTGCACGAGATGATCAACTACACAACAAAGCTATAACTTACTGCAAGAAACGATCCTTTCATGGCTTATTTGAAGACCAATCCATCAAAGTTAACTTAAAGACCTATGACTGGACAAAAACGTTATAAAGGCTTCACGATAGCCAAATACAATTAACAACGTACCATGAAACCCTTTGTCAACGCAGTAGTGGAACTAAACCTCGTAACAATAGCTTGAATTTACTTGTGATCTTGAATTTACTCGTGATGAGTAGGAAATAAATTCATACACCCTGTCAAATGCCACCTAGATATTTCGGGTAGTCTTATGTTAATACAAGTATAGATACATTTTTCAAGTGGAATTACAACAATGAATATTCCTAGACGTAAGTACAAGGAACCCTTGGCAAACTTTGTTCACCAGCGAAGTACAATAGTAGTAGATTTACCCGTAAGTAAATTGAGTGGAATAGAAATATACCATTAAATGAAAGACTCATGCCGCAGATTTTTTCACGAACTTGAAAATCACAATAGGACCATTCAGATTCTTATGAGAATCAAAACAACTGAGACGATTATGATCTATCAACATTCTATATGAGCTAGTTCTTTGCCTTTTGCCCCGATGGTTTTCTTCTTACGTGCAGTACGAATTGAACATGAAAGCACTCTTGCATTCTATGCACCAGGTGTGATTTATTAACGTTTCTAAATCTGTTTCCTAACTCTCGTTTTAATTTTTGCTTTTGTTACTTCTAGGTAGTTCCCTAAGTTTGTCTCGCTCCATGTGTGGTTTATTATCATTGTCCTCTCTTTGGGGGAGTGTATCGATGAGTAACATTCTCATAGATTTGCAAGGTGTGTGTTTTGTATCTACTTAAATTTTATGAATCTTGATATTGCAGGTTATGTTTGACAGTGGCCCCGATATATGCCACAAGCTTTGAATTTCATATTCACCCGACTTTTAGAAGACTTTCGCCATATTCTTGTTCTTGTATCTCTCTTGGAATTGGGGTTTTTGCTTTGGGCATCTTTGGATTACTTGGCAGAATTGGAGTTAGTTGACATTTTTTTAAGTAGGTGGTATTGAAAATTAATCTTTTAGTTTGTTGACAAAGATTTATTGTTGGTGAATTCATTTTGCAAGTTATAGGCTTCTTATTAGTTATAATATTAGGTCAGCACTTGCTTGTTTGACTGTGGGTTTAACTTTGAGACAGGATACAATATGTTTGAATTTCTTATGATTCTTCCTTGGGATTAACTTTTTAGGTACGTAGTTTATTTACCGAATTTGCTTTCATCATAACGTTTCTGAATGGAAGCGAAGGTTTTGTTGTTAAAATTTTTTTTACCTGGGGTGAAAAAACCATTATTTTGGAAAATTCAATGTTGAGTTGATATTGAATTGTGTTTGTACCTGGAATTCTAATAATACTAGTGACACAGTACCTTTAGAATCTTCTAAGGGCCTTTACCTTCTTTAGAATTGTTGAAAATTGTTGGATCATTTGGGGGGTGTTAAAAATTAGTGTCGCCCTTACGAAATATGGATTTGAAAAAGTTTCTCCAGAACGGATTTCTATAGCTTCCCAATAGAAACATTGATGTTAGTATGTTAGTAAAACTGGACTTATCTACTGTCTAATTTTCTTTGATTTTGTAATATATTGTTTGAAAGTGATTTTCGTTCCGTTGAGAGGTTGATTATTTCTATAATTGTACTTGCTAAAAGAAGATCAAGCTCGAGATTCTTGTTATGAAGAAATCCTTTGCAACAGCTAATGTCCGTATTCAAGATGTGGATGCTTTTGGGGTTGTTCATGGAAGTATGATTTCAGATATTCTTCTTCTATTTTCTCAAGACTGCCACCGATTATACAGTGACTTTTGGTAGAGCTACAAGTCAAATTATCCCAATTTTCAACCTGTATTATGAATTGTTGAAGACTCTGAAGTATTATTATTTCATACTTGAGGTGATTTCTTGTTTTTGATAATTTCATGTTTATGATATTGAGCGGCTTTTGTACCTCCGAAAGGATTTATTTAACTAAAGAATTCTATGTCTAGGAAAGTAAATGGTGCCACACTTGATGAAATCATACTTGTATTGGAATTCCTCGTGGTATTGCTGCACCGAAACTTGAGTAATGCAATAGATTAAAATATATGGTGAATATTCAACTGGGCTTAAAACTCGCAATAAGTAAAGAAGAGAAGGTATTGGAAGTTCTACTTGTTGAAATCTTTATTCCAACTCGTAAAAAAAGTAATTCGAAGACTTCGAAAAAAGGACTATAAAATCTTTTGTGTGGGAAAGTGACTTTGACTATACCAGAAACCTAGATTTAGTCTTTGAATGGAGTTTTTATAGATGTAGTCATAAGTTTTCAGTAGCATGTTCACATCATCACGATTGGAATTTAACCTAATCAAATATCATCTTATCTGAAAATAGCTTCAAACCCTATTAGATACCTTGATGAAATATTGGAAATGGATTATTGAATTTCAAGCTTTATTATAATAAACAGTGGCGACTTTCTTTAATGAATTCGGCGAGTCGATCCTTTGAATCATCTTGTCTATAAAGATTACTTATGTATGCTGCCTTCTAGGTCAAAGAGAAACATTCAGCTATCTGCTGTAGTTGGTGCTTAACATTGTCGCTTTTTTCACGGCAAAGAAATGACCTAACAATAACACCAGCTTACATTTAATGACTAAATTCAATATGACAACTCAAGTGATTCAAAAAGTCACATCTTAATAATTTTGAGAACTGACTGCTTACCAATTCCTCTTTCCTAGTTCTTTTCTTCTCTCTATTTGATCCTAGTGGTGGAAATATCAGGTGTTAGTCACAAGAACCAATTTAGGAAATGCAGATTACTGGCTAAATGGTTAATTCGGTTATCGTAATTGGTTTAAATTCAATTTAAAAAAGCTATAGATCTTGTTTATTCTTTGACTTTTTCTTCCTTTAATCTTTGAAGTTCGCAAAATTTATATCTTAAATAACCCTTTCTTTATTAAATCTAATGAAGTCGACATTTCTTAAAAACATTTCTTTAAGAATTCAAATACTATTATATGTACTCCTTTCAACCATAAATATGCAATTTTTTTTGAAGGGAAATACATTCAATAATTTTATGTTGCTAATACCAAATCTGACTAAGGTTGCAAAATCTGGCTTGCCGCAGAAAAGCGGTCTAAGCTCTAATTCTACTGTGATTATCAATGTCTAATTTTTGCTACATAAGTTACAAAACAAAGATTGTGAGATGGAATTAACAGATAGAACTAAATGTAAACCGTTTCGGAAAAGCTAGCCAAGTAGAGATGAAAAAATTACCTTTTACAATGACAGTCAAGAATTATGTTAGAATATACATTATTTAAACTATAATCTCAGATACTCAACACAACTCAACTTAGAATGAATATAATGGCAAGTAATATGATGATGATAAATGTCTTCATATGCTATGAAATGTTCTGACTTAACTGTTGACAAAGTGGTTTAGGAATATCCTAACTGCGAAATTCAAGTACACAAGTACAAATACAGAGAAATACTCGTTGTTTCGAGGATTATAGAAAAAAGGACAGTAACACTAGTATACATATAAATTACAAAATTTATGAAGAAGCTGATGAGTATTTGGTAACAGCTCTAGTACCTTCGGAAACAGCGTGTTTAGCTAATTCACCTGGTAAGATTAATCTAACAGCAGTTTGGATTTCTCTAGCAGAGATGGTTGATTTTTTGTTGTAAGCAGCTAATTTGGAAGCTTCACCAGCAATTCTTTCAAAGATATCATTAACAAATGAGTTCATGATAGACATAGCTTTTTGGGAGATACCGGTATCTGGGTGAGTTTGTTTTAAAACTTTGTAAATGTATGAAGAATAAGTTTCTTTTCTAGTTTTAGTTCTTTTTTTAGCATCAGTTGAAGCAGTTTTTTTAGCAGCTGGTTTCTTTTCAGCAGGAGCTTTTGAGGCAGGTTTCTTTTCAGCTTTTGGGGCCATTTTATTATTGATTTCTAAATGAGTTACAGAAAGGAAAAAAGGGAAAAAAAGTTTTAGGCAGACGCAAACCTTATATAGTTGAAATGCTCATGCATGGTTGTTTACTGTTTGTGTTTGTTTAGTGCACAATCGTGTTTGCGAGGAGCGGTGATGATAATCATACTGACTATTACGCGCATCAGTATAAGATTAACTCTACACCAGAGACTGATAACGCGAGCCCCATCATATCGTATCTGAGGTGCGGCGACAATACCATGAACTCCAAGTAGCGAGTAACTTCCAGAACGTTTAAGTAAATTGTAACCAATAGGTTTATTGTGAAATTGATTAGGCGATGACTTAGAATAAACAACTAAGAATTATGGGGGTCAGTATATAAATATTTTAAATTTCCCGATAGTGAGCTTTTCTTTTTGTTGTTTCGTATATCCAACAAATTATAAAATGTCAGGTAAAGGAAAAGCTTCAGGTTCCGAAAAAGTTTCTACTTCAAGATCAGCTAAAGCTGGTTTAACTTTCCCAGTCGGTAGAGTTCACAGATTATTAAGAAAAGGTAATTATGCTCAAAGAGTTGGTAGTGGTGCTCCAGTCTACTTAACTTCAGTTTTAGAATATTTAAGTGCCGAAATCTTAGAATTAGCTGGTAACGCTGCTAGAGATAACAAAAAATCAAGAATTATCCCAAGACATTTACAATTAGCCATCAGAAATGATGAAGAATTAAACAAATTATTAGGTGATGTTACCATCGCTCAAGGTGGTGTCTTACCAAATATTCATCAAAACTTATTACCAAAGAAATCTGGTAAAGGTAAAGAATCTCAAGAATTATAGAGTGTATTATATGTATATTAGGTTGTGGTACCTTTACCTCCCTTAACTCTTTACGATAATCTTCATGACTTTGGACCTCTGTTCTTTTCGCATCTTTTACTTCATGGGGAAATTTTTCTTTCGCATGATTTTTAAGATAGCGGGTAAGTTGGAGATATATTTAATTTAGAATAGTTATAGAGATCTTTAAAAACAAGATGTCACTTCAATTAAAAAAATCAAACAAGCTTAAATACTGGGGTATTACAGGTGCTGTGGTAGTGGGACTGACCTTATTGATTTTGAATACTTTCCCTCATTTAAAGACTCAGCTTTATAATTATATAACGGGAGTCGAAGAAGAAGAGGAGGAGGATGTAGATAATGAACCTATTATCAGCGACTCAAATGGAAATTTGGCTCAGTTAGATTTAGTTGATGAAACTAGAGACATTGCTGAAGAAAGCATTGTTGATGTTAAAGAATGGTCCACTGACGATTTAAAATCCTGGTTAAAGCAAGTACGTACACGAATCTAATACCATTGTTAAAAATGAAATTTTACTAACTACTTAGAAAGAAGTCAACCCACCAGAGGAATCCAATCATTCTAATCTTGTTTCCCTTGTTCAATCTATTAAAGAATCTACCTGATTTACTTAAATTAAGGTTCCTTCAACTAATAAGTTTTTTATATGTTCTATTAGGTAGAAAATGAAGTTAATGAATTCGAAAGATATAGAGCAATGAATCAGAGTAGAGATAGGATATCGAGTAAAAAGGCGAGTTAATGATAGCAGAAGTTAGGCAAGTTGTACTAGATGATTATAGCCAATATTAGTCAAGATTTGAACTTTTACTTTATTCTTATTTATATTTGTATTTTTAATATATCTAATTTAGTCTATCCATGTCCTTTAAAGATGGTTCAGCTTTGCATTCGATGATTTTTTATGAGGTGCCATTTGTTAGTTAAATTTGCTAAGGCCATCTTGATAGATGTTCCAAGTCAAACCAGTATCAGTATCTCTAATGTAAGAAAATTTGCAACCTATTGATTCTACGTCCTTGTTTCTAAACTCATCATCGTATAAAATAAAACTACCAGCTTTCAATTCTTTTTCTAATCCTAATTCTTTGACAGCTTGTTTGATATGTCTAGTCTTAGAACCGGTTCCCCATTGACTATTGTCGAAATAATCTTTCAATGGGATATTGTCGATTTTTATATTTGATATTAATTCCTTGGCAATATGAACGGTTGGGGTTCTACTAGCACTAATTATCTTCACACCATTCTTTTTCAAGTCACGAATAATATCTGGTACATCCGGATATAATGATAATTTGTAGCCATAACTGTCAATAATGGTTTCCGGAGTGTGATTTTTGATAGGAAGTTCAATATGAACATCACACCAGCAAGGCCAAAGTGTATAATCTAAGTCAAAAACAACAACTTCAGGATATTTCATACTTAACAGGTAATGATTGAATAGGAATATATTGTATATGAATATTACTGCACAAAACGCAAGCAAGAGTCTTCGATCTATGGTGAATTTCGCCAAAAGTGAGACTTGAGTGGAGCCATTCTTTTAGTATATGTCCTTTGCTACTGACTTCTGAAGTGAGTAGAATTGAATATTATCGTGATTATATCTGGGATCATTTTACTGTCATGTGTTTTGATGCAATATGTAATATACAGCAGGGTACATTAAGTATGGTTAGTATATAGCATAAAGAAAGAGCCACAGCGATATATATTTAACATTGAAACATATTGAATAAAGTAGTACCTATGAATCATTTCAGAAATTTAGAGGTTTCATGAAACAATTGACGTTTTTCCAAGTAGTAAACCATGTATTCTCATAGTCAAGTTAAAACAATGTGAAAGCAAATATGACAGCTAATTCATGGGGCTATAAGAATCAATTGAACTAATCTTATAAAATTGTTTGACTCTTGTTATTTAAAATGATTCTCTGGATTAATTTAGCTTATTTGCCTATCCACTGTGAATTAAATGTTTACAATAATTATTACCTAGTAGTCTAGAAGATTCTTATCTTATCGAATTTAACCCGCACACGACATCTCACTTTATAAAAAAAGGGATAGGGAGGCAAAAGCTACATAAATTATATTTGTGAAATTTTATTAATTTTACTATTTATTACAAAATTGCCACCATAAGATTTTTAGGTTTTCAATTTAGTATAAATAGTAAGGTCAGTCACCCCAATTGTTTAAAATTAAATTTAGTTTGTTATTTCAAAGAAAAGATTTTGGTAAGGTGGAGTTTAGACCCTGTAATTGCAATTAGTTAAATATTCTAAAAATTAAACCATGGACGTCAAGATTAAAATTACATTCAACAAAGTTTTAACTGATGATACTTTTCAAGATCAATTGATTACAGTTGCCAAAGATTCATTACTTAAAGTTTCAAATAAGGAGCAATTTTATGATCTTTTGGTTAATTCTAATTTGGTTTATCCAATCAGTAAAGATTTGAAACTTGTAAGATTCTCAAGAAAGTCTAAAAAGAATAAAGGATATATTTTGTTAGAAACTGCTGATGATTTCAAGTGTCTTATGAGGAGTTTGAACGTTAAGAATCATGTTAAATTGACAATCAACGATCATTCCATCAGTGAAACTCATACATCTTCCGGAGTTGATTCAAAAGATTCCTATGAAGATCCAGATTTGATTGATATCGATACTGTTGAGCCAAAAGTATTCACCAGTTCTGAGTCAACAACAGTTCCTAAGTCACCAAATGTTGATAAGAAATCTGATATTAACCTTTCTGATTTAGCCGAATTACTTACTGATGTTGCCCGTGATAAACTAAAAGATGTTATTGGAGAATTTGCTAATGAAGTAATGGCATCCTTCAAATCTCCAAGTAGTGACAATAATGCTAACTCTTCAACTAATGATGCTTCAGGTACCAAGCGTTCTACCTCAGACTCAAATGTTAAAAACAACGCAAAAGTACATTCAAGAGCTTGTTGTGATAATTGCCACCCAAATAGATTTGTTCCAATCAAGGGTATTAGATATAAATGTTTGATCTGTAAAGATTATGATTTATGTCAGGACTGTGAAGTTAGCTTCATGGATAACGAGATTACAACTGAATCCCACAGTTACTTGCATCCAACAATGAAAATCATTGATCCAGAGAACTTCAAATTAAATCCAGAACTGATCACATTCGTTCCAAAAACTACCGATACCACTTCAAGTTCAACTTGTTGTCCAAGAAATTCAATGTCCACAAATTCTAATGTCGAAGCCTTGCATCATAATATATACTGTGACAAATGTGATGTTAGTCCAATTAGAGGTGTCAGATATAAATGTTTGACTTGTGGTAATTTTGATTTATGTGGTGATTGTTATAGACAACAAAACACCAGTGGTTCAAACTGCGGTAATCATAACTACGACCATCCAATGATCGCTATTGAAAAACCAGGTAATTTCAACAATCATCCATTCAGCAACTCTGACAATAATGATATTTTCCTCGATATTGATTTGGGTAAATTTGCAGCACCTATAGCCAACAAGATCAAGGCAATCATTGGGGAAGACGGTATAGAAGGCTTTATCAAAAAGTTTGAAACAATTTTCGAAAACTCTGAAAGATTTAAGAATTTATTGTCAATTGTCAAGATTGATGGCCTTCATGAAAACGATGGAATTAATGAAGATGACGTCAAATATGCCATTTTACAGAGTTTGATTTATCAGAGCAATGAAAAAGGAAATGAAGAAGAAGAAGAATACTTCGAACCTAAAGAAGCAAAAGTTGAAACCGACGACAATGTTGAAGTTGAAGACTTCGAAGCTCATGACAATATCACTACCGAAGTTGAAAATTGGGACCAATCATTAGTCAATGTCAAGCAAGGTGAAAGCGAAGGTGTTTATATTAAGGTAAAATCAATGCCTCATGATATTGTGTCAGTATCATTGATTAATCAATCCAATCATAGTTTTCCATCTGGCGATATCATCTTTGAATTTCCAAATGATTCCACTGAAGTTTTGGGTGACAGTCTTTATGAGTACAAAAATAGGTTTTTCATCAGAAATGCTAGTCCTTTGAACATTGATAATCAAAGATTCTATAACTTAAGACATGTGAAACCATTTTTAGGTGAATCTGTAAAGATTTGGTTCACGAAAGATGATTATTACTTAGTTGGTAAATTTGACAATGGGATTTTGAAGATTAAGACCACTGGAGAAGAAGAACAAGAACAAGAAAAAGAAGTAGTAGAATCCGGATTAAGTGAATCAAGCATTAATATCATGAACAATACCATTAATGGGTTTACTAAAAGTAGATCTCAAACTCCAAACACTTTAAATCAATCGTATGTCGACCTTCCTGCAAGTCAAGAGGGTAAACATCAATTATTTGTTGATGCTGATTGGAAGTCTAATGTTTTGCATTTAACAATTACCAATGGTACAACTAAAGTTATTGATTGTTCTGATTTAAGAATCAAGATCTACAACGATGAGAAATTGGTCAGTAAAGTTATTGTTCACAAGAGACATGGTATTGAGGTTGGACAAGTTGGAAGGTTTAATGTCATTTGTAATAATGTTGACAAATTTCAAGTGGTCTTAGAGAATCAAGATTTTAAGGGTGTTGCTGAATTAAACAATCACAAATTATCATCAATCTTTTCATTCGAAGAATCTGAAACCGAAGATTCTGGAATCAACGAAGCTGAAATTGAAGTTTCAGCAATAGATGAAACTAAAGAAGCCTCATCCCAAGAAAGTTCTGAACAAACAGATGTTGAAAGTGAAACTGATAGAGATATTGTTGAAGAAACTGATTTAAGCACTTCCAAGAGATCGTCAGATGGTTCAAATAGCTCAATGATTTTGCCATCATTACCAAGAGAAACCGAGGTTCAAAGTGATTCTCAAACTGAGGATGTCAATACGGAAAGTGATTCAGATGGTCCAACTAAGAAGGATGATATGCTTGTTGATGATGATTTACTTTCAGATTATGAGATTTTAACTCCTTCAATTTCTTATGATTAAAGAGTTCTATAATTGATGAATTATGATTGGATAAGGTTTGGATTGGGTTTATTTGTTTTTTTATATTAAATGATGTTTATTTCGAAGTTTCAAGCTCTGTCCTATCTCTCACAAAAAGCGTGGAGTCTGTCGTGGAGTCTGCTGCGAGGAACGCTCCCGAGTTAACATGAAGTTCATGTTCCGCGATTCGAAGTGGAAGTCCAATATAGTGTTACAATTATTATAACAAAGATCATACGACAGAAGAATTAATCACTACAAACTTATACTTGAGGAAATCTATATTTAAATAACCTAATCACACGATTGTTCATACCCAATAAGAACTACAAGATGAGTAAAGAAACTCCAGAAAGCGAAGAACAAAGGTTCATCAGTAAAATTAAAGAATTGAAACGAAGAATTGTTGAAGTTGAACAAAGTAATGAAATTTCAATGTTAGCAATAAATCGTACAAAATCTTCGATACGTCGTGCCAGGTTAGAATATTCAATTCTCTTAGAAAGATTAGAAAGCAAAGCTATTGAATTACCATCAGAACTCGATAAAGAGATTTTACCACCACCTTCACCCAATAATGAATTAGATCAAAAACCAGTAAAGAGAGCTAAGAAAGAGAAGAAAGTTATAAGAGATCCAAATTTACCAAAAAGGCCAACTAATGCATATTTAATATTCTGTGATTATGAAAAGAAAAGATTAAAAGATTCTTCTGGTGATAATTCACTTAGTTCAGTGCAAGAACTAGGTAAAATCTTAGTAGAAAGTTGGAAAAATCTCCCTGAAGAAGAGAAGAAGAAATATCATCAGATTTTTGAAGACGACAAACAAAGGTATAAACAAGAATTGGCGGAATATAATAAGAAAAATGGTATTGTTCAAGATTTAGACAATGAAAGTATTATAGATGGTGATGAACATGAAGCAGAGCCAGAAGCAGAAGGAGAAGTAGAACCTGAGGTAGATCAGGAACCGGAACCAGAGCCAGAAGTGGAAGAAGAAGTGGATGCTGATGAAGGCGAAGAAAATGGGGACGATGAAGAGGAAGATGAAATCGAAGAAGAAAATGATTCAATGGATTTAGACCCAAAATCTGAACCACCAGAAGATTTAGTAGACCCTAATCCAGAACTTGAATCAGAAATCGATCCAGAGATTAAGCAAGAAGATTAGAATTTTTAGATAACGGTTTTTAAAATATATACATGTCTAAACTTGGAATATACAATCTAAACTCTCTTCTTCTTCTTAGTATGATAATATCCATTGCTATCCTTTTCCAGTCTTCTCTTTTCTCTTGATCTAGCATGTTTCTTCATTTGACGTTTGACAGCAATTTCTGGAGCAGTGATTGCTAATTGTGCTCTTTTAGATTTTCTCTCTTGTCTTCTGGAACTAACTAGTCTTTGAACATTAGCTACTTGTTCGGTATAACTGACACCACCTAATTTATTTTCAATGATTGATTTACATTCAGTACTCAATTCAATCAATTCCTCTTCCTTGAATTCATACATTGCAAGTAATATTGGTTCAGCTAATGTCAAAAGTAAATCATGATTAATGATTTGACAAATCATTGCAGTCAACTTTATTAAGGATTTTTTAGTGGTTAATGATTTGTTTTGCTTAAGGATTTTTGATGATCTTATGATGAGAAATTCAATAGCAAAATCATATTTAGGATTATCTTGTTGTTCATCGTCTACTTGATCTTCGTCATCACCAACATCAACTTCTTTTGTAACCGGTATATATTTTATGGATTCTTTATCCCATTTCATGGTGATTAAAACAAGATTCTTTATAACTTGATTACCTAAATCATCAGAAAGTGATGGTGCATTTAATTGATGTAACAATCTATAAGCAATAGTTTGAATTTCAAAATTTGATAATTCAAATTTACAATGTTGTAAATTACTTAATAATACACCAATTAATTTCGAAGAATTTAATCTTACCCAGCTGTGAGGATATAATAAAATTTCTATAATCAATTTCCATAAAGTTTCGAATGGCTCAGTAACAATATTTTGTCTCTCATTATTACAAATAGTGATAAACACATTCAATCCTGTGTAAATTACCTGCCAGTCAAGTTGGTTATCATGATCCTTCGTAGATTCAAAAATTTCAGTTAACTTAGATAATACTAAAGTATCTAAAGGTTTATTATGACCGAATTTGAACTTGGATATGTAAATCTTGTAGATAGTTAAACCACATCTAACCAATTGGTAATTTGAATGATTTATCCAAGTTGTAAAGATCTTTTCAATATCCTCTAAATTTTTCAAATGATTGAAGATATTTTCAATGACAATTGATGCCATTTCTTTACATTTACTTGAATCATCACTAACTAAGATGTTAGCTAAAGCAATAAAGAATGAACTTGATATTTTAGTTAACAAATCTTGACCAGCTTTATTAACGATTAAGCTAATCAATTCTAAAACTGATTGTCTACCACTTGGAGTTTCATAACTCAAATTATTGACCAAGAATTTGAACTGCTTCTCTAATTTACCACGACCTTGATCATATTCCATTAAGAATTGGAAATAAACACTTCTTGCCATATCTCTAATTTCTCTATTATGATTAACTATCATAATTTGAGAAACTTGATCCATTATATCATAAACTTCAGGTAATAAAATATGTTGAGATATGATTGATTTCAAGAAATTGAATGCTAATCCTTGAGTTGAAGGTTCATGTAAGTCAGGTTGAATTCTAACCAATACGTAACTAATAGCAGTATGCTTTAAATTAATTTCAGATTTATGTCTGATTAATGTAGCTAAAAATCTAAGACTTGATTGACAAACTTCATTAGTGGTAGTTGGACTGTCTTTCAAAATTTGTAAAGCTTTTCTTGCACAAGTCTTGAAGTTTTCATTAATGGCATCATCAAATGGTAATTTGATTATAGTATTTAATAATCTCATAGATGTAGCAATTAAACCTTCATGAGAAGAATTAATACCTTGAGTCAATAATGGAATGAATTGTTTCATATTACCAACCGTTAACAATGATTCATGTCTTGATATAGCACTTCTTAATAATTCAAATGAAAATTTCTGTAATGTATACATATACTGAGTAAAGTCAATTTGAGTCTTCAATGGTCTAGCATTTAACTTTATTAAGAAATGATCATGATCTTTATACTTAGTTTTATCCAGTACTTTAGGAGTTTCGTCTTGTTTGAAAACATCAGTAGCTTGTTGATTGATTTGATAACTTAAGATTAAAATATTTCTGGATGTTGATTCTTCATTATGATTTAATCCCAATGCATATCTTCTTAATAATTCATCTAATTTGTTTTGAATTTTCAATGAAATTCTTTCTTGTAAAATCAATTTAATTGGATTAATGATTTCACCAAATTCTGTTAATGATATATTCCCAGTTAAAATTTCACCAGAATCAAAACTCTTTTTATGTTTGACTTCTTTCATTTTATTAGTGTACCCTTCAGAATCTTTTTCTTGACCAGCTGCACCAAAGATATCCTCCATGATAATTTCAACAATCAATGTACAACTTTCATCTAAATCACCATGGTTTAAAATTGGCTGAATGGCTACCAAAAAGCTATGCATGGTATAACTTAAAACATGAATTTGTGAACCTCTAGTTAATGCCCCTTTTAATTCTTGTAATAAAAATTTGAAATATTTGGAACCTAAATCATAAACAATCTTACAAAGTGATTTTCTAGCAGCATCTCTTAATTCTTCAGATCTTGATCTTAACACTTGACATGTTGATGTTAACAATCCTGGTAAGTTCTCTTCAATTTTCTGTTCTGAAATACACCTTATCAAGTTAACTAATGCTTCAGATATAATGATCCTATCAACAATTGTATCATCATTACGCTCATTCAAGATCTTCTGTAAAATTGGTACAATATCTTTTAGGATTAAACCGTCAATTTCCTGTTCAGGATTTTTAGGGAAATCTTTTAAGACATCATCAGACTCCTTGTTATTGATAGCAGTTAAACTTATGAATAAAGATCTAGAAACTGCAACAACAATTGAAACTGAAGTTTTTAAATTCTCAGGTTTACTGGATCTTAACTTGACAACATACTTTCTTAATAAAGATTTGAATTGATTCCATGACACACATCTCATTAATAACCCAATTGTGGTTATAGCTTCATTACTAACGTTTCTCAATTTTTCATCATTACTATAGGCATAGTTTTCAATAAGTGGTAAGATATAATGAGATATACTACTTGAATTTAAGTCATTTCTTAATTCGGCAACCCTTCTAATAGTTCTTTGACGACGATGGATTTGAATATGATTGATATTATTGAAGAAATTGGATTCCTCATCATTATTGAATAGTAAAACTTTCATATCTTGGAAATCAGTAAAGAACTTACTGTTTGTTACAATATGATTCAATAAATTGATGTACTCAGTTTGAATGGTTTCAACTGGATTCTTTAATCCTAATCTTAAATCTGGTAATATGATATCTTTTAAAACTTGAATATAAGGCTTAGCATCAACTTCACTATCTAAGCTTGAAAAACAATCAATGTAATGATTTAAAGTATAAGTAGCATTTGATCTGATGACCAATTCTTCTTCTTCTGTTATATAATATAATGAACAATAAATTATTGGCAACCATTGTAAAGTAGTTAAAGTATTTATGGAATGGATATTCTTATAAGCTTCAATGATAGTCTCATAATTGAAATCTCCAAGTTTCTTATTATCAGTTGAGAATGAATTTAAGCCTATCAAAATATCTGATACTTGTTGATAATCAATATACTTATTACCAATGACTTTGAACAACTCAACCAAACTATTACGAATTTGCTTATCACTAAAAAATTTGAAACCTTTACAATAGGTTTGATAATATGGTAAAAATTCATCCCATGATAATTCACAATCATTAACTAATGCACATAATGATATAATAACTTTGATTCTGTCAGGACTTGAAACTTTGTTAACTGGTTTATTGAAAGCATTGGTTAACGACTTGATAAGTGATAATCTAGTAGCCTCATTGTCAATATAATCCCCATCAAGTAATAACAATAAGATTGTAATGGATTTACTAACGAGTTCATTATCATTACTCGAATCAATGATTCTTGGTAAATGTTGGAACATACTTTCGATGATTAATGCTAATAATGTGAAATAATTCTCATCATCAATTGTGGTTTCTAAACAATCAATAATGAAACTCAATACCAAGGAAACAACTGAATCTTTAGCTTTTTCATTACCTGCTAATGATGCTATCGCTTTAACCGGACTTAAATCATCAATAAGTAAAAATTTGGCTATTTGGGGGATCTTAATCCAACCGACCATTATTTTAAGAAGTGATGAAGGTTGTTGTAAATTTTCATCATTGAAATGAGCTAATCTTGGTTTGATTATGAAGTTATAAATTGAATTGAATTTGATGGTCCAGTCATAATAATTACCTAAAAGATTGAAAAGTTGATTAAGACATCTCATACCTAATTGACGAATATTTTTTGAAATCTTTGTATTGATTTGGTCTTGTTGGTCCTGATTTTGTGACTGTTGTTGATCTGATTCTTCAATTTGATCTTCTTGTGGTTCTTCTGAATCTTCTTCGTCTATATCCTCAATTACTCCCCCTCTATCTAACCTATTTTGAGCAATTGATATACTGTAAATCAATGGCCCAATTGTACTAACCAATGAATCTTTAAATCTAAACCCAAGAACGTTATAGCATTCACTCAAAAGAGTCATGTACCCATTAATTCTCTTCAAATTCCCATCATCAACTTCTAATCCTTGTTCTAAATTTGTAAACCCAATCTTATCTGATCCCAACTTCAAGAATAAACTTATCTGATCTTGATTTAAAATGGTTAAACTATTGATGATCGCAATCTTCTTACCAGATTTACTTTTACTTCTAGTACTACCTTGAACTCTTCCAAAGAAGATCCTTAAAACTATTGGCATGATTGTATCTAAATCTCCATCTTCAATTATTGAATCACTGTCATTAGTGATAAACTTAGTTAACTCATCCTTGAAAAGTGTATCATCCAAAAGATTACTTAAATTATCTCTATACTTATTGATAGTACCAATCTTAAAGTTCAAAATCCCATCCAAAGCTAGTTTTTGAGTTTTCAGAGTTTTCAGGGTTAATATAAGCAAAAGCTTATTATACAATATTCTGTTAGAATCCAACCCTTTTAAGTTCTTGATCTTACTAAAACAACTGATTAATAAATCTTTATCTCTTAAAGACCAACCCATAGTTAAATTGTTAAGTAAGAATGATGAAAATTCTCCATAATGATTATCTAAGATTTGTGGAGTTTGTAAAACACTTTTAAGTATGAGCTCTCTTAAATTTGGAGAGTAAGTTAAGTTAGTCGATAATGATTCTAAATGTGAGGTAAAACATTCACTTATGTACCTATACTTGTAGTAATAGTTAGATTCAAGGTTGTTGAAGATATCATTGATTCTTTGGTCATTCAAATTCAATTCATATACTTCAGTATCTAGACTTTGTTCAGTTATCTTATAAACATGGGATTGGTTCTTATAGTCGAGTCTTAGGAATTTGGTCATCAATTCCCATAAAATTTCTTCACATGTTGGCAAAATCTTCTCTAAATTTTCAAATACACTTGTCCAACAAGGTTGGAACTTATTGGTCAATAATCCAATGAAATAATTTGAAATGATGTTACAACTGGTCTCATTTTTTTGTGTTTGTAAGAAATCATTAGTTAAATGTCTGATCCTTAATGAGATATCTCTTGAGTTATTTAATGTCAATGGCATTTGTTCTATCAATGCAATTTGGAAGTAGATGCTAGGACATTCAATATTTAAAATGGTGTGAAGTTTGATGATGAAGTTTATGGAAGTTAATCTAAGTTTATTATCATCAAATGATAAATTATGGGCAGTTTCAAGGATTAACTTGAACAAAGTTTCTGGGGTTGTGTTTCTCCTCTTGAGTAACAAATTCAAGAACTCTTTTAGGAATATATCTGATTGACGTAATTGTTGGAATTTTTCTACCAAAAATGAAAATGTGTCATTGTCATCTCCAATATAGCTGACACAAACTCCTATTAAATCAACGTTACTTAAATAATTCAAATCTAACCCTTTGAAAAATGGTAAGAATTTAAACTTTGGTACCATGTTCAGATACCTAAACAAGTATAATCTCCATAATATACCAGAATCTTCTAAACTTATGCCTTTAAAGATCTTATCATATACTTTCTGAGACAAGTTGATATTGTAGTCATCATGTTTGAATAAGAAGTATGACAATTGTTCATATACTTTGATATCATCATATTCAACACTAAAATACTCATTAAGAATTTGTTCTACATTTATGACACTAGTTAACTTGTCTTTACAAAATTCTAAACTTGCATCCAAAAATCCTAATACTCTTAAAGGTGATAATGATTGTAAAAGACTCTTGAATTGTGACTTATTGAAATATTTGTTTAATGTCATAACATCACTATTTCTTAAACAAAGGGAAAAGTTGAATAAAATGCTATCATAAGTATCATCATCTAAATCATCAGTGATCCAAGATTTAAGTAAGGTTATAATAGAATCCCATGATTTGATCCTTTTACCTGATTCTGTAAATAACAATGCCACAAGGATTTTACTACTTGGCTTCTTGTCTTCATTATTTATAGCCTTGGTGATCTCATTAATGTACGGTTCAACAGTAGTTGTAGTCCCATGATGTAAGAGTTCCATTAGTATACCACTGATTATATGGTATGAAACTTTAAAATCAACAGCTAACAATTCTTTGAAAATCATCAACCCCTTAGAATGAAATGCTTCTTTTGTGGATTTGATAGCTTCACTGAAAATAGTGATCAATGAATTTCTAAACGTTAAGTTTTCGAAATACTCTTCCTTATACACTTCAAACAAATATGTCACAGCATTATTCAATTGAACTTGTTTCATCTTCTTAATCAAGAACGATAATGCTTCAGAGCAAAACCTTGATAAGTAATTACGATTAGTCAATGTCAATATCTTATCCAATATCGTAAATGTAGTTTTAAAATCATTGACTATATCACGTGACAAATATTTAAATATAAAAGTTAAACTACTAAATAACCATTCTAATAAATTTGAAGAGTTCTGGTTATTTTGTAAATCATTTGGATTAATCTCTAATGCTAAATTTGTTAACAATTCCAAAGATTGTTGGTAATATTTCATGAAATCTGATCCTAAATCATGGACAAATTGTGTAAGTAATTCCAATAATGGTTGGATTGAGTGTGGATCGTTTTTACTTATATGCTCCACAAGTTTTTGAAAAATATGGTCTTGATGATGAATGATCTGTGGTAAAGAATTACTTTGTCTATTTATGGAATAAACAAAATCTGTGAAATTTCCACTTAAATTAACTTCTGACCAATGTTGTAATGTTGATATAAAATGTGAAGTATCTGTATCATCATAGACTTTCTGACTTAAATTCAAAGTCGGTTCAATCTTTATTGAATCTATACGTTCTTTAAATGAACTAAATGTATGTCTTTTACCTGCTTTTGCTGTAGTTTTAACTATTTTCCCCATTTTAAATTATCTTTATGTCTATTAAATGTCACTAGATTTCTTAGTAACTAAGTTGTTAAATGGGTTTAAGGCTTGAATAAATTGACAGCTACTTTTTTAATGTATGTACAACTTCCTTATGATGCAATATTTAATTATTAGTACGAAAATGTCTTTATAGATCAATTAACCAATGTGCCTCCTAGTTTTCTCTTCTATAATCTTTTCGCGATGCTCTTCTCTTCACCTCTTCGCTTCTCACATTTGTGCCTGGTCGCACTGTTTTTGTGTCTGTCTCCTTCTATGCTGTAAAATTCGCGGCATCTTAACACTAATAATCTTATAGATTATGGAAAATACTCCACTATTAAGTGAAACGAGGGAAAATCCTTTCAAAAAAGATGTTACCCCAGATATATTAGATCCAGATTTACAACTGTCAAACGAAACATCATCACCAAATTCAAATAAATCAAATAATGGTATAAAATCAAATAATGGACCACAAGGTTCACCGAGTGGTGGATATGATACAAGAAAGAAACCAGTGGCTAATAGTAAAATTGGTTTACAAAGAACAAGTAGAACCACTAAGAAAATGAAATTATTGCCAGAAGATCCTCTAATACCAAATGAAACCAATGATTTGTCAGTATATTCTCAAGTACGTAAAATTACTGATGTACCAGCAAGGAAAGATGCAGAATCATTAGGGAAAGTTCATAGAGATCTCTTACCAAGAGTTACAGCATATTGTACCTGTGGATCGTATAAAATGAAAGAATTAGTTAGATGGTTACGTGATCGTAAAAGAATTCATAATACTAGTGTCAAATTAATTGATGAAGTTTTATATACTCCATTTACCTATAAAGATTGGAGAAATGAAAATAATGAAGATGATAGTCATAAATTGATTAGATTAGCAGACGAAGGAGGTGAAATTGCCTTTGGTAAAAGAAGTGAAATCTTTTTATTCGAGTATGGAGTTATTGTCATGTGGGGGTACACTATCAAGGAAGAACAATCATTCCTAATTGATTTATCGAATTTTGAAAGTGAAAAATTAAGTAATGAAGATATACAGATTGAGGAATTTAATTATTATATTACCAAATCCTACCAACCAAGAATTTATAATGATTTCATAACCTTAAGTGATGATTCAAATTATATGTTAAAATTGTCAATTAGCCATGCTATTGGTCAATCGGTTAAGATTTCATTATTTGAAGAATTGGTTAATAATACTATTGAAGATACTCAAGATATTCCTCAACAAATTGCATCAACTGGTAAAGTTGAAATGAGTCGTAATGAAATTATGAAATCTATTGGTGAATTATTCATCTTAAGAATAAATATTAATTTACATGGTTCGGTTTTAGATTCACCTGAATTAATGTGGGTTGAACCTCAATTAGAACCAATCTACCAAGCTACAAGAGGATATTTGGAGATCAATCAAAGAGTTGAATTGTTGAATCAAAGATTAGAAGTCATCAGTGATTTATTACAAATGTTGAAAGAGCAATTAGGTCATAGTCATGAAGAGAATTTAGAATATATTGTTATAATCTTGGTAATAATAGAAGTTGTGGTTAGTGTTGTGAATATAACTATTGATATTTTTACTTATAGTTAGGGAATGGTAGTTAAGGTCATAATGAAGTCATAATGAGGTCATGGTACTATAGTGCGGTACTATAGTATGATGTAGGGTCCATGAAAGGGTCTATTAAAGGGTCTTACTGAGGGTTTACAACAGCAATACCATGTACAATATGATCAATGTATTTAATGATAAGAGGTAATAAAAAAGGTAGTGTATAGCATAATATATAATGAACATAAAAAATCGGAGTTATGAAGAACAGCTAACAATAGGTTTGTGTTTATATTTGTGGTATACACGAAAATTCTACAAATATTCTCATGCAATTAATTAAAAACCGAAATGGCAACTAATGAATGGTAAATAAAGAAGCGTTTTAGTGGTCAATGAAAATCTCATGATTTGAGTTTTGTGGTTAGTGCTCTCAGATTGTGGTGACACTTGTGGTTAATGCTGGATATAAGACGCATTTCGGTTAAATGTTCTCAGTGATTGTAGTTGACGTAATTGACATAACATCACAAGTATGTTATATAATCAAGTTCATAAACTCAAATGTCGAAAGTAAAAGTTGCCCGCTGGAAGTAAATATAGTAAGCTAATACCTTACCAATACCTATATAGAATTCTAAAAATAATCATGAATACCGGATTTACCAGAGCTTGCTATTGGTTCATTTCTTGAACTGCTTTTGATGTTCATAAAATGATGTTTCCCAAGAAAGGCATTAACATCAACTTAAAGTTATGTGCAGAAAAAGAAAAAAAACTTTGATCATATGGGTTGTTGAACAATTTTACGTCACATATAAATTCGGAATTTAGAATTAAAGCTGAGAAAAGAGTAGCAAACTTGCTCTGCATTTGTCTCAAACATTTCTAAGACAATACGATTTTTTTGTGTACCCCCTTAAAAATAATTATCGTTAATTACAGATTCGTTATAATAAGTGAATTAAAAGTCACCAGCTAATGATAATTGATTCATTTAAATTGGTTTTTAAACTTCACTTGTGTTTGTGTTTCCAACGCCTCTAAATTGCAACCGATATCGCCTTGATAAAGACTAAAATCTACTTGCACTTGTGGCAAGAGCAAGTAAACAACGCGACATTTTTGTATGTGGCGAAACGTCATACTGCCTCATATAAAAAATTTTCCTTTATTACTCGCCACTTTTCATCACAATTAGCCTCTTGATAATTTTTACGATTCATTTTCCAATTCAAAAAATTAATATCCTAAGGATTAATATATTTTTACATCCACAAAATAACACAGAATTAAGAGCTCATTAAGAATATATTGACGTGAGTGCATAGTACTAGATTTTAAAATAGGAGAAACGGTTTTTAAATAACCACCCCAACAAGGATATATTATTAGGCAACCATGAATCCACATTATGGGCCGTATGAATATAACAGACAACCTACTTTGATTAGGACATCATCATTAGATCCAAATTTCATTCGAAATAACTTGAGTCTTGTAAATACCCCAGTAAAACTATTATTTGATGAAGATCATATGAATTTAACTAAAGATTGGAGCGAAGAAGAAGCTTCATTACAAAGAAGATTAGTAAAATTTGATTTTTTAAGATTAAGTCCTACTGATTATTTAGTTAAATTTAAACCTATCAAAAAATCAGAGTTCACCAATAATGCTGCTATAATATCATGTATATTTTGGGAAGAGAAAGAATTACATATAGTAACATCGGTTGATATTATTTTACTATTGGAATATTTGATTCAAGATAGTTTTACTATTGAAGAGAAAAATAGGGTAAGAAGAAATTTACAAAGTCTAAAGCCTTACACCATATCAAGACTGAATAAGAATTATCAAAGGTTTTTCCAATTATTAATGTCTATGGAAGATCCAAGACCTCGTAATATTGAGAAAGATTTAAAAGTATTCAAATGGTCAGATTTATTTAAAGCATTAAATAAGGTCATTTCTAAGTATACTTCCAATGATGCAACAATTCAAGTAAGAAATGATTCAGATACTCCATTACCAATTCCTAATTCAGAAATGACTTTAACAACCAAAAAAGATAATCGATCATTCTCACCTCAGCAGCAACCTCAACCTCAACCACAGCAATCTCCACAATCACAGCAACAGTCTATAAACCAACCTCCAATCCAACAGTTCCAGAACTATTCACCCTTTGAATATCAGCAACCATATTATGACTCATCGACGTCTTCCTTGCAATCCAATACGTCAAGCATTCCAGGTTCAGTAAATGGCCAGGGTTCAGCTCCATTTTACTACAATAAGAATCTTCCCTCAAATAATCTTAATCCTAAGGTTGCCACAAACATAAGTAAAATCCCAAATGATCAATTCTTACCATATGAAAGATTAAAGGTAATGAAAAGGAAAAACAATTTACAAAATGTGAATAGCAATTTACAACACAAACATAAAGCATATGAGGATGGCATTAAACCGTCTAATCCAAAACGTATTGAGAAAGTAGATGAAGATATGGAAGAAGATGGAGACGACGGAGAAGTTGAAGATTCTAAACCTAAATTCAAAAAACCGGATGATATGGAAATTGATAGTTCAGATTCAGTTTCAAGTACCGGAGATTCTGCATCAACTTATGCCCTTACATCAAGTGACGAACAAACTGATGATAGATTAAGATCTGATTCCAAGAATTCCAATTCTGCTGATGGTGGATCGGATGATGGTGTTGGGTTTTCTAATCATTCAAGTGTGGCTGGTGTAGTACCTAATGCATTAGCATCATCTCGGTCAGAATCCTCACAAGATTCAGGTTCAAGATCAGAATCCGCATCAAGAAGTAATGGTATAAGTATGATCCCAAAGAAAGCTCGTGATTCAGCTTCAGCTTCAGGACCAGATTCTGGATCAGGGTCAGGTTCTGAATTATTTAGTAACTTGAAAAATAGTTCACAAAATACTTTTGCTACCAGTACAGGTAATTCAAGTTCTAGTAGTAAAAAGACCAAAAAGAAGCATAACAAGAAATATGACAAAAATATTCAATTGTCTCATAATCATGTAAATAAGGATAACTTACAAAGTGAATTATTAGATGTTAGTCAAAATGGAAATGAAAAGAATTATTCTAATATCAATAATTTTACAGCAGATCAATCCAATAGAATTTTCGGACCAGTTACCAACCAATCAGGAACTGTACAACAAATTACTGATCATCAACCATCATATTATCAGTACCCTGAACAATCACAATTGCATAGTAGTAATCCAACTGATGTAGTAAAATTACCATCATTAGAAGAGTATTTCACAAACACACCTAAACTGATAGCACCTCCTCAACAAAGAATGATGGGTAATGATAATATCAAATTACCACCCTTGGTTAATTATAATAAGAGAAATAGTTATCCAATTGAGAACACTCCAGTGGTTGTTCATCGTCAAAGTTTAGATGCTAATACAGACAATAATGACCGTGTATAATAATGTACGAAGTTTATGGCAAGTTTTTTCCGTTGTAAGTGGGTAGTTTTCTCTAGTAGTTTCTCTGGTAGTTCCATTGCTTGCTTTGATGTAATCTGTGGCTAGTGCTGAGAGTCGCGATAAGTCAGTACCGTATTTTAGTTCCAGGTAGTGCGGATCAGGGGCTGATTAACCTAGCAAATAATGAGATTCGAGGCAAACACAAAGGTTATTCAGAATTGCTTTAAGAATCGAATGGAACTATTAATAATCAACCTCTTACAATTTTTTACATTTGTTCTGTCTTGATGTTAGGAAGAACTGCAAAAGGAAAGTTCCTAAAGATTTTTTTCCGTTACTTTCCTTAGTTGCAAATTCAATAGCTGCGAAATTTGCAAAATAGGCAAGTATTTAAAGCTACTTATGAAGAAGAGATCTTACATTGATCTGCTAAGATTTAATCTGCTCAACCAGAAATTTTCTTTCATAAACAATACCAGCTGTAATTCCAAACCCGTTTTATCTGCTAAGCTTTATTCTGTTGAAATAATCCATTACTATAAAGGGACAAATCTTCTTCAGTTTACAAAAACTCTACAACACAATCACAAATGCAGTTTGTCAAATATTTATTAGTCATCAACCCTATTATCTGTTTCACAGTAACTCCGAATCTTAACTTCGATACTTCACTTAAAAACTTAAATAAATGGTTGGATATCCATAACAACCCATATATTGTTGAAACCTTCGATGAAATGGATCCAGAGCAACTTTTGGACGTTGGATCAGCTTTCATTAAGGACACAAAATTGGTGATTTTACCAGGAAAAGAACAAGATGAAGTCTCAGCATATTATGGAGCTAAGGACATCTATACCAAAGAGAAATACAGATTCTATATCTTTGATCTTAATAATAAACAAGGACATGAGTATTCAAAAATTGAACCATTAGGTAAAAGTCTTGACATGAGTAGATCAGACGTTGATGGTACTATCAGTCACAATTTTGGTATCAGTTATGATAAAACCATGATTATTGCTGGTAAAATCAGTTTATTGGGTCTGCCAGAAATCAACACTGAAATTGATCTTTTGAGAGGTAAAGGAATTAGTCACGGTATTACATGTACTGTCAAAGCTGGTAAAATTGGTACTATGATGTTTAAAACTGATTATATTGAATTCAAAAATGCTAAGATCAGACCATTATACATCAAGAAGAGTACTAAGTACTTGATAAAGAAGAAGTATGGTTTTGAGTTAGGTGAAGAGGAAGAGTTTACTTATACTGTTATTAAAAGTCACAGTGCACTTTGTAATAGTGAATAGTTGAGGCAGTTTGTATAGTAATCACATCTAATATATATCTATTTGGCGTCTTGTGTAGAAGGCTTTGATTCTATTAACTTCAGTGTACTCTTTATCTTATCATTTGCAGACAAATTTACGACATTCAAATAGTCATTAGCCTTGAGCTTAAACTCCTTTAAACTCTCATTAATTGAATCAGTTGGTAATTCTGGTAATTTGTACGTGGAATCACTTTGAATTAAAATGTTTCTTGGTCCAATGATCTTAATAAAGTCTTGATTCCCAATTAGATAATTAGAAATATTATGCTGGAAGAGTCCAAAATATTGACCAATTTTTCTTCCAACTATTTTGGATTGATTGATAATTTTTCTTGATATAGGAAGTGTTGGTTCTGGTACTGTTTCTATTGGTGCTGGTGTTGGTGTGGTTGTAATTTCTTTATCATTGGTTGGTTTATCCTCAGGTGACGAGTCACCTTCAAATTTAATTAAGCAATTTTGTAAATCAGAAGTTCCATTAATCGATACTGCTAATAGATTTGACTTATTAATCAAAATTTCCTCACCTTCAACTAAATTTATATTATAAATTGAACCTTGTCCAATAACTCCAATTGTACCTCTACCACTAACCAATTTATAATTCCAATTGAATTTAAACCAATCAGTGAATGTCCTTAACCCCGTAGTTGTTGAAGTTGATAAGTTATAAAATCTCGTTACACGTTTCAGAACATATTTTGGTTTGATATGATCTTTTAATATAAGAGAATTACCAATTATGAATTGTAAGTTATTTGGTTTCAATAAAGCCCAATCAGGTGTTCCATCAAACTGTAAGACGGATATGGAATTATTATTAGATGATTTCAAAGGATTTAACCAATACCTCTTATTTGACAGCACTAACATTGATATAGTAGAAGTGGATAAGATCTTGCTATATAAAATATTAAAATCTCCATATATTAACGAATTCAAATACCATGATAATGAATTCGATATTGATGATGTGGTCTTATTACCAATTCCATAGATCGACACCAATGAGCCTGGTTTATAAACTATAGGTACTGAAGGAGGTAAATTTATTGATAATATGGAATTGTTGACTGATTCACAATTTGGATTTGTTTCATTTTCAAAACTGTCAAGTTGAGTAAAAGGTGAGTCAGGTGACAAGGTCTTAGTATTTTGTATGGAAGCTGGTAAATGCTTGTTTGGTAAGCTTTTGATGATGTTACCCGTTGATATACTAATAGACCTTATTTGCATTGGTTCGAGGTTGACGTTAATAGGCTGCGAAAATTTGATTTGGGCCGAGTGAGGGATGTCAGTACCAGTTGACTTAGTTAGTACCAACTGTGTTTAGCTAGTGCGATTTTTACTACCAATGAAACTACGATTAGATTATAATTACATAAATACCATTGTTAGCAATCCCGAAAATGATCGAGTGTTTTGTGGTGGTAATGGCTTATGGTCTGTTGATATAGAGACCTATACCATAAATCAATTACTAGATAAGAAAACTGATAACATAGATATTTTGAATAATATGATAACATCAAGTGATCATATAATTAAGTTATGGGACATTAAATCAGATGACCCTAAACAACCAAGATCACTTCTAAACACATTCCATGTTAACCACAAGGGGATCAATGATAAGATCAATGATATAAAGTTTATAAACCCCCGATGTTTTGTTAGTGGTGGTAACAATTGCCATGTAACAGTATTTGATGTCAATAATTCTAGTAGCTTATACTCTGTAAATGTTAGTAAAGATAATATCAGTTGTTTACAAATACAAGATAATAAAGTTTATGTAAGTAGTTATGATGGGAAGTTAAGTATAATAGATTTAAGACTGGACAAACTCATTCAATATCAATTTAATTCAGTATTAGTTAAATTCAAATTATACAAGCAATTCTTAGTGAGTTTGACTGATCAGGGTGAGATCTTGATATTTGATTTCACTACAACCACAATAGTTAACCAATACAAACTTATAGGGAATTTAAAGTATGTGATAGATTTATATGTATGGGAAGATACTGCTAACAAGACATTCATATATGTTGGGTCCCAGAATCATGATATAGTCAAAATTGAATGGGATATCCAGAAACACCTATTGACAAATAAGAAAAGTATTATCGTGGATCTGGCGATCATTTGTAATGTGTTAGTGAAGAATAAAAAAGTGATTAGTAGTAGTAATGATGGGTTTATATATATTGAGGAATTTTAACGCGTTATTTTAGAACCAAACTTCGAAGCGTATCGTAGAAATCGTAGACCCGCGAACTTTATAACCGCAAAACCATATACGAGAAGATAGCCTGTAATAATGACTGATATCAAACCAAATTCTGATATTGATGTATCAGTTGATTCTGGTGTTGTGACCACAAGCACCGAGACTGTCGAACAAAAACCCTCACAGGATACTAATAGCTCACCAGATAATGAAATAAAATCAGAAGATCTCGATGTTCTTCCACAAGAAATTCAAGACAAATATCCACCAAAGACTATTGTGCTTGCCAAAGTCAAAGGATACCCACAATGGCCAGCAATGGTTCTTGAAGAACTGATATTACCTGCACATGTAGCTGCTAAGAAACCTAAGGTTTCTAAAGTTAAGAAAAAAGTCATATATCATATACCTGTTAGATTCTTTAGTGATGATACTTACATTTGGATAAAGACTGATGATATCAAACCTTTGACTAATGATCTTATCGAAGAATTTTTTAATAGACCAACCAGACGTAAGGATAATTTATTACATAACGCATACGAATTGGCTAAAAATCCATTGGATATGGAATTGTTTGTAAAATATGGGTCAAGAGGTGAACCAGAAGTAATAGAGGAAATAGAAATAGATGAAGAGCCTTTGGTTGAAGACCAACCACCAAAAAAGAAGAAGAAAATCACCAAGGCTACCAAAGCGGGAACTAAAAGTAAACCAGGCCCTAAGCCTAAAGGTAGACCAGGGCCAAAACCAGGATCTAAACCAAATACAAATGGTGCTAAACCAGGACCAAAATCTAAAAAACCAAAAGTTGAAGTCCCTAAGTTGGAAGAAGATTCAGATTGGGGATTGGATGAAGACTTACAAGAAAATTATCAACAAGGGAATTTCATTTTTGAAGACCAGCAACAAGAGATTGATTTCATTGAGAATTTCCCCGATTCAAAAGAAATCGTTGAAGAATTCAACCAGAAGACTAAACTTTTCAATGACTTATCCAAGAAAGTCTTTAACTACATAGAGACTAACAATGAACTGGAACAAATAAAAATCATCGAAAACTTTTTGAAGTTGAATATACCTAAACTGATAACTGTTAAATCTAAGTTGTTCAAACTTTTGATAGTGATTAATCGTAGTCATGATACTTCTGAAAAGCTAAGGAATGCAATTAATAAATTATTAATGTATTGGGGAAATTTTGAAGTTGAAGAAAACCCGGAACAAACGCCAACACCCATTGAAACTCAGACACCGACACCTGGTCCTGAAAATAATCCTGGAGCTAATGAAACCAATGGAACCAACGGATCTAATGGAGCTAATGGAAGTAATTTAAATGGTACTGCTAATGGAGTTAATGAAGACGATGAGGTTCAAGAAATTCTGATAAATAGTATAAGCCATTAAGTTGTCAACTATCAATAAACAGCTCATAAACTAAAAATATTTTTTGTAACAATACACAGTTCCGAAATTAACAGCGTATACGTGGACGGATACGCACACCTAAATACGCACAGAAATACAAACATAACCACAAAAACAAAATGAATCTAGAACCTTAACCTTAAAAAAAACATAGATATCGTTCCCTCTTTAAACTTTCTCTTGAATTTCTCTAGAATTTCTAAACAATAAACCCAAACCCAAACCCTCTAAAATCACTCTAAAAATGACTCCAACTCAAGGACATTTCCTTATCATTGTTCATTAAGCGTGTACCGAAGTTTTTCTCAATTCTCAAAAAAAACTTCAACAAAAATTTTTCCATACAACAACAATTAATAAGGTATGTAAACAGAATTAAACATGGCAGAAACTTTGGAAATTTAACACAAATCCATGGACTGAGGCTATAATAATGAAGTGCAGCTCATATAAGGTAATGGTATGAGATTTAATGATATGAATTATATGAAAACGTCGAGCTTACCCAATTAGGGATGACGATTTCCTAATTAGCCCACCAGGTTGCACATACCCAAAAATGGGGAAAATTATAATAGGGATAACATAACTTAACGAAGATGGTAGTAAGTAAATGAGATATAATTATTTGAAGGTGTTTAGTAGCAATGTCCACCAAATGAAATCGGTGGCGTGTTTTCTAGGGGTCTTCTAATAGGGGTTGAGGTAATAACAATGAGTGAGTAATTTCTAGCATATCATATTTGTCGATATTCTAAACCTCAAATTCAAACATATCATTAATCTATATCATACCATAGCAAAGTCATTGGAGTTATAATCAAATTCAGTACCATGCCATATAAAAGAAAAATTAATACTAACAAATATAGGATGAGTGAAGAAGAAGCAAAATTAGAAGGAAATGCTGATGAATTACAATCAACAACTTTCAATACCACTACAACTAATCAACCACCAGATGATGATGATGACGATGAACCAACTGGAGGTAAACAACAAAAAGAAAGAAGAAAAATTGAAATTAAATTCATTCAAGATAAGAGTAGAAGACATATTACGTTCTCCAAAAGAAAAGCAGGTATTATGAAAAAAGCTTATGAATTATCAGTTTTAACTGGTACTCAAGTATTATTATTGGTTGTTAGTGAAACCGGTTTAGTTTATACATTCACTACTCCAAAATTACAACCATTAGTTACTAAATCTGAAGGTAAAAATTTAATTCAAGCATGTCTTAACGCACCAGAAGACGGATTAGGTGAAGATCAAGAGAATGGTAGTGATGGTGCTAGTCCAGAGAGTGTTCAATCACCAAATCAACCTCAACCTCCACAACCAACTGCTCAAATTCCTCAACAACATCCACAACATCCACAACATCCTCAACACCCACAACATCCTCAACATCCTCAACAACCACCTCAAGGTGCTCAAGTTGGTGGCTTACCACCAGGTCATTTAGCCCCAGGTATGCCATACCCAACTGCTCATCCAATGCCTTTACCACCTCAAGGTTATAGTGATAACAGTGTTTATCAACAATATTTTATGCAAAACGGGAATATGCCAAATCAGCAATATCAATAGGTGTAATATAATATGTTTTTTAGATTCTAAATTCGCTCTAGCTCTCGCTAACAAAAGTCTTGGACTTTTCAGTTTAAGGATCGATCACCTTATTTAAGTCTTACCTCCTTATAGCAATAATCAAGTACGACATCATAATGGTGCCCTTATCATGTTCGATCATATTAAAGTTTACCTCAACCATCATAATTAGTCATTCCTTTATAAAACGAAAATCATTACCCAAAACATCTATCCTTACTGTATAGTGATGCAGTTATTGTTGCTGACAATAGTAAGGTTCATCTATATCAATAATAAAATACGACATTTATGCAGGGCGGATAGTGGAATGATGTTGAGGGGGCTGTTTTTTTCAGGCTTGGGGCCCAAAGATCGGTCCCTTTAAACTAAATAGGGCCACTATTTTAGGGCGACGCTATCGAGGGGAATTGTGGGGGTGAGACACAAATAGATCTAGTACAAAAAGACTAAAATTAAGGAAGGGATAAATCAAATAAAAATTTGAATTCATTTTCAGGATTAATAAATTTGGATTAAACTATAGAGGATAAATTTTTAGAAACCACAAACCCAAATAATCCAAAGTTGTACAAAACATAGGACATTTGTAAATTGTGTAGAGTACTTTTAGATATAAGATATTAATTACAACTGGGTTTTATACAATGAATTCAGACTTTTGGGGCAAACGAAGTGAAAGTATTTGGTCAACTGATAGTAAAGGACGTAGAGGATCAGGAGAAAGTGGATATGGTGATGGTAGACTTAGTTATAGTGCAGGCACTAACTATAAAGGACCAGGGTTTAATACCAGTAACGTCAATAGTTTAGGGAATACAAGTAATATAGGACCTAATACGGCAATTAATAACATAGGAACTCAAAATATAGGAACTGGTATTGGAGCCAATACATTTAATGGAAGCTATAGTGCAGGAGCTGGGACTAGTGTTGGTGGTACCACCGGATATGGAACCAATGGATTTGTAGCGTATTCAAATTTCACCAGTCCTGGAACTTATAGGTGGAATGAAATTGATAGACGTCATTCATATAATGACATATTTGATAATAATTATAATAACCAAGAATTTAACACTATGTCAGTTGAGTATATTCATAACTATTTTGAAAAGGATCCTCACCAAAGAGTTAAAGTTACTCTTGGGTACTTGGAACAAAAATATTTCAATGATGAACTGGTACAATTACCTAAATTTCCTATTGAAAATAGTTTAAGAAATTACCAATTAGCATTAGTTGGATTTAAAGCTGGTAGAATTGATGTTTTCTACGTTACTGGTGATAGCAATAATGAATTTAAAGTTGGAGATTTAGTTGTAGTTGAAGCTGATAGAGGTAGAGATTTAGGTAAAATTGCTAAATTGAATATATCAATAGATGAAGCAAGATTATTAAAATATTTGCAATTTCAAGAACAACAGCAAGCCTTAAATGAATTAGATCCAGTGGCTAGTAACAATGATCACCCGGTTTTACACTTTCCTAAGCAGGTAATTGGATTAGCTCAACCTAATGAAATTTTACAAGTGTTAAACAAGAAACAAGATGAAGAGAAAGCATGTAGATTATGTTTGACTAAGATCAACACATCAAATTTCTTAACTAATGTTGGTACTGATGTTCAAATGAAATTGATTGATGCTGAATATCAATTTGATAGAAAGAAGTTAATTTTTTATTATAGTACAAACAAGAGAATTGATTTTAGAGAGTTAGTAAGAGAGTTGTTCAGGATTTATAAGACAAGAATTTGGATGTGTGCTGTTATTGGATTACCATATGTTGCACCATATAGAGGGAGTATTTCGATAGGGTCACTACAACAATTGCAAGGACAATTACAGGGACCAGGACAGTTACAAGGGCCAGGACAAGGACAAGGACCAGGACCAGGACAGGTTCCAGGACAAGTAGGATCTTATATAAGTCCTCAAGCCCCTCAAGGTCAATTCTCCAATGGTATTATTCAATCAACACCAGTTAATCAAATGCCAGGACAGCCAAATAGATCAAATGAAAGTTATTGGTATTCACCATTCCATACTCATAATTCGGTAAGTTCACAAGGATCACAAGGATCACCAACTGACTGGCATCAACCACAATTTCAGGAACTAGAACAAACCTCAGTTCAAGTATCTGATCCACTAGTTTTCACCAATCCTTTTCAAACTCCTAGAGCTTATGAGACTGAAGATAAGAATGGTAAAGATGAAGAAGAGAGTAATGACGAACTGTTTGTTTTGAAATCATTGGTTGATCAGATTGATCACTAGCTTATTATTTCGATTAGAAAAGTATTAGAATGTAGTAATATAACATGTAGTTTAGAAACAAAAACCCTATTCGCAATCGGAGTCAAAAAATTCTATGATTAGGTCCAAGCCTCCACCAAAATTCTCAAAATTAGCGTAAATTTATTACCAATTTATTTACTGCTAAAACCGGGCCGGAATTTTAAGTTGACCTGAAGTCGCAAAAAAATTTTCAATTAATTGCCAGTGACTAACCATGAAGTTTGAACCAAATGACTACCTAAATGAATTAAATCTTGAACTTGATGATGTAGAATACTTAAAACCATCAGATTTGGATTTATTCTCAAAATCAGATTTTTTAGATGTACCAGAATTAAAATATTTAAATACGGGGAGTGTGGCTTCACATCAACATGTGGAATCAACCACAGCAACTAATAATATAGTGCATAATGAAGGTTCAAATGATGCAGCTATTGATAAAAAACGTAGAAACACTGCAGCCTCTGCAAGATTCAGAGTTAAAAAGAAACTCAAAGAACAACAAATGGTGGTGAGACTCAAAGAACTTCAAGATTCAGTGTATGGTTTAGAGAAGAAATTAATGCAATTAGAAATGGAGAATAAATGTTTAAAGAAATTGGTCATGGAAAAACAAGTTAAGAATGATGATATCTTAGACAGCATTAAAAAGAGATCATTAGAATCCCAACCGTTCTTTGAGTATACCAAGTAATGTCAGTGCCATGATTTATGACTCAGTTTGAGTTCATGGTTGGCTGACTAAGAGTGAGAGATCTGGTCCATGAAATTTGATATTGAGTGTGTGTACCAGGTCTTGTAATACCAATTGAGAAATAAGATAAACACACGACTTATTTCTCCCCACAAATTAAATCAACATAGAAAACGTAAATAAACCACAAACAACAATGTGTCCAAAACAAACACAAACAGATCCAACTCTGTTAATGATAATGACTTTAATTCTATTATTTCAACAAATAGTAAACATATATATATAATTTTATCGTACCATCCTAAACCCCGATGTAGATTCGCGTCTCTCTAATAATAATAGATTCATTAAGTAGGACAGCAACCTTAGTGTGATACTCAAGGAACCACGATAAACTTTGCTAATTATCTGGTGAATTTACTAGGAGCTCATGTTCACAACTGTAAGGTACTGACTACTGAACCTGTACTGAACTTGTACCCCTTTTCGCACCCTTTAATTCTCGCACTATAAGGCGCTAAAAATATTGTTAGTATAAGGTGACTAATTAGTGATATTGCAATTCTTTTGTGTACGGGTATCTTTGTGAATAATTAAATCCCTGTGAATAGTTAACCGCTTGTGAATAAGACATCCTGTGAATAGTCAAATCATTAATTTCATAAGCAAGTGTACAATTAGTCATTTGCCCAAACTACACTTGACACAAAAGGACACTCAAATCCTTCTACTCAAATTATACACAAACTCGATATGAGTAAAGATGAATTCTTTAATCAGCCAATATTCGAATTATCACAAACCAATCTCAGAGACCTAGAAAGATCAGTATCACCTAGAGAGATAGTACCTAATGATGACTCCAATGAACCTCAAACAAATTATACACAATCAGGTCATTCGCCAGAAGGGGTGGATTCTGAACCTATACGTCCTAATCCTATAAACACTAATAAGCAATTCAATGATTTATTACAAGAACAAATAGATTTGAGTTTGGCATCTTCTAATAATCCAACAGCAGTTCTAGAATTGGATTTAGATGGGAATATCAAATATTTAAGTAAGAACTGGGAAGTTATAGTGGGTACAAAAGTTAAGAAACTTATTAATAAACCTATAAGTAATTTCATAATAGGGAATTGTCCTGAAGATTCTCAAGTTTTTAATGATGCCATTGAACATATGGTTAAAGATGACGATAGTTATAAAGTTAGATTTATAACCGCTACCAATGATACTGTTATTACAAGTGACAGATCTATTGGAATTAATATTGAAACCCCTAACAATTCATTTGTAGCTAGTAATGATGTGGATGTAATAGATAAAGATCCAGTTGATTTGGATTTGAGTCAAGAAATTGAACCTGTTGATATTGATGATTATAGCACTGACGATTCCAGCTCCAAAACAAGTTCAAAATTATCTAATAATGGTGATATAATTGAATTGGAAGCTCAGGGAATACTAATTCATGATTCTAAGAATTTACCGACTCATTCAATTTGGACCATTAAGCCTTATATACCCTTAGATCTTGATCTAAGTATACCAGAAAGATTAATTGACTTATTAGGATTCGGATCACAATTATTCGAAAGTTATCTTTGGCAATTAAAAGAAACCAATGTTACTAATGAAGAATTAGTCTTGCAACCTCAAACTGTTTTATGTAGAATTTGTGAACAAAATATTCAAAGTTGGTTCCTAGAAAAACATACAGATCTATGTTTGGTTGAACATAGAGCAAGTGAGGATCTACAATTATGTCATGACTTAATATCTGATCAAAAGGATTTAATCCTTAGAATCTATGAGAGCTTATACCAGGGAAATTCTCCATTAACTTCACCAAACGGTTCACCTAGTAGTTCACCAGGTCCCGGAAAAATCTTGGAGTATAAGGGCCTTCCATTGCCAAGGTCTTCCGGTCCAAATTCACCTAGTACTTTACCAGCAGATACATCAAATACTCCAAATTCAAAAATCTTGCCCATTAAAAAATTTCCTTTTGGCTTATTATCCAGATTGATCGATTTGTGTGACGAAGCACTTACAATAAACCCTATTGAAGTTAACGAAGATGGTCAAATCAAGTTTAGTCCTAACACTGAAAAGTCCATAAATCTGATTCTTAACTTCAAACCTTTTGAAACTACTGATAGTGCAATACGATTGATAATTGAAGATACTCAAAAGTTAATCAATGATAAGATTGATACTTTATCCAGACTTTATTCAATTTTGAAGATTAGCGAAAAGATCAAATCAGAGGTTGATGATTTAGTCCTAAAGTCAGTCAGATCAACAGTTAACAAAATAAAGGAAAGCATAACGCTTGGTTCAAGTTCACATAATTCACCATTAGCATCACCAAGACCAGCTAATATATCATTATCAGGCATATCACAGAATTTGAACTCCGGTCATAGTTCACCACTCAATCAGGAGACATATAATTTGCAACCACCACCAACCATACCATCTATCACACCGTCAGTTACTCCCAAAGATATTTTATTGAGAGGAAGGTCATCATATGCAGATATTTCTAGAAGTTCAAATTCTATTAGTTCATTGTCATCGACCAAATCAAATCAAATGACAGAAAGTATGAATGAATTGAGTTTGAAGAAAACTGATTCATATTCAAGTCCTAAACGTGGAGTTAGTCCTAATTCTGGTAGTTATCCTACAGCTTATTCGGGAAATTTATCATCATTTCAAAGGAACACCCCAAGTTCTAGTCCCTTAATCACTCATTTCGGATCCGATTATTATAATAAGCCTGATTTCAGACTAGATACTGGGGATTCAAGAGACTCAAGGGATTCACGAGATTCACGAGATTCAAGGGATTCTAATGTTTATGATACGCCTCAAAACAAACAGTTGAATATGTTAAAAGTGAAACCACCATTGTCTCCATTACTTGTAAGCCAAACTCCATCAGCTAAACCATCTACAGGTTCGATCAAAGATTATGAAATACTCAAAGCTATAAGTAAAGGAGCATTTGGTTCTGTGTTCTTAGCCAAACGTAAACTTACTGGTGACTATGTTGCTATTAAGTGTCTTAAAAAATCAGATATGATTGCTAAGAATCAAGTTTTAAATGTAAAGAGTGAAAGAGCCGCTATGATGAAACAAACGGATTCACCATACGTTGCTCAATTATACAATTCATTTCAATCGAATAATTATCTATACTTAGTAATGGAATATTTAAATGGTGGTGATTGTGCTACATTAGTTAAAATGTTAGGAACCTTAGGTAATGATTGGTGTAAACGTTATGTTGCTGAAGTTATTATTGGTGTCAGTGACTTGCATCAACGAGGAATAATTCATAGAGATTTGAAACCTGATAACTTATTGATTGATAGTAATGGTCATATAAAATTGACTGATTTTGGGTTATCAAGAGTTGGGGTAGTTGGTAGGCAGAAAGGAGTTCAAAGAAAAAGTAGTACGTCCGAAGATGCTATAGAGTATTTCAGGAAAAGTTTACAACAACTGCAACAACAACTGCCAAATGATTCCCCATTGGACTTGAATCATAAACGCACGAATTCAGTTACTCCATTCTCTCTAACACCACATGAAAAAGATAAAGAACGGTTCAATGGGTCACCTATTGAAAGATCCATACCATTAAGAGCAACTTCAGGGTCTCATGGGTCTCATAACAGTGGATCCCATAATACAGGATCAATCTCAAGTATTGATTCACCAAATTTAAAACCTTTCCAGATGCAAAGAACATCATCTGATACTTCAATTGCAATCGTTGATGATGATTTTCATTTGAGTCCAAGTCAAAGTGATAGTATAACTAACTATACAATCTATGATCCTGAGACTTCAAGACCCAATAAAACAACGGTTAAGGATGATAGTATGGTCAAATTTGTTGGTACACCTGATTATTTAGCGCCAGAGACTATTAAGGGTGTAGGACAAAGTGACGCATCAGATTGGTGGTCATTAGGATGTATAATGTTTGAATTCTTATTTGGATATCCACCATTTCATTCCCCAACACCTCAACAAGTTTTCACCAATATTTTAAAGGGAGATATAGACTGGCCTCAGTTAGATGATGAAGAATTTAATAAAATTTGTCCACCAACTGCCAAAGATTTAATCACCAAACTTTTAATTATAAATCCTGAGGAGAGATTAGGATTCAAAGGTCCTGAAGAGATTCAAAATCATCCTTATTTCAAAGGTATTGATTGGGATACATTAATTGAAGAAATTCCCTCGTTTATACCTAATGTTGAAGATCCAGAATCAACAGATTATTTCGATCAAAGAGGAGCTGATATTTCACAATTTCCCAAGGATGATAGTAGTGATGATGATTTGAAAAAGGAAGAACTTGAAACAAAACCCCAAGCCAAAAGAGTTGATAGTATTAATTCAATCAATAGTAATAGTAGTGTTGATTCCGGTAGTAATAAGGATAGCAGACGTGGAAGCATAGGTGGTGCATTGATGCCAGCTATAAGCAATACTAGTAGCACGAGTCGTAGTGGAAGTGTCAGCATTAAAAAAGAGCGTAGAGGAAGCAAATTATCAGATCCCAGTGAATTTGGATCTTTCAATTTCAGAAATTTGAATATCTTAGAAAAGGCTAACAAAGATGTTATAAACAGATTGAAAAGTGAACATTTAGAACATAGGTCAAGTTTTTCATCATCATCCTCAGAATCTACTCCTAACAGACAAAGAGGATTCAGTTTTGGTCAATCAAGTTTATCACAACAACAGACCTCATCTACAGGGTCGATATCAGGGCAATCCAATACCTCAAATTCTACTTCCAACTCCACATCTAATTCCAATTTGAATGCTCCTCTAAATACTGGGGGAAGTGGTGGACCAGTTATGGGAATGTCAGCAAGTACAGGACAAATATCTGGACCAAATAGTCAAGGTAGTGGAAACTCAATAGGGATGGGAATATCTAATTTATCAGGAAATCTTGTATTACCAAATACCCCTAACCTACCAACTTTCAAAGATCCAGCCCCATTCAAAAGACCAGTATCACCAGTGATATTAGCCAGATCTTCATCACCAATGAGAGAATTTGGTAGTCCTAATCTTAAACACCATACCATTGATGATGACTTACCAGACTTTGGCAAATTAACACCAACTGATTCTTTACCACCAACATCACCATATTTGTACTCGAATTTAAATCCAAATAGTCCAGGAATTAATAGTCCAAGTGTAAATAGTCCGCTTAGTCCAAACATTAATAGTCCAAATCATCTCCATCATTTACCAACTCCACAATTACATCATCCATCTTTAACTAGTAATGTACCAATAAGGCATAGATCAAGTGGATCATCATTGAAATTCAAAGATTCTCCGACTTCTTCTGACACTGAAGACAATTCCAAAGCTTTACTAAGAGTACAAAAACGTAGAGAAAGTTCAAGACGTCAAGTGATTGATATGAATGAATTAGATATTCTTTATTGTGAACCAATTCCTATAGTACGTCATATGAATTATAAATTATTTGAGAGACTAGGTTGTATAGTAGTGACAGTGAATGATGGTGATGAATTAATTAGAAGAGCTACAAGTCAAGTGAAATTCGATTTGATATTCACTGCTTTAAAGTTACCAAAAATTGGAGGTATTGATGCTTTGAAATTGATTAAGTATACCCAGGGTATTAATTCATCCACTCCAATCATTGCCGTCACATCATTTGCCAAAGAAGCTTTACAATCTAATCAATTTGATGATGTTTTAGAGAAGCCTATAGATTATAATGTTTTGAAGGGATGTATTCAGAAGTTTAAATTTTATAAGAATGATGAAGTGATTGAAAGTGATGATGAAAAGAGAGGTTAGACTGAAAGATTTGGGACAGTCACGTGCTTATATATGAGTATAATTAATATAATGATAATGTCTACAAGTTTATCCCTGGTATTTCTTTATAAGAGCTTCTGACTCTTCTTCACTCTTTAAATAATTCTCTCTAAACCATTTCAACTGACCTATACTCTCTAAGATATCCAGCTTGGCAGTGTGTGCTTTGATTTTTGGAGGTTGGAATTCCATCAACTTGGGATTATGTCTTAACCCTACCTCCATGATCGAACTAACATCAACTATCCTATAATGTAAATAATCTATGACTTTTGGGAAGTCTTTATACATAAAGAACTTATCCATATGTACCGAGTTACCGGATAGTAAACCTTTATTAACATCAACATATCGCTTTATATATGATAACAATTCATCTTGAACTTTTGATAAAGTATTTTGAGGATTGTCTAGGATCTTATCCACCAAGCCTGACTCTTTATGATGCTTTATACACCAATCATTCATTTTGTCTAATACAGAATTATCATAATAAACCGTCGATTCATAACCGTTTGGATCAACTATGTTGAGATCACCATCAGTTATGATGCAACAAATTTCTATAATGACATCTTTGTTGATATTAAGACCAGTCATCTCACAGTCTATCCAAACAAGGGGGTTCTTTGGTTTAATTTTAGAAGCGATGATGGACTGAATCATTTTGGTAGCCATGTTATCACGGGTGCTTGTATGAGGTTGTGTTGTTCTTGTGCTTGTTTGTTTTTGTGGTCCTTGTGGCTTTGTGTTTGTGTTGTGTTTGTGTTGTGTTTGTGTTGTGTTTGTGTTGTGTTTGTGCTTGAGGGTCGTCTATGTAATGGACCGTCTAAATCGTATTTTATATGTACCAAATCGCGATGATCTTAGGTCTAAGTTTACGCGACATGGATATAAGTAAGCTACATATAAAAAAGATTCATGGTAAGAACGTAATAAATAATGAATATGAAATCATTAAGAAAGTGGGCGAGGGACAGTACGGTAAGGTATTAGTGGCGAAAGTTTTGAGTGATCAAAATGGTCCGAATTCACCGAAATCTCCAAGTTTACGACAAGCTAATGACAAAGCTAAATTTAGATCAACCAATGTAACTGCTGGCAGTTCTGATCTTGTGGCTATTAAGACCATCAATAGAATTGATAAAACCCGTCTTATCACAAAGTCTTACCTTGATCATACGGTTAAGATCAAAAGAGAAATCCAAATCATGAAAGAATGTAACCATCCTAATGTTGTCAAGCTTTATAAAGTCATAGATGATTTGAAATATGATAAGATCTTGTTGATACTAGAGTATTGTTCTTTAGGAGAAATCAATTGGAAGACTTATAACCATTATAATGAAAAGCTAAAGCCGGAACATTCAAGACTTACTCTCAACAAGATATTAAGGGACGTTGTCAACGGATTAGAATATCTTCATGAGTTCAAAGGTATAATTCATCGAGATTTGAAACCTTCAAATTTATTGATTTCTTCAGATCATCAAGTCAAGATCAGTGATTTTGGTGTAAGTCTTATCCTTGAAAATAATGCTAATGATAATAGAGAATTAGGTAAGAATCTGGGGACTCCTGCATTTTTTGCTCCAGAATTATGCCAATTCGTTAATAACAGATTAAGTATGATCGACACTTTAAGTAATAGGTCACATGATATAGATAAAAGGATAGATATATGGTCATTAGGGATCACATTATATTGTTTAATATTCAATGATTTACCATTTACGGGTAAGAATGAGTTTAGTTTATTCAAGAACATAGTTAACAAGGAGTTAAAGTTTCCTAAAGTGAAGTACCAAATAGGCAATAATGAACGGAAAGAGTTCGATTTACTTTTGGACTTAATTCTGAAGACCTTAGTTAAGAACCCTAATAAGAGAATTAGTTTGAAAGGGATAAAGAATCATAAGTTTACGACATTTGATATGACACAAAAGCAAAGTGAAGAATTCAAAAATTTTAATAATGACCTTATAAATAGTCAAATGGATTTTTCAAATAAAGTACGAAAGTTTTTTGGCGGGAAGCCAATCACAAACATAAACCCGGTCAAAGTTGGAGATGTTGATCCAAACAAGATGAAGAATCTAGAACCAGTTGATGAGTTATTGGATAGCTATTTCGATGATTCTTCTGATTATGGTGATGTAGAGAGTGTGGAATTAACTGATGTAGAGGACATGTTAAAGAGTTTACAATCAGAATCATTTGAAACCTTAAAGACGGAGTCAAAGGATACAGATAATACAAAAGCCTCAGAGTACAAATACAAAGAAAAAAGACCACCACCATTAAATTTAACTCAATTGGAGCCACCTATTCCTAAATCTCCTTATTTGAGTTCACCAGTTCTGGTATCAACATCATCACCGGTTTCATTATCTTCCAATGTAACTGTGACTATTGGTCCTTCTACGATGTACTCCCCAACCCGTAATTTCTTTGATAAGATCAAAAATATGGGTCTGAGCCAACAGTCTCATACAATAAGTTCATTAGCTACAAATGATGATAATCTGGATTTGGAACCTCCAAGCATTTTCAGATCAAGGCATAATAGCACAGGGTCCACTGGTTCTAACGGATCCAAGTTAATGAGAATAACAAGTTCAAGTAGTTCCTTGAATTTGAATGCATACTTGACTGATTCAGTTGCTGAAGATAGTGGGCTTGAAAGCTTGGAAAGTGTTGAGGATAGTGATGAGTATGAAGAGGGGAATTCCACGTTGACTGGGTATAAAGATATGAGTGAGTATTTGGATAGGTTAGAGGACCAGGGATGAGGGCAGCATGAGGGAGCATGAGGAGCATGGCGGAAACATGACAGAAACATGACAGAAACATGACAGAAACATGACAGAAACATGACAGAAACATAACAGAGCATGGCATATAAGCATGACACACCAGCATGTCAAGTATGACACAATATATAGCACTTAAATACATGCATGAATAGCATAGTGGTAATCGTCTGTTTATAAGTAAGCTCTTTATGAGTCCCAGTCTCTACTTAATCAGTCATGAAAGATTGAGCATAATTTCTACCATGATCATTTTATATCTTTATTTGCAGCTAGTTTGAGGCTGTATGCATTAAGAACTATTCTACCAAATCTGGTCTCTGAAAACTGTCCTGGAGCATGTCATGTGCATTAGAAGCAACAATCAAAGAATAACTGAGCCATGTCATGTAGCCACACTTCATGCAAGAGAAGGCTTGAAGCTTCTCTGGACCTTATACATATGTTACCTTATTCTCAAGGGATTTCCATTTTGGTACAACAATTTTGAATGACCTGTCTTCCTGGCTTCAACTGGTGACTTCATGTTGGTATCTGGGTTCGTAGCGTCGGAAACATTTACATAAACCCGATCACAGGCTGTCATGAATGTGCGGGTAATATTGCTTCAACCTTTAAATAAAGGTGGTAATCCAACATTTTCCCTTATCATTTTCGCTTATTATTGCCCCTTAATCGAGATGAGTGAAGGTTACAAAGATTACAATATGGATGAATTACAAAGACGTGATAGTTACAAGACAAAAGCATTGCAGAAAGCTTTTATGACCACTGTCAAGTGGAACGTATTGAATTCCATGTTGGGTGTTGCAGCCCTTGTTGTTGCTATTGTCGCTTTAAGTAGGACTGTCCATGATTAGGTTCGTCAAATAAGTATTCAAAGTGCTGTATAGTGACAGATAAGGCACCGATCAAGGTAGTAGCTAGATGTAAAGTTCATGCAGAGTTGCAGGATTGGTGCAGGATTATTACTATTGTTACAGAATTGCTGCATTACTCAAAGAATGTCACAACAAAGGTTTAAATTATGATTGGGTTTATAGGGATTGTATTAGTATAGTAAATATAAAGATAACAGAAGTTGAGTGAACCTTATTGGCTGGAAATTTCACTTCAGATAATTTCTAACAAAGTTGATACCATTGCTTCAGTGTTATCAATGAATTCAGCTAACGTCTGAAGCTATGAAAACCCAAGTATTTATGATCCTTTGTGTTCATGGATCAGGACCTCCATATCAGTCTCTTCACAGAGTAAGAGTTGCTTTCTTTCGAACAAAATCGAAGGAAGGTGTTGAATCAAGAATACATATTCAGAGAGTTACTAAGCTGCATGCACATTTGGAGGTACCATGAGTCAATCAATCACTTTGAAAGAAAATTCTTTGACAGCAGATTCTGGCAGCAGGTTCTTTGACAACATGTTATTTCTTAATTGGTTCTGACAACATGCTCTTTGACAATGCTATCCAACAATTGGTTCTGACGACAGATTCTTTGACAGCTCAGATCAAGCCACACTCTCGTACCTATGTGATCAAAATCCACTTGACAACGTCATCGTTAACGAAACCAAATTACGCCAAGACCAGTGCCTAATAAAGGACCCTCTCGTCTAAAATAGCACCAATTAAATTTATTCACCCAATTCTAACATTCTCTCGTCAAAGTAGGCACCAATCAAATTTGTAATCGCAGTCCACCAGTGGATCTGTACAATCTCAGAAGGAATAGGAGTAGAAAACATTATCAATAACAAGCAGTAACCAACAATAACAAAAGATTGTAACATGCCCAATGTAGTACGGGACAATATGCGTTCATATACTGTCACAATACTCACCAACATAACAATTGATGCGTATATGCATATTCCGTATATGCATGAATTATGTTAACATTTTATAATGATAACCAATATAACAATCTGCGGTGGATTAGACGACGTTTCAATGTCATCGGTGGACTTTGTAAATGATCGTCTAGGTGATAAGCGAGATTTTCAATAATAAAACGAAGGATGGAGCAGGAGTTTATTTCCTTTTCAAGAACCACAATGTCTGGTTGGTATGAAGTTTAGTAATCATTGGTCATTGTCAATGTTAATCGTCTTCGTCACCATAAACCTCGACCTGTATCAAAGATAACGCATGCTCTACTGTGGTGTTCAACCGTAATTGAATTTGACAGCGAACTGTTACGATATACGTAGAGGTAATAAACGTTATTCATGCAGGTGGCTAGGAATGTCAAATTTCAAGAGTATACATCAACAAAAACAAACACTTGTTTTTAACCAATTGATTTTTAGTTATAGCACGTCAACCACTACATTTACGTATTGGTAAATAAACGCATGATTTAGAGCACATTGAACTAATCTAAACTGAAAAGAAGATGTGGGTTAATGTAAGTGGTAAATGCCAAAGAATATTTATAGATTTAGGTCACTAGAACACCCAAGTGAAATTTCTAACTTTAAATTGTCATGTAAATTCCAATGTGTTGGTACGCCTATTTTCTTTCTATACCTAAACAATTATGAGCGCGGTATAACACACATAAAAAACGTTAGGAATTTAAATTTGCGAGATACTTGTTAGGGACGAAACGTAAACAAAAATACAACGCAAACGCGTAATTAGAATTGAGCAAAAGTATTCGCTATTAGATTTCACTAACAATCAAAGAAAAAGAAAAGAGAAAAGCTTATGTAACCTGAAAGAAGGTAATAAAAAAAAGAATGAGTGGGGAATAAATCAATAGCAAGGCACTTAAATGTATTAGTAGCTCTAATGACGTTAGTAATTGCCATGACTGGTAATTACCATGCCAATGATAATCAGAAATTATGATGAGATATTAGAACCAAAATACAACCAAGAATGGCGTCGCATGGTACCACGGTATTTATATGCTAATTGTCCTAAATCATGTAAACTAAAATGAACGGCAATACCGACCCTATTTTTCTGAAATACTTGATTAAGTAATAATCCTGAAACTCTATAGAACTTGAAACATTTAGCTATGGTTGCCATACAATAAATAGTTGCCATATATTAAATAGTTGCTGTGTCATTGTATTTATTTTACGAATGACCTTGCGATCAACTCCAATTGACTACCGTTTACATTTCCCCAATTATGGTAACTTCAAATGAGACATGTTTCTGTGTTCTTAATAAAACTAACTCTTAATATTTAACTTTAACTAGGAATGATTCTATTCAGCGGCAAATCATTGTATCTGTACTTGTTTAGACTAGCCAAAATACAGAATTTGAAATGAAACGGAAAAAATTAAACAAGGGAAAAAAATAAATAAAAAAAAAACCAAAAGCAAAATAAAGAAAAAAACAATTTTTTTTTAAAAAAAAATCATAAAAAGAAAGAAATTAAAACTACGAAATTTAATAAAAAGTCATCAAATTCTCAAATATTAAGGGTAAGCTTTAAGACAATTAAAGGGTAAGATTAGATTTACCTGAAGAGTTTTACTTCATTGCATTAAATAGTACTTAAGTACGAATATAGTTTGTACATAATACATAAGATTCTTGATTCTTAGTACATTAGTATTTAATATTTAGCATAAGTACTGTTTATTGGTACCTTAATACTTAATTACAGCATATCCACAAACACGAATATATTTAACAGACCACACAAACCAATCATAAATACCATACACGCACAAACAGATACACAAACGCCAACATAGTACAAACACACGCTAATAATACACAACGCCAATAGTACACACACAAATAGTACACAACGCCAATAGTACACACGACATAGTACACACGCCAATAGTACAACGTAACATTCAATCGTTTCAATCAGTTATTCATTCCTTTATTTCAACATGAAACAATTATCACCAAAAAGAAACCGTCCTTTGAGTTCTTACTTCGAAACCCCAAGTAGTCAGTTGGATACATACCTCCAGATTCAACAACGTAAATTCGAAAACATGCATCCATTTGAAGAGAAATTGTCTACTGAAAAACAAGCGCCTACTGAGGAAGATCTGGAAGATAATGTATCATTTGATAGCCCAATAAGTAAGAAATTCTCATTCAAACCATTAACTAAGATGGTCAGCCTAAGTAAGAAAATTACCAAGCTGACTAAGAGATTCATGAAGATGGAGGAGGATATTGGCGAAGGAGAAGAAGAAGGAAATAGTACAGTATCTACCATCATTGATAGTGAAGATGATGCGACAAGAGCTGATGATGAAGAAAGCGATGATGAAAGAGGAGACTACGAAGAAGATGATACTAATAATACAACTCATGATAAAGTTTATACTAAAGATTTTTTAAACTTTCTGACTCAACCAGATATTGGGAAACCACAAGAAACTGAAGAAACTGAAGATAATGATCAATTAAATTCTCCACTTTCTGGATCAAAGAACAAAAAATTACCTCTTAGAAGGTTCCATTCAATGTATCAAACTAATAAGGAGAAGGATATCATTCTTCAAGATAATTCTATCTTACACAAATCCAAAATCAATCATTTCAAAGTAGAAAATGATCTCATACCAAGAGTCGATGAAACAGAACTTACTAACATTTTAAATAACGAAGTAGGGCAAGAGTTCGATGAAATCATTGTCATTGATTGTAGGTTTGATTATGAATACCAAGGAGGTCATATAAAGAATGCCATTAATATAAGCACCAAACAAGAATTAGAAGATAAATTCATTAATAAAGATACTAGCACCATTAGTAACACAACCACAAAAAAGCTTCTTATATTTCATTGTGAGTTCAGTATTTTCAGAGGACCAACCATGGCTCAACATTTAAGAAAATGTGATAGGATTTTAAACCTTAATAACTATCCAAATCTTACTTATCCTGATATTCTTATCCTTCAAGGAGGGTATAAAGGATTCTTTGAAAAGTATAAACAATACTGTTACCCTCAAAATTATATTGAAATGAATAAAAAGTCACCTGAATTACACAAATACAAATCATTAGCAAAATTAAACAATTATAATCATTTAAGATCTAATAGTTATACCACCATTACATCACATCTGGAAAACTTAAAGATCTTAAAGAGACAAAGATCTATTACCTTAAATTTGAATAGAGCTTCAACCTTCTGTTATTCTGATACTAACTTATTAGATGAGAAGGAAAGAAGTGATAAGAGTTTAAATGATTTAGAAAGATCAGAAAATGATAGATTTGAATTCACTCCACCGATTCTTAAATTTGGTACCAATTCATCTAATTCAATTAATTCTCTTAATAGTTCATCAGAATTATCAACATTTTCATCAAATGAATCCACTGATTCAATTTCAATTTCTAATAGTCCAATTATGGAAATGAATGATTTTTTCACTAATAATTCAAGTAATTCTACTTTGAATTTTTCATTACCTAAAAAGACTAAAAAGTATAAATTTCCATCCAATTCTCCAAGGCCCAAATTAAAGACAAGCGGTGTTGTTCAAAATACGATCATAACCATTCCTCATACCAATAATCAAAATTTACATAGTCATCATTCCACTGGATCGATCAGCTATGGTCATGGTAGGGCATTGTCTATTAGTCAATCATCACCAATCATTAGTTCACCATTACTGAATTTAACTCCTTTACCTACTCCAATGAGTACTTTGACCTCAGTTGAGAGTGGTAGTTTATTGGACCCGATTAATGATAGTCCATTAGAGTTTCTTGATAATTAGGGTAGGTTTCTTGATAATTATGATAAGCTAAGGCTACAAAGGTATACAGGAGATGGTCAGGACAAGGAAATACTCATGAAGAGTAATGTAACATTAAGTATCTAACTACAGGTTAGTTAATATACAAATTTTAAACCTTTCTCTACAACCACAACCACGTACAGATCAAAACCTAATAAACACAATAGCAAGGGTTCAAAATTAGAAATCATACGTTAGTTCGCTAAGAAGTTCGCTAAGATATCGAAGAGATCCATAGAAGTCATTACACAGGCCAGTCATACAAGCCCCACATGTAAAAGAATAAACAAAACAATCATACATTCCTAAATCTTAGCCTTATCACCTAATAATTTAATAGCGGCGTTGTTAATGGCAATAGTACCTCTTTCAACAACATGGGTTTGGAAGATAACGGTATCACCTTGTTTCCAAGCTAAAACCTTCAAAGTTTCACCTGGGAAAACAATACCAGTAAATCTAGCTTTAATTTCATTAAAGGCACCAAATTTATCTAATAAGACTTTAGCACTTAATCCATAAGTACACATACCATGTAAAATTGGTTTATCAAATTTAGCACCAGCAGCAAAAGCAGGATCAATATGTAAAGGATTTCTATCACCAGTCAATCTATATAAAGCAGCTTGATCTGGAGAAATCTTAATTTCAGTGGTGAAATCTGGGGTAGATTTTGGAGCAACAAATTGGGAAGTTGCGAATGATTTACGTTCACCATAAGTTTTGGTTTCACCTTCACAATTTCTAATGAAGAAAGTAGCTTCATTTGAAAAGATTGGTTCACCAGTTTCAGCGTCAACTGATTGAGATCCATGAACAACAATGGTGTTAGTACCCTTTTGAGTAATAGCTAATGGGTTAAAAGTAGTTTTAACTGAAGCTTCAGTTGGAATTGGCCATTGTTCTAACTTGATATAATGTTCACCATGTAATAATAACATTGGGTTGAAATTCTTAAGCAATTTAGAAAATGATAATTGTGAAGCAGTTGAATTGAAGGTAGCCAAGTGACCGAAAGTTGGAATAACTTGGAAATCTTGATCATTTTCATAAACATATTTTAATTCTTTAGAAGTGGCACCAATAGATATGTTATATAAGATGACTTCACGGTCACCATAATGGAAGACTGGATCTTCTCCTTCTTCATCATCATCATCATCATCTTCGTCTTCTTCTTCTTCATCACCTTCAACTTTTGAAAGGATTTCCATTGAAGATTCAGTAGTAGATTTTGGATTAGAAGATTCTGAGAAATCAACAATTTCTTTGAAATGATCTCTAATGAATTCTGGAGTAACAACCTTATCTTTAGAGACGGCACCTTTAGATCTTTCCCATCTGGTGTTACCGAACCAACCACCACCACCTTCGAATAATTCTCCAGTAACTGGAACTTGATCTGATGATAAGTAAACTAATAATGGAGCAACTAATTCTGGTGGGTAAAGGTTTCTATCACTTTCACTGAAAACAGTTAAAGTCATAGCAGTTTCAGCATGAGGAGCAACAACATTAACTTTAATGTTACTCTTAGCACCTTCAATAGCAATAGTTCTTGAGAAACCAACAATAGCACATTTGGCAGTAGCATAATTACTTTGACCAAAGTTACCATAAATACCTGAAGTAGAAGAAATGTTAACAACTCTACCGAATTTCTTTTCTAAGAAATATGGCCATGCTAATCTGGTCAAGTTAAAAGTACCATTTAAGTGAACTTTTTGAACTTGATCCCATTCTTTATCAGATAATTTAGCAAAAGATTTGTCTCTTAAGATACCAGCATTATTAACTAATACATCAATGGTACCATATTTGTTGATAACATTATCAATGATTTCCTTAGCTTGAGTAGCAACATCATGTTGATCACCATGAGCTTCACCACCTTTAGCTTTAATTTCATCAACAACTTTAGAAGGATCAGCAAAATCATTAACAACAACTTTAGCACCATATTTAGCAAAGAATAAAGCATAATCTCTACCTAAACCAGCACCAGCACCAGTAATTAAAACAACTTTGTTTTTTAAAGTGATAGGATCAATTCCTGAGGTATCATTAGCTGGTAAAGCTCTAGCAGCTTCATTTAAACTTAAGTAATCATTCAACATAGTTGGGGTTTGATTCTTCAATAATTCTGGTTTAGAAGAATCATCAAAATCTAAAATTTCATTGAATTTCTTAGCAACGGCTTCAGCAGTGAAACTTGAATCTGGTTTGAATAAAGCTCCACCTGATCTTTGCCATCTAATTTGAGAATAGAACCCAGCGGCTAATTCAAAGATTTGACCATTAGCTTCATTTTCTTCATGAGTTAAATATAAAACTAAAGGAGCAATCTTATCAGGACCTAATTGTTCTAAAACAGATTCTGGTAAAATGTTTTCAGTCATTCTTGATCTAGCTAATGGAGCAATAACATTAGCTTTAATGTTATATTTATCACCTTCTTTAGCTAAAGTTTCAGCAAAACCAATAAGACCAGATTTAGCAGCTGAATAATTAGCTTGACCGAAATTACCATATAAACCAGCAGGAGAAGCAGTATTAATGATTCTACCATATTGTTGTTTTCTAAAGTATGGCCATGCAGCTCTGGTAGCTTTGAAAGCACCATTAACATGAACATCAATAACTAATTGGAAATCTTTTGGATCCATTTTTTTGAATTGAGCATCTCTAAGGATACCAGCGTTATTGATTAAGACATGAACAGTACCAAAATTCTTAACAGCAGTTTCAATGATTTTGTCACCATCTAAAACATTGTTATAATCAGCAACAGCAATACCACCTGCAGCTTTAATTTCATCAACGACGACATCAGCAGCTTTAGAGCCACCTCCTGATCCACTTAATGAACCACCTAAATCATTGACAACGACTTTGGCACCTCTTTTGGCGTATTCAAGACAATAATGTTTACCTAAACCACCACCAGCTCCGGTAACAACGACAACTTTATCCTTAAATGATAATGACATTCTATAATTGAGAAATTCAGTGGATTTTTCGCTATTTATATATGTGAATTGCGGGGGATTCATGTGCTTTCGGGAGTGAGGCTAACCGGGTAATGGTGACACACAAAGCTTGGGATCTTACGGGTACTTAAGAATGGTCAGAGTTCACATCAATTGATTGGCGGTACCAATCTAATCAATTGTTGCTAACGAGAGGTTTCATGTATAAAACAATTTATTCATCCGGCTTCAAAAAAGAGAAAGACTCTCAAGACTGGTGTGACTTAAAGATGAGAACGGTGAACAATTAAAGCCAATATGAGACAGTGAAATTTTATTACTTCATCAAGCACATTGTGTTCTCTTAAACTTACCTGGTTGGCCACTTAAAATTTCCCATGTAAGGCAAATACTCTAATCTTATTGGGAAGCTTAATTCATACCATAGATCTAACCCACGGTTAGCATGTGATAGACAACCGAGGACAATTTCTCAATTGGTGATGAAAGTAGCTATGGAGTCGCATCTTGCAACATATTGCCTCATTGGGTAATCGACCCCTGGAAATGTCTATCTCGATTGTTGTTACCTAATTCAGAACCCGCGAAAAAAATATTGCCTTAAAAAACCTACCACAAAAAACCTTTCCATCCTTCCCATTGTTCCCACTACCCCCATTATAATCAACCACAAAACCAATGGCTTATAAACCATTCAAATGGTATAGACTTATCATCTATGACCTTTTACTATGGGTTCTTAATATTTGCTTCGACTGTTTTTTCCGTGAAATCAGAAGTCGTGGTGCTTTCAAAATTCCAAAGACTGGTCCTGTTATATTTGTTGGTGCACCTCATGCCAATCAATTCATTGATCCTATCATCTTGATGAACCAAATCAAACGTGAGAGTAATCGTAGAGTCAGTTTCTTGATTGCTAGAAAGTCATATAATTTAAAAGTGATTGGATCCATGTCAAAATGTCAATTATCTATACCAGTCGAAAGAGCTCAAGACAATTTAAAACCTGGTAATGGTAGAATTTTTGTTAACTTTGAAACTGATGATTGTTTAGTTACTGGTGTTGGTACAAACTTCACCCAGATCTTGAAGATAAAGTCTCTTATAGCTTTACCAAACTCTTTAGGAGCATCTGAAGTTTTAGAGATCATCGATGATAATACAGTTAGAATTAGAAAGCCATTTAATAATTCTGATAAGATCATCAAATTACTTAAAATTGGAACTCATTATAAGTTTGCTGATAAGATTGATCAGAATCAAGTCTATAATCAAGTATTTGGTCATTTATCACATAATCAATGTATTGGTATTTTCCCTGAAGGTGGATCTCATGATCGTACCGAATTACTACCAATCAAAGCAGGTGTGGCAATCATGGCTCTCGGTGCCATGGCTAATGATCCAGAGTGTAAAGTTAAAATGGTTCCATGTGGTATGAATTACTTTAATGCTCATAAGTTCAGAAGTAGAGCCGTTATAGAATATGGTAATCCAATTGATATACCTCAAGAGTTGGTGGAAAAATATAAAAATCCTAGTACTGCCAAACAAGCAGTTGCTGAATTATTGGAAATCATAACTGGTGGTTTAAATGCTGTTACTGTTACTTGTGATTCTTATGATACGTTAATGGTTATTCAAGCCGCAAGAAGGTTATATGCACAAAACTTCGCTAGTAAGTTACCATTACCATTAATCATTGAAATGAACCGTCGTTTAGTTCTTGGGTATAATACGTTTAAAGACGAACCCAAAGTTCAAGCATTGAAACTGAAGATTTTAGAGTATAATGAGAAATTAGCTCAATTATATTTACCTGATCATCATGTTGAACATTTTGATGAGAACAGTAAATTCCGTAATTTAGCAATTCTTTTATATAGAATTGTCAAATTATGGTTTTTCGTTATATTGGCATTACCAGGTTCAATTCTCTTCCTGCCAGTATTCATCATAGCTAAACGTATTTCAAACCAAAAACAAAAACTGGCATTGGCAAATAGTATGGTTAAAGTCAAAGCCAATGATGTGGTAGCAACATGGAAAATCTTAGTTAGTCTTGTTTTAGCCCCAATTTTTTACATATTATATGCTTCAATAGCATTTTATATTGTTAAAGGTCATTATAAGCTCAAAATCAATGGTGTGCTATTATTTATGGGACTTTATTGTTTCAACCTTTTGATAACTTATAGTGCATTGATAACTGGTGAACAAGGTATGGACATTTTCAAAAGTTTAAGACCATTATATTTATCATTATTTGATGGATCTTCTATCAAAGAGTTGAAACAATTCAGACATGAATTATGTGAAGAAATTACTGACGTTGTTAACGAATTTGGTGGTAAGTTATTCCCTAAAGATTTCAATTTGTTAGAACTTAGTGAACAAGAAGAAGATGAAATCACTAACCGTTTGAAGATAAAGAGAAGAAGAAAGCATAAAGATGATAAAGATGGAGATCTTAGTGAATCAAATTCAAGTACAAGTTTGAGTTCACAATTCTCATTATCATCAGTTTCTGATGGAGTAAGTCTTATATCAGGATCCCAAAGTTATTCAAACATTCCTATATTGAGTGATTGGCAATTGCATGAGAACAAAGATAGTATAATGACACCAAATGATGATGATTATTCCATGTCAAGGGCTGAACTGAGAGCTCATAGTAGAGCAGTATCAAGACTGGGATCACATTTAGAGTTGCTGGCAGGTGGATTTGATTTACACCAGAAGTTGTCTGAGAGAATCAAGATGAAGATGAAGGAGAAGAGAGATTTTGAAAAGTTAGATTAGGTGTACTGGTGGTCTTAGGGGTGCTTAAGGTACTGAAGTGTTTGACTAGCACTGTAATAAAGTGTATAGTTCATGACATTAATCGTGTATAAATAATAAATAATTAATATATCAGCATTATTGGTTTTGTGTACGCCCAACCACCGCAAAGGTTTACATGGCCAAAAGAATTACATGGCCGAAAGCTTTACATGGCCAAAAGGCTCGCCCTTTGCATTGGGTCCCGTAATTACACCTCCACCGCGATCATCGCGACGCGCATGCTTAGATTATCAAGAAGATACTTAATTATGGCACAACAACAATCAATTGCTAGGTTTTTCGGATCTAACGCTCCTAAGAGTGTTAAAAGAAGCTCCACAGTAGATCAAGGAATTACCAAGAAACTCAAGACATCACCAACCAGTCCGAAAAGTCCTAAGATACCCAGTCCTAAGAAAACCCAGTCTCCTATACCTGAATCATCAAAACCATTAGATAGTGAACAATCAGAACCAAAATCAGATAGCGAGCCTGAAATTGATAATGCAAAACTCATAGAATTGTCTAAGAAAGAAAAACACCAAACCATTACAAAGCCTGGTACGGAAAAGATCTTATACAGTAAGCTAAGTGAGATGTTTGAACAGTTAGAAGCTGAACCTTCGAGGTTAAAGATGATATCCATCATTAGTGAATTCTATTTGCAAACATTGAAACAAAGCGATAATGCCGATAATTTAATTAAGATAGTATACCTTTCCATAAATAGATTAGGGCCCGATTATGAACCAGATTTAGAACTTGGATTAGGTGAAACTTTACTTATCAAGGCCATTAGTGAATGTTATGGAAGATCAACAACGAAGATCAAAGAAGATTATAAGTCGTTAGGAGATTTAGGAATGGTTGCACAAAAATCCAGATCTGGTCAACCAACTATGTTTAAACCTGCTAAGTTAGATATAAATGTCGTATTTGATAATCTTACAGCTATAGCCAAAAGCACAGGTAAAGACAGTCAGACCCGTAAGATTGGGTTAATAAATAAAATGTTAACAGCTTGTGACACAAAGACAACTGAAGCCAAGTTCTTAATTAGATCATTGGAAGGGAAATTAAGAATTGGATTAGCTGAAAAGACAGTTTTAATTGGATTAGCTCAAGCTTTTGTTAACTACGAGTTATCTAAGGGTTCAAAATTAACAAGCCAAGGATTAGAAGAAGCTGAAGATATTCTTAAGGAAGCATTTAGTTTGATTCCTAATTATGAGATTATTATTAGGAATGCCTATAACCATGGAATCTTTAATTTGTTACAACATTGTCAATTAACCCCAGGTATACCACTTAAACCAATGTTGGCAAAACCCACCAAATCCATTAGTGAAGTTTTGGATAGGTTCCAAGGCGAAGAGTTTACATGTGAGTATAAATATGATGGAGAAAGAGCACAAGTTCATTTATTATCTAACGGAGAAGTTCGTATATATTCAAGAAACTCTGAAGATATGAGTCAAAGGTATCCTGACTTGATTTCTATCATCAAGGATTTCATTAAAGTCCAAGAGGAAACCGATAAGAAAATTGTGAGTATGATACTTGATTGTGAAGCAGTGGCTTGGGATAGAAATGTGGGGAAAATCTTACCATTTCAAGTATTAAGTACAAGAAAACGTAAAGATGTCGAAGAAAAGGATATCAAGGTTCATATATGTTTGTTTGCATTCGATATCTTGTATCTTAATGAAGAGAGTCTTGTGAATAAGACTCTTGCTGACCGTAGAGCTATAATGATTGATAACCTTAAACCAATTGAAGGGAAATTCACATTTGCAACTTTCAAGAATTCTTCCAATGTTGAAGAGCTACAAGTGTTCTTAGACCAGAGTGTTAAAGATAGTTGTGAAGGGTTAATGGTGAAAATGTTACATACAAAGGAATCATATTATGAACCATCTAAGAGGTCAAGGAATTGGTTGAAGTTGAAGAAAGATTATTTAGCAGGAGTTGGAGATTCTTTGGATTTAGTAGTGATTGGTGCCTATAATGGTAAAGGGAAAAGAACTGGTACCTATGGAGGATTCTTATTGGCTAGTTATAATGATGATACTGGTGAATATGAGACTACTTGTAAGATCGGGACTGGATTTTCCGATGAAGATTTAGCCACTTTATATGCCAAATTAAAACCAACTGAGATATCGAAGCCTAAACCATTTTATGTTCATGATAGTGGGTCTAATGCAGTGCCAGATGTATGGTTAGAACCAACGACTTTGTTTGAGGTGTTAACTGCTGATTTGTCTTTAAGTCCTATTTACAAGGCAGGCCATTCAGAGTATGGGAAAGGAATCTCTTTGAGGTTCCCAAGGTTCTTAAGAGTGAGAGAGGATAAGGGTGTTGAAGATGCTACAACCTCCGAACAGGTGATGGAGTTTTATTCCAGACAAGCAAATGTCAACTAGACAGCAACTACAGAAACCCCGTAAATAGTAATGTAAACTACATCTAAGATCTTTATTGTTACATAAGCTACAAGTCTATATTAAAGAGCAGTAGACCAAATAACCTGTGGTCCAAACTCTTCATAATTATCACCATCCACGAATAATTCCCCATTGGCATTGGAATTACCACCAAAAATTTGTTTGGCATAAATTTGGCCTCCTAAGAAGTACACATCTTCCCATGAACCCCCTCTTTCTTTTGGTCTCTTCCATTCTGGGAAATAATCAGGGAATTTAGCTAACTTTATGGAATTTGGTACTTGGTTCAAAGTGTAATCACCTTCATTATTATCAGCAACTTCATCAGATTGTTGATAGGCAGCTATGGCCAGGTTAACACCGTTGGAAGTTCTTTGCAGTTGTTGCTGAGGTGATCTTACAAGGTAATCATAAGATAATTTAGTTATAATTGCATGTTTAAACCCAGGGATCTTGAAGGTTGACCCAACAAAGATCAAATTATCATAGCATTCTTGTCGTTTTTTGATATCAGGGATTTGTTGTAAAGTGTTATAAATATCTTTTGATAACTTATCAACTAAAGTCTTAGTACCTTGGAATCTTTCTTTACCAACGGTAAATACTTGATCATTATAAACAAAAGAGTTTTTCTCTAATTCATTATTAGGTTTGGAAGTGTCACCATTTTGTTGATCTTCTGTTACTAGTTTAGCAACATCATATTGATCTTCATCATTTTTACCTTCCAGGACTCTATTTAAATCAGCTATTGAGTAAAATGAATTTTCATCATCGTTGACCACTTCATAAATCGATGATTTTTTCAAATGTTCAATCTGCTCAGGAGTCATACCCGGTAAGTAATTTGATAATTCTTGATTGATCAAATCTGAACCATAATCAATGACCTTTGATGCAAATTTGATATTTTGATAATTAATGACAGTAGTGATTTGTCCGGTGTTTTTACCTAAATTCACAACCAACAGTGAACTACCATTACCTATACCAAAATTACAAGCAATAGAAAGATCTAGAATATTGAACCCATTGAATTCTAAACTTTCAATGACATATTTAGTGATATTTTCAATTTGAGTTCTTGACCAAAGGTTTGATGGGGCTATTAATAATAATGGGATTTGCAGGATTGTGATTATGGGATTTTGGGCAAGCACACTTTGAAGAATAACTTTTAAAAGATATTTGAATCCATCTAAATCCACAATTCTTCCATTTACAATTGGACGTATACTTTCACCAGTAGTTGGAGAAAACTCATTGGTTTGAGGGTCTTTGTACACAACAGAAGGGATTTTATATTCAGGTGGCGATAAGGAATCTTGTAAACCAAACGAGAACAATGAATGCTCTGAACCTATATGAATGACTAGAAAGTTCTCTTCTCTATATAACGGCATGTTGTTGTGTCGAGAAGACTAGCGCGAGTTTGTTCACTTAAGAGGGAATGGAGCGGTCGAGCTCACAGAGTACAGAATCGACCCAGTTTACACCCAAGTGGATCTCTCAGTAGACCTAGCTTACACGGTACAGACTCACGCTAAAACTCGATTATATATTAACAGCTCTATGCCTAGTACATCAGTCATAATCAAACTCAGCACTATCTATAAACTTATTGTAATTAACTCTCGTACCTAATACCGACTTCTTACTAACAGTAGTATTCAGCCTACCTAAATTAAACGTTGGCAATTCCGGTACATAATCATTATCATTATTCATTAACTTTACCTCATTAATAAATGGTAAATCTTCATCTGGTAAAGTGGGTAATGGTGGTTCATGAGGTGGGGTTAAAGGTCCATGTCGTAAATTATTGGAATCAAACGAATCCATTGAATTGGTCGGTTTATGTTTTCTTGATCTTTCAATGAATTTGGAATAATTGGATTTCGGTTCCATGGTATGATTCCTATTCATTTTCGGTGGTTGTGGTCTATCATATAATCCTAGGTCTGGAACACTTGGTGATTTATCTTCTAATTTAACAAAGGTCGGTGATTGTCTGGTTTGAGGTTTAAATGGTACGATATTCGTGGTAGTGCTTCTTCTAGTATTAGCTAACATTGTTGGTGAAGTCATTGATTTCTTTGGTTTTCTTTCCCCATTGAATTTCCTCAGGTGAGTATCAAAGTTACTAAACACTTCACTGGCTTGTGCCATTAATGGTGGTGGCTCCATTGGTTCTGGTGATACTTCTCTTTCATTCAGTTGATTTGTCATGGCATTCATTATTTTGGCTTTAACAGTGCCAAATTCTTGTAATTTGATTAATCCTCCGTACCATGCTAATCCTCCTAATAGTATGGCCCATACAATTCCAATCTTAACATAATAAAATACTATTCCTCCATAGTATGATAATGATGGGGTAAATTGACTTAATACCAATGCCAGAATTAATCCAAGCCCAAAACTGGGGATATGGAAGACTTTATTCATAGTTATAAAATTGCCAAATTCAATACTTGGCATTGCTGGTAATGAACTAGGTAAGGATCTTGATTTAGGGGTCTTAGGTGTATCACGAGGTTCTTCACCAGTTAATATGTGTAATCCAGGACTATACTCTTTAACAGGTTTACCAAACATTTGATGATCAAACTCGTCAGGATGTTCAGGTATAATTGACTTAGGATCGCCAGACTCTAATGTCTCAACATCACTATCCCCTATATCTTTTTCTTTGGAAGTTGTACCTGCATTAGGATCTACTACTTGATATGTACAGGTTATTAAGTCATTTAAGTAATCATCTACTGTACGTTTATCTGATTTGGTACTTAACTTATCAGATTCATCAAGTTTCTTCAACCTGAACACTCCATCAGGATCTTGCTTATAAACCAATTTTTTCTTCCCACTCATAAAATTCGGTATTTGTGGTTATAACTTTACTCAGTTACTAATGAAATTATCTCACTACACTCTAATAAAGAACAAATAAGAACACCACAGAACTTAAACTAAAAGTTAATTCTTAACAGCTCTTTAGTTTAAAAATTTTATTACCACCAGTCACTTTAAAATTGTTGGATATATTTTAACAATGGAATTTGACGAGATTAACCCATAATAGGACATAGTGACATAACTACTGTGAGGAGTGTTGACAACTGTTCTTAATTAGGTAAATTTATTACTTGCAGAATATCACGACATATTGCCAATACCGCGACATTTACTATGGACATTTACTATGGACATCACATAGTTATGGACATATATATTACACTCAGGGGTACTATGACCCTATATATTCTTACATACTTAATTAATTCGTTATAATTTTACAATACCTGTTGATCTTATTAGTATAAGTTTTAAGGTGACGAATTCTTTTTTTCCCTTTTTCCCTTTTTTTCTATCATTTTTTACCTGGCATCTTCAACGTAACAAATCTTAGCCTCTTGATGCATTGATTCCTCCTTGGACCATCAACCTACTCAAAACTGTTCTACAACTCTCATGATCATACTCACTACACTCATTGTTCATATATGCCCTCTTATTCTTCTAGCTAATTGAATATCTTTCTGCATGATTGTAACCCTCTTAGCATGAATTGCACACAAATTCGTATCTTCCAACAAATGGATCAAATAAGCTTCACATGCCTCTTGTAAGGCTAACACAGCATTACTTTGCCATCTGATCCCATAGTCCATTCCAACGTAATTCTCTGCTACTTCCTTTACTAACCTCGCAAATGGAAGCTTTCTGATCAACAAGTCAGTATTCTTCTGAAACTTCCTGATTTCTTGTAATGCTCGAGTTCCTGGCTTATATCTTCTTTTCACAGGTTGTCTGGCTGGGTCACCTGGAAGGTTTCTATATAAACCTGTTTCTTGTTGACGATTTCTGGCATTTGGCCTTGAAGTGATTCGGGCCATAATTGGAAATTTCTCAATGTCGTTGGCTGGTGTTATAAGAAGATGCGGCGACTGATTACGGTGGTGTTTGAAGGTAGGGATTGTGGGTGTGGGTTTAGACAGTTCAGGATCAGATATGGCTAACGGAGAAGAGAGTTCTGTATCATTGTCTATGGTGCCAGTGTGCTTAGAGTCTGCACGTGATAAGAGAGCTCATAGTATTATGTATTTTAATCCCTTGACTTTCCTATATACAGTTGTCATAGATGCATTGATGATTTCACTGCTTTTTTAACCCTAAGGCTGCTCTCCATCCACATTATACCATTATCCTAATTTCGTCTCTATTCACTCATCCTACTCACCACTCATCTTCACCATATCTACTCACCCTACTCTATCTCTATCTCTACATCATCATACTTCCCATCCAAAAAATCATTCAACCCATCTTGTATCATAGCACTCTCTTCGTCCATTGGCTCTGATGCCAATTTTGCCAACTTTTCATCTCCTCCCAATAATTTGTTCATTTTCCAGCCAAACTCTTTGAATTTACTTACATCAATAATCCAACAGGTTCCGAATATCATCATCGAACTTACCGATAAAGCCAAAACACTACCGGTACCAACTGCTATAGCAGCATCTGTGGTGAAATTGTAACTTGTAGGTGGTGAATGGTTACCTTGAAAAAACCTAGGTATGAATTGTCTTGATATAGTTGATCTATAAGCAAATCTCGATGCAAGTATAGTAACACCTGCAGAACCGAGGAACAACATCATTTGTTGTTTTCTTCTTTGTTTGTACTCTGATGAGGCTTGACTTAGTTTGAAATTCGAAGGTATCAAATCCATCTTTGTGTTTCTTGTCTCAGGTCTGAGTGAGCATCTCACGAGGTCTCTCTCCTCGCCAGGTCTCACCAGAGGATGGACTTAACCGTAGACGTACCTTGCAAGTACTACGCATAATTAGAGAAGAGCACTACGAGCCCACTACACACTAAAAGGCAGAATACAGACATCTCTTAATAACATTTTATTGAATTCCAGACTCAAAGAAGGAATATAATACAAAAACAATATATAACAATGTCAGGAATTTTTATTATTACATCAGAACTAAACAATGATTCTGGTTATAGTTAATGACAATACGAACAATCATGCACATACAATTTCTCTAAATTTCTTCCTTAAACAAACCACCTTTATTATTATTTTGAATACTTATATCATCATCATAAACTTCTTCCAGTTGAGAAGTCTTTGAAGATTTGATTTCTTCTTTAGCTTTGGTAGAAGGATCAAAAGAATTTTTGACTTTTTCTGAAGTATTTATGGTAGCTTTGGCACCTTGCTTAGCACCTTCAATGACCCCTTCACTATGGGCAACTTTATTAGCAGTTTGAGCTCCAACTGCTCCTGCTGCAGTTCCAGCCGCTACAGCTGTACTACCACCAATCGATTTTCTTTTAAACATATTTGAAAGTCTCTTGATTGGGTTAGATGATTTTTGAGTTGATGATTTCTTTTGAGTTTTGATTTCTGGCTTTGGTTTAGTTGCAACTGGGACAGTAGTTTTGGTTTCAACTTTTGGTTGAGGTTTTGGTTCAGGTATTGGTTCATCAGAAAAGATTGATGAAGTATCTAATAACTTCTTTTCGTTAACATCAGTTCTTAAATGTTCAGGTAACTCACTATTAATAGCATGTTCATCTTGAACTCTTTGTTTTAACTTTTGTTTGATTTCATCCTTTTGACTAGACTTATTAGCAAGATGTTGTTGTTTTTGATCTTCTAAATCTTTCAATTGTTGATCTAAATCATCAATTTCTTGCTTAATATTAGTCTGTTCTTTATTATGAGATTCAGTCAATTCTTCTAAATCTTTGGTTGTATCATTTAATTTAGTATGAGAAGTTTCTAAATCTTTAGTGGTAGTTTCAATATCTTCTTCAGTTGATGCTAACTTCTCTTCTAATTCTTTTAATTTAGCTAAAAACTCTTCATTTTGAGTGGTCAAATTATCAACTTCAGAGGTTAACCCATCTTTGGCATCAGTTAACTCTTTCAATTTATCATTTTCAACTTTTAATTCCGATAAAATTGGATCAAGTTCAACATCACGTTCTTGTTGCATTGATTCTAATTCATTCTTACGATTGGTTATTAACTCTTGTTCTTCTTCATCAATTTTATCTTGGTTTTCTTTCTTTTGAGCTAATAATTCTTCTTTCTTTGTGGCGTGTTCTTCTTGTTGTTGTCTTAATTCTTCTAATTTACTTTCAATTTTATCATTTTCTTGTTGTTGGTAAACTGTAAATTCTTCATCCTTAGTTTGCTTCTCTTTATCATTGACATCAATTCTTTCTTGTTTAGCCTTTTCTAATTCTTCTTTCTCTTTTTGTCTTTCTTCTAATTCAGCTCTTTTAGCAGCTTCATGAGCTTTTAATGCTTCTTGACGTTTGGTTTCTTTGACTTTATCTAAATTTCTTTGTTGGACAGCTTTTGAGTCAAGATCAGCTAAAACAGGTTCAACAATTAATGATGCCATTTTATTCAATTCAGCTTGAGTTACAGTTAATCCACCACCTAAATCAATTAATCCTGCTTTATTATTGGCTAATCTTTCATTTGATTTCTTTTGAGCTACTGCTAAGGCATTAGCATACAATTGAGCTTGAGCTTTGAAATCTTCAGGTTTAGAATATTTAAGACTGTTCAATCTATCAGTAGCTTTAGCATTGGCAGCACTTAATAAGTATTGACCACTTATATCTTTAGCTTGGAAACTCTTACCACCATTTTCTCTTGATAATCCTGATCTACCAACATCAGAATTTGGGTTTATACGAGAATCCATAGTCTTAGTTGAATTGGCATTAGCAATACTGGAAATTTTGTTTATATCTAAATTAACAGTTGATGACTTTGGTAACAATCCATGTTTATAATTCTTCTCAGGATTAATACGAGATGTCATGGTTGATGTAGAATTCTTATTAGCAACATTATAAAGAGTATTACCATTAAGACCACCAACAATTCCTATCCCACCACCATTTTTAGTGGAAGTCTTGGAAGTAATTGAATCTGAATGTCCTCCATATAAAGAACTATTAGCAGCACTTGCAGCTTCGTCATCAACAGTTCTACTCCATTGATAAACTTTCTCTAATTTAGCTGCTAAGGCTGCATCTTGAGCTTCTTGAGCAACGGTTCTTTCATAACTGGGCTTGACAGTTAAATCTGACGAGGCTGCTAACAAGGCTGCAGTATCTGAAGCATTTGAATTGACTCCAACATTGGTAACATTAGGGGAATTGAAAACTCCTTGTTTTAATTTTTGTTGATAAATTGCTTGTTGACTCAACGGTTTCCCATTGGTTTGATAAATTGACTTCATTGATAGGCAATAATAGGGGAGGAATTTCTTTCAACTTTAAAATGCTGCGACTGAAATCTGCCATGAAATTGTAGTGCCCCTACCATGTAGCCAGCAACGTATAGTCAAGGCTGACCATGGACAGTGATAACTAAGTTTGCTGGAGTAGATCATAGAACATGTTGGGAGAGGCTGTAGATGTTTGGTTTAGGGTTTCTTTTATTGCTAGGTGGACAGGTTAAGTTGGGAAATACGGGTTTAGTAGTATCACATGATATGTTCAACGAGTTATTGAAATGTACGTGTACTTTTATTCTATGTTAATATTATTTGTGTTTGTGGTTTGGAGTTTAGACCTTGAATAGACCCTGCTTCGATGTACCCCATACCAATTACCGTATTGATAAATGTTGTAATGTCAAAGGAAGATTGACATGGTCATTAAATAACTGACATCATAATTGTGGTTGTATGCAGGACGGTAGTTTAGTATAAGTGAAGGGTAAAAGATATAGTAAGGGGTTGTTTGTTTATTTTTTAGGTTGGGTTTGTGGATGTGGTTTTTGGGTTTGTGTTAGTGGATTTGTGTTTGTGTTAGTGGATGTGTTTGTGTGCAAGTGGAATTATAAAATTACGTAATTGTCTAGTTAACAATAAATCTGTGGAAACAATGTGAAATTTGCAATTCACTGTTAAGCAGTCAGAATGGTGATTGTACAACATACATAAATTAGACATAAACTATACAACTCCACGCAAATATCTTATCCCACAACTTCCCATTCTAACCAGGGATATGTACCAGTTCATAACATCCACCAACATTATGCACAAGTTGAGACCCTTATACTTACATGCGGAAATACGAGAAACGCAACAGGCAGAGACTAATCATAAACATATACTCCCTATTTATAAGAAACCGAATCTATACAAGTCAACCTAAGACGTAAATTTTAAATCATAATCAGTACCAGCTGATTTTTCTTCAACATTTGAACTCTTTCTTCTTCCTCCCCTACTATGTAAATTTGGGTTACCATATATAATTGATGTAGTACCATTACTGTTCAATTTATAATGAGTCTTTAAATGTTGAGCCAAATTATCAGATCTACTAAATTGTTTTTCACAATATTTACAGTGGAATGGTCTTATATTTGAATGAACTGATCTGATATGACGCTTTAAATGTTCTGATCTTTTGAATTGTTTTGAACAATCAGGACATGGGAATGGCTTACCATCTTCTTGTGGGGGGATTATTATTGGTTCATTCTTTAAAACTCTTCCATTATGAACTGGAATACTTGAAACTACTTCTTCTCTATATTCTTCATGATCTCCATTACTTGATGTACTTAAACTTTGAACTCCGTTTGAACTTGAAGTCTTAGATCCTCCTTCATCAAATTCTTGATAAACCAAATCTGGTGAATCATCAATTGCACTATTTAAATTGATCTCTAATTTCAAATCAGTCAAGTCTTGTTTAGAATTATAACTCTTACGTCTTTTACGTTTATCAATCATATTTGGAGGTTTTGTGATGGTTTGTGATGGTATAATTACATTAGTAGAATTTCTACGTCTATAATTGTTATGTAAAATACCAGTTGGGTTAGTTAAAATTTGATTATAATTATCATTGTTTAACCAAACTTTTATAGCATTAACACATTCATTATTCATCTTGAAATTCGAATATTGTTTGAGATTTGGTGATGATGACGATGATGGTAGAATATAATCCTTTTGATGAGGCACCTGATTAAGAGAATTCGATCTAATTGGTTGATAGAATTCAGGAATTGGAATTGGTTGATTTTCTTGATATTCCATCAATTCTTGTAATTCTTCAAGTTCTTGTTTTTTGGTCTTTTTCTTTCGTTTTTTCTCTAAACTCAATTGTTGAGGATCTATAGTTCTTTCATCATGAAACTCCTTGTAATTTATGAATTCTGGACTTGGAGATTTTGAACTTGATGATGATATGTTAAGGTTTAAAAGGTTTAATTTATCAGGAAGAGTTGATGTTGAATTCGACCTATTACCTAACTTTGGTGGTTTCATGGATGAATCAATTGGACTTGATTTTAATTGATCCACTACTTGGTTTAAGTTAATTGCATGGGGATCAATTTGGGGTATTTCAGGTTGAATTTGGGGTATATCAGGTTGAATTTGAGGTAGTTGAGGTTGGATTTGTGGATTTGAAGTTTGTTCCATTTGTGGCTTTAAATTATTAGGAGATAATTGTTGTCCGCTAATTCCGTTTCCGTTTACAATATTTGGTCCATACTGATTATAATTTTGTCCATAACTAAAATTGACATTATCATTATTTGATGCAGTATCAATTCCTAATCCCATCATATCAACATCCTCATAATAATTATTATGAACATAATTCATATCATGAGTTATTCCAGGATTAAATTCATTTATATCTTCAACATTACTCATAATATCTTCAGCTTCATAAATAGGCCCAGTCCTATTAACTTCCATTGCCTCCTTCTTAAATTCAATGGAATTCTTTATAAAATGATCATCAAACATCTCATCAAGTGACATTTTCTCTCCGTTAGTGTTTTTGATGACTGTCAATTTGGGTTTGTGGTTTATAGAAATTTAAAATGTATCAGGTGATTGTTAAATAATTTGATATAAGGTTTTAAAACTACACAATTTTGGTAGTACTATGTAAATAATTTGGTTAAGATCCTAGTACCGATTCTTTTCTGATGTTTCCAAACTTCTATGGCTATTGTAATTGTGTCAATTATAATCGATACTATTAATAATACGATATTTTTTTGATGATTAAGGCAATTTAAGGTCTAGAAATTCGTGGTGAGAGATGTCGTTTGTCGTGTAAATTGTAAATCTTTATTATTTCGAGCTACTACCAAGGTTTAGTGCGCCTTGGTCTTAAGTTTAGTGCGGGTCTCGTAGTATTTAGAGAGTTGTGGCATTGTGGTATTTGTACCAAGCCTCAGCCGACATTGATAAGAGATAACCGATTTAACCTATGATTATTTTAAACTATTTCGAAATTTTATTATCGATAAAAACCACAGTTTTTTTAATGTTCTATTTTCAGTTTGTGGTCTATACTTATCCGTCTATCTCTATTTGTGTAAGCACTTGTAAGTTGGTGATTCACCTTGGTGGTATGAATAAATTGAAAATTAATCGAAGTAGTGCCTTGCTCAGTCGTGTAGTGGGGTAGTGTGGTGTTGGACCGATTACGACTGTATCTAACGTCATCACAGATGCTAGTACTAAAATCAGACCCTCTCGTACTAAATTAGTGAGAATTTATACGAGGTCTGCGCTAATGCGATTTCGGTTTAATGATGTGTGGTTATTTAGTTGCCTTTAACAAAGTTATGGTTCTGTGACATTTAAGTAGGGAAATGAATTTGCTCTTCAATTGCTAGGGTCTGTAGTAGAATCTGTAAGCTATCAATTACGAATTCGGCATTCAAAGTTTTTATTCGGATGATCATTCAAGACCACTAATGTAATCTTGACCGCTTGAAAGGAAGAAAATGATCTTGCCTATTCCCGCCGAATCTACCACCAAGTCGCGGTAGCACACCGAGTGACTCGTATAATTTATGTGAATGAGAGTATCTAGAGATGACATCCAGCCGGATTTCTGATATCAGCAGTTATATTGTCGTCAGCTAATCTTTGAAAATGTCTTTCTAGTTTGGTAATGACCAAACATTCAACATCTGGGCCAGGTACATTCAAAGATCAAACTCGGATGGAACTTTAGTACCATATATCAATCAAGATCTTGGTATCTTATCCTTGATAGATATGCCACAAACCACCATCATAATCCCAAAACACACATTCGTTTCTATGAATGTTATCATTGGGTGTAAAGTCATTAGGGATGACATCACATTTCTCATCGTACGTTTTTCCACACTACTCATAGTATGAACTCAAAAATTCATTTGGTTCAATTAAAATGAAAAGGGTCCTTTTTATAGTTTAGTGAATATCCCCAATGATAATTCTAAACTCTAAGCTAAGCTTTTGCATTTCTAGCCTCAATGATAATATTATAATTCTGATTTTGTGTTGAGAGAACTAGAGAACTAGAGAAGTCTAGAATGCCAAGTCATTGGGAATGGAGTCATTCGCCTTCAACGGGACCTCCTCCTTCTAGCCCCAAACTTTCTCTAACGAAAATCTTAGATAAGTGTAATTACTATTCTAGATAAGGTTACTGTTTAGAATTGACTTCCCCTTCTTAGTTCTAAGTTTACTCTATTCTATTTCCTAGCCAACCATACAGCCACCATACGACGCTAACCCATATGAATGTACCCCAGTTTACTTGCTCATACAAAATCACAGTACTCATAATAATCATAGTATACATTACACTATATGCTAACCTTTTACCTTTTTAACATTGACCCTCTCATTATTAACTCTTGCCAATTCTGATTTTATTTGTTCTAAATACTTATGCATCTCATATAACCTGGTTATATCTTGTTTATCCTTACCATTACTTTTCCTATCTCTTAAATCCTTATATAATTTAGCATAATCTTGATACTTGAGTTTGAATTTACTAACCAAATTTTCAATATCAATGTCATAGTCAGAATCAATTGACGATGGGGAAGTTGACTCATATGTACGTTTTTTAGACTTCTTAGGTATTTTGGGACTTGCTGTCAAGTTTGGACTTGGTATTGGACTATTCTTATCTTGATTTGGATTTGAGGTCATAGCTGAAGAATTAACCAGACTTGTTGCCAGAACAGGTATCAGACTTGATGCCAGTATAGGCACCAGTACCGGTACCAGAACAGGTACTTGAGCCAGACTTGTTCCTCCAGGTACCAAACTCCCCACTTTAAACAAAACACCCTTATCCTTAATCTTCTTCCTAAGCGGATGAGTTTCCAGATACCCTAACCTAGTCAAACTACTATTAATATTATTATAAATGATTTCTAATTCATCATTATCAAAAAACCCATTAGGTCTTAAATCCTTGTAAATCTTATCCTTTAACACCAAATTGTCATCCTCAGTAAACTCTTTCCCATTTACGTAATCTTCCACTGTCGAGTTATATTTAGCAGTTGATGAATATTTCGAACAATAATTATTAATCAAGTCATTCAACAACGACCCTTTGAAATTCAACAGTTCGAGTTTTTGAACATTTGTTGGTCCAAGACAAAGAAACCCAATGAACTTAAGCTTTTTATCTTCTAATGAATCATTATTGATCATATACGTTTGTTCTAGTCGACTAATATAATCGTTGTCTTTAACTTTAGTAGGTCTAGATTGTAATGCTAATTTGTTGGTGAAGTGTTTAACTTGCTTAGGATCAGTTATTATCTGTAATTTAGTTTGAACATTACCCTGATATACGGAATTTTCACCATTGACTTTAAAAATATTCAAATTTGGGAATTCTTTACTTTGACTACATGGTAATATAATGTCCCCAATCTTAACAAAGATTTCACCATTTTTCACCACGATTTTTGGTTTAGTGGCCTTGGTTAGTTTCCCAATAGTCTCATTAGTTAACTTGATCGAATACAATTGGTTGTTACTTGATTGGTCAAGTTGAATGATATTTGTCATTAGATCAATCAAGCACTTGAAAAGTACAAATTGCTTAAGTTAGCGCGACACCGGTTAAATCAGATCTGAAGGGGGTGAGCCTGAGATGTGGTATTCATGTAGGAGACATTTTATGGGGTTTAAGGAGGTCAACAGTTGTTTGATATTGATTAGGATAATTAGTATGGATGGTGTTAATATTAACAGCTTGTTAATTTATGGGAATTTGGAGATTTAATAGTGTGGACATAATACGACATGCGACATTCCATTTTAGGCTATCTGATTAACCAATGATTCTTAAATTAATTAATAATGAAGTATGATTTGAGTATAAGAGTATAAGGGATTAGTTTATTAATTAATTCTGGTATGTTTAGTAGGGAAATATTTGAAGATTTACGCTATTTAAAGAGTTTATATGTTTCGGTATGGAAAGTACGCTCTTAGTAATAATTAGAAATTCTTAGCAGCGTAAATGTCATACCGCCTAAGGTCAGTATTTTAACCCCATACGAAAATGACACTTTTTCTTTAATATTAGTTAAAAAAGTACATCAGCAGCATCTTATACCCTCAAAGAGACTACCAATCAACTTTTAATCGTTAAATTCCAATTTTCCTACAACTAGAAAACCCTAAAACCAAAACATCGTGCACCAACCAATAAACAAAGCAACTTATATAAAATTTACGTTTAAAGGCCCAAACTAATCTGTACAAACTACTAAACTCAAATGAACTAAAATTAGAAATACCCTACCCCTATACTTAAGCCTCGTATTAAATCAGCAACCACTAGAGACAGTACCAGGGCCAGCACCAGACCCAGTACCAGAACCAGCACGATTTACACCCATCCCGTCGCACTTCCACTCAACGCACCTCATCCTCAGTCAGTCACACTGCGATCATCACAATATGTTTAAATTCTTACAAGGAGGTTTAAGTGCCGTTGCCGGTACAGCAGAACCTGAATATGGTGAAGAAGCAATTCACCCATTCTTCAAAAATTTGACCCCTACTGATAAACTTTATAGAGAAACTGAAATCAAGGACTTCAATTGGTTAAGTCCAGGTTACACAAATGTAGAGACTCAAACTTTTTACTTTACTGATTTCAATTTGGGGCTTGCAGGGTTTGCTCAAGTGATCCATTCAAACATTATGGGTGTTCATACCACTGCTCAGTTTACCTTCAGGTTATACAACTATAAGGACCCTGAAGATAAGAATATTTGGACTAGTACTAAGTTAGAAGATTTTAGAACCGATGGATCCAATTTTTATGCTAAAGGATTATCCATCGAATTGTCTGAAGATAACACTACATACAAGTTCAAATCAGAAGTTAATGAACAATCAATCATTGATTTAACTGTGACCAGAATTGTACCAGGAATTATTTTTGGTAAGGATGGTACGACTTTATATGGAGAAGATGTTGAAAACCCATGGGGATCAATGAGACATGTTTTCTGGCCAAGATGTAAGGTTGAAGGAAAGATCTCTATTAAGTTGAGTGATAATTCTGATGAAATTTTAAAGATCAATGGATTAACAATGTTTGTTATGGCATTACAAGGAATGAAACCTCATCATGCTGCCAAATCATGGAATTTCATTAATTTCCATTCTAGTAAATATTCAGCAATCCAAATGGAATTCACTACTCCAAAATCGTATGCTAATACTAAGGTCAATGTTGGAATTGTTAGTGATGATAATGGAATCATTTTAGCCACTATTAATAATAAAGTTGTTCATTTAGATAGTGAAGTTGATGAAATTGGTTGGCCCGTACCAAAAAGAATTATTTTCAATCATACTAAAGGAGGCGAAGCCTTGGAAACTAATGCAGAAAGTACCGTTGATGTAACTAGTCCAAACAAGGAAACAGTTCCTCCTAATGATAATATTGCTGTTAAAGGAGATTTAACCAATTTGGTTGAAAGAGTTGATGTTATGGCTGAAATTCCTCAATTCGTTAAAAACATTGTTAGTGGAGTTGTTGGTACTAAACCATACATTTATCAATATTGTAATGAGTTTGAAATTGAAGATACTGAAGGGAAGATTAAAGATAAAGGTGTTGCATTTTGTGAAGTTACCTTTATTCTGGAGTTTTCTTAGGGGAATCATCGACTGATAGTTGATACATGAGTTAAGATTAATGTGGTAAGATTTTAAGAATGTAAAGTTTGATTAGATTAATATATAATATTGTAATTAAGAGTGTAATTAGTGGTGGTGTACTGAGGTGATTAGTGTGTACTGAAGTGTCTATGATAGTGCTGCGACCTGCCGTTTGTGTCGCTCATTTGCACCCAAACACAAATAGCTATGCAAATCATTAAAAGTCATTTACCATTGAATCCTTCTGACATTCAGTACATTAACGAGTACATTGAATACATTGCAGCATCTACTTTCTACCAAGAGACAAATGATGGGTTCAGATCCAAGAGATTCTCATCAACTGTTGGGTTCAATAAGTATAAGCAAATGATGACACCCACATTCAAATTGATCAAGATGGGAGGATCGAATAGACCTAGGATTGAGTTTGCTATCATCAGAAGTGCTAATAAACATAGGTTAAAGTTGATCAGGACTATTCCTGACCTTACCATAGGTAAAGGTGTTATTTATAAGTTGGTATTTCCTGATAGTTCATATTATGAGTTAAGATTTGGCCATGGTAAGTTTGTGAGTTATAGGGTTGTTAAAGATGTTGAGGACTTGACTAATAGGTACAGTAGACTTAGTTTGAAAAGGGAAGCTGATCCAGAGCCAGCTTCGCCAGTCTTGGAACAAACTGTACCAACAGTAGCAGCCTCACCATTAAACTTACAATTACCAACAGATTCCCTTCAAAAACCATTACCTGCATTGCTTTCAAGACCTTTCTCAAGACAAAGCTCCATTTCCAATAGTTCAGTTGAAAGCTTGACTGACCATTCGAGTCAAAGTTCAATGTTATCTCCAACTACTTCAGTTGAGACATTTGATGGTAATTTAGAAGTTATGTCATTAGATGGAAAAGACGACTACGGTACTTTGTCATCAGCTAAGACCTTAATTATTGATATGTAGTAAATAAAGAGACTTTAATCATCGATGTGTAGTAAAAAAGTACGAGTCGTAAAATACAATTTATTAACTATTTGGTATCTAAAGTATATAAGTAAAGATTAATCCCATCACTACTAACACTGAGCTATAAACTTTGGTAGCTTCACTATTACCACTAGTAGATTGAGCTGCAACGGTTTGAGTAGCTGAAGAAGTGGCAGTTCTTGTTGTTGATGTGACGGGGGTTGTGGTAGGGGTTTGGACGATGACAGTCTGGGAATTAAGGAAATCAAGTAAATTAGATGGTGAGAATCCACCTGCACTACTAGTAGTACTATTATGAGAAGATGAGGTTGAATGGGATGATGAATGTGATGATGAATGGTTTGAGCTTGAATTGGCACTCGAACTAACAGTTTTGGTTAAGTATGCTAATAAATCTGATGGGTATTCAGATGTTTCACTTGATGATCTTGATGAACTTGCAACTGTAACTGTACCTTGAGCATTAAAACTTGACCAGAAGTTTCCTAATCCATCGTTACCAGAACTACGGGTGGAAGTACTGGTTACTGATGGTAATGGAGTGGTGAAGATAATGGCAACTGGTGTACTGGAAGTTGTAGCAGTTGCAAACAATCCATTAGCTCTTGAAGTTGTACTAGTGGTTGTTGGTAAAATTGCAATTGGTGATGTGGTTGTTCTGGCTGTGGTTCTAGCAGTAGTTGCTTGGGTTGTTGGGGTATCATCAGTAACAGGATTAATCCAATTTCCTAAAATTCCTGAAACAGCTGGGGTATAACTACCAGTAGTAACTGGTTCAATAAATGGGGCAAGTATATCGGAGAAAAGGTCTCTTTTAAGGAATGCTGCCAAACATTGACTTATGAAATAACATAATAAAAACAAATTGGATTTCATATTAAAGGTTGTTGGTGAAAAATGGAAAGTTGGAAAATTCAGGATTTTAAAGGTTTTTGCATATCCTCCGCAGCACCTAATTACATTTCCCAATTAGGAATTTTTAAAATGTCAACAAATACGATGCGCATCCATTTTAGGAAAAGTTATTATTGACATAAATGCGACTACCAAATAGGAAGTTAATTTACTGTAATTGTGTAGTGGGGAACTATACACGGGACCATAGTGTGCCGATGTCCCGATAGAGTGTGGTTTCAGTTAGGTTTCAGTAAGGTTTTAATTAAGGTTGGTATGTAAACAAGGAATACGGGCTGAGTCCCATGTGCAACCCATTACGGTATAGAGACAATTCGTAGACCAGATACAAAGTAATGTAGAGACAAATGTAGAGACAAAAAAAATATGGTGCTTATATAAACTATACATCTATCATAATCTAGAACTACTCCCACAGTCTCATCTCTTCTCAATAGCAAAATAATGTAAGAACACATAACCTAAAATTACGAAAACTCCTAACCAAATTACTAACCCTAATAAATCATCCCAAAATGCTGCAACATTAAACCCAAATGAACTCAATATAACTGCACCTGGTACTTCAATGGATAACCCGTACTTCTTCTCCTTCAAGATCAAATCTTTCACTTCATTAATAGATAAAGATTCGTAAGCATAATGGAATAGAGAGATCCATTCTAACCATTTGATCTCACCACTGATTTCGTCACTGTTAATGAACAAACCTGCGAATAAAATTGAGAATAAAAGGATCAACACACTTGTCATGGTAGAAGTCCCTGGATCTCTGATCAAGATCCCAACGATTAAGATTTCGACTGATATAGCGACATTGAATAACACCAAGATCAAAATCGTCTTTAAGAATCCATTGTTTTCCATAGTTAATCCTATTAAAGGATATGCAATTGATATGAGGATGATTGGAGGCAAAACTCTTAAAGGCAAGATATCACAAATGATTTTAGTTACATAGTAACTTATTGGATGATAATAATTATTAGCTCTTTCTCTTATGAAAATGATTCTTTCCGTAGAGAATGAATGTAAACCTGTTAAAGCTGAGAATCCAAATAAGGATAACAAGAAGAAGAATAACCCTAACCTATTTTGGAATCCACTGATATCATTCTTAATATCATAGTATAAATAACCGCAGAACAACCCCATAATAAGTGATAAAATATAATGAGTTAATAGGAGTTTAGGATTCCTATAAAGGTTTTTAAATGTTCTTGATGATAAAATGGATACTTGTGTAATAAACCCTGCTTTCTTATATTGTTCACTTAACTTATAAGGTATAGGATTATCATTCAAATGAGCAATTTCGTCATTTAACTCTGAATACAACACACTTTGTTTGAAAATCGATGGTAGCTTGTTTTGAACTTGGATCAAAGTTTCATCCTTGTTAGTATTGATCTTATTATAAGTATTAACATTATCATTAGAATGATCATCACCAAAAATCTCATTTCGTAATTCATCACGATGAACAGCATAATGAGCCCATTCATTAGTTACATCCACATCTGAAGATGATGATTGTTTTAAAAATCTGTTATGTAAATCGACTTGTTCATTATCACCATTTTCTAAGCTTGATCCACTAGTCTTGACCTTAAGAACTTTCTTATGATCAACAGTTATATCAATAACATAATCAGCTATGTTATACCCTATTGGAATCTTGTATCCATTCTTGGTAAAGAAATCATTACATTTGATCATATCACCACTATACACCAAATCTCCTTCACTTAATAAGATCAATTTATCAAATAATGATACGATATTACTTCTTGGTTGGTGAATTGTAAATACAATTGTCCTATTGAAATCTCTTGATAGTTTCACCAAACATTCAATGACATTTCTTGCATTATAAGCATCTAATCCTGACGTTGGTTCATCTAAGAATAAGATAGATGGGGATGTAACTAATTCACATGCTATTGAAACTCTTCTTTTTTCACCTCCACTTATTCCTCTTTTGAAATCAGATCCTATAACTCTATCCTTGATATTCAAGATTCTTAATTCATTCAATACTTCAATCACTCTGGTTCGTTTAGCACTTAAACTCATAGTTCTTGGTAATCTCAAAAGGGCACTATTTAAAACCGTTTCATAGACAGTCAAGGTTGGAATTAAATGATCTTCTTGATCCACAAACCCAACGATTTTCTTAAAATCATGTTCACTTAATTTGTTACCATTGACATAAATATTACCAGATATTTCACCATCTTTATTTTTACCTGCTAAAATGTCTAATAACGTAGTCTTACCAGCTCCTGATCCTCCCATGATAGCTAAACACTCTTTTGGCTTGACTATACCATTAACATCAAATAAGACTTGAATACCATTATTGACTTTGTAACTGATATTTTCGAATGAAAGAATAGTAGGAGTGAAGTTTTCATTCAAGGCATTGAAATCACCTTCAAATGGTTCATAACCTCCGTCTCCATTCTTGAACAATGCACTCTTACTGATATTGTAAACAGAAACTCCAACTACTAAGCAACATATTATAGCAACAAGGATAATAAGTAAAAGGTTTCCCCAAGTTAACTTATTCTGGTCAGGTAAATCATAACCAGGAATCTCACTTTTATGAATACATTCACCAGATTTGCAGCTCAAGGTTATATATGGATCACCAAAAACTGAAGATATTAAATCATTCATACTTGGTTCAGAAAACCTACAATTCTTGTGATTTAAATCACAACTAAAGTCTCCTGGTCCTGTAATGGTTTCAGTTAAAAACTCCGAAATGTCAATGGATCCTGCTTCTCCACACAACATACGATCAGGTAAACATTTACAGGATACTTCTTCACATTTGTAATTGGTAGAATTCTTAGACAAATCATAATTGAATTCACACTTATTTAAATCACAATAAAATGACTCTTTTTGATCTATCCAAAACTGGAAATCACAATTCTCTGCTGTCTTATTACAACTGAACGTAACTTGAGGTTTCTTACCGTCTAATATGGAGATAATCTTCTTATTAGTGACATCACACATTTGATGGAACTTGTTAACAAGAATTCCTGATTTATAACATGTACCCTTTAATCCTTCGGGCATAAAGGCATCACAAACATCATCTTCACTACACATATTACAATTTATACCATCCCAGCCAGATTTACATGCACAGACTGGTTCTGACTTCTTTCTTGTAGGACGATTCTTATTACCATCAGGAAGACTTCCACATAAAGGTTCGGAACAATCATTACCACCAAACCCATCTTTACACTCACAGAATCCTGTAAACGTGTTACAAGTACTAAACTGAGTACAATCGAAGTTTGGTAAATTACAATTGAAACAAGGAGGACATTCTGGTTGGTTTGGATCTTTAGGATTAGGCTTAGTGGCAAATAAAACCTGAGGGTTTACCTCAAATTTGTCATTGAGACTCGTGACCCCTTTCGTCTTTGTGAAACTGTTCTGGAATTGTTGCACATTGGGGATCTCCAACGATGTCACAATTGATGCAAGGAATAATATCGATAGTTTCATTTAGTAAGATAAAGTATTGCTGCGCACTCGTAAACTGTGAGACAGGTGGGGAGCCTTGCGACATAGGCTTTGGGTGAGGCTAGGGCGAGGCTAACACCGAGCAGTGACCAGCCCAAACACGAAGGACCCAACACCAAACAAGAAGGACCAAACACAAGCTAATATTCATTCACTATAACCCTAATAACTCTCACTTACATTAACCTCTCTTATATCAACATCTTCCTGTTTATCACAGCTACTAACTTTACCTTCATCTTTACCTTCACCCTGGACATCCTCAATTGGGTCTCTTCTCAAAGGTTCAACATATTCTGTCTCTAGGTCCTCTCTAACATATGCAATATAATATGGTGTGGCAGTATTACCTTCCATGAAATTAAACACCTCCGATTCAGGCACTTCACTAACATCCTCATCATTATACTTTCTAAAAATTCCATTATTATGAGGATCTCTTATATAAATCCAATAATGTCCATAACTAGCTTCACCTCTATGGATAAAAATGGCAAAGATCGAATACCCTACACGTTTATAATTTTCAAATTGATTTGATATACGACCATTTAAGTCGGTGATTTCTTCATCAATAGATGTCACTTTTTGTTTTAATTCATTGATTTGTTGTTGTATATACTCAATGGTTTCATCCTTAATGTCAAATGATTCTTTAATAGATTGTAAATATGATTTAGTGGTTATTAACGAGTCGATAATAGATAAATTAGTTTCATCATTAACAATTAGGATGTCTTGTTTGTGTTGTTGTAATTCTTTAATCTTTGATTTCCACATAAACACCTCTTCTCGTTTATCAAGAATCTCTTGATCCTTAGTATCTAAATATCTATCCACGTAAAGCTTGTTGGAAAATGGAATTGGCTCAATTGATTTATATGCCATAAGTCTCTCTCTGTCGAATAACACTCTTTGAACTTGGAATTGTAAAATTTCTGGTAATTCATTGATAGTAAGAGTTTTCTTTACCATAGTGTTATCAAGATTTATAAGATCTGCATTGAAATAATTATCTAATGCATCATAAATGTCTTTTGGGTGATCACTAATGTTAATAATTAAACTCGAAAACCGTTCAATTGAGGTTCTTTCTTTATTTGAATCTAATGGAGTAATGGTTTGTTTGATTTGACCATAGAAAAGTCTTTTAATAAGATCATACTGTTCACCATCTTCCTCAAGTTTGATAGGCTCAGAAGCTGTCTCGATTTGGAAATTAACATTTTCAATACATTCGGTTACATCTTGTTGTCTACCAATTTCAAATGCACTGTCCATTTCCGATACGTTAATTGGAAGGATCTTGGGTTTATCAATTTCCATGTCGTCATCTTTGGGTTCTATTGGTTCTATTGGAGTAGGTTCTATTGAAGGTCCTACTGGAGTGGGTACTGAAGTTTCTTGAGATACCTCCCTAGATTCGTCAGATTTACTCTCCCCATTGTCGAGTTTCTCATTAGGTGGTTCAACTTCCAGATCCTTACCTCCCATATCAGTATCAAAATCTGAATCATCATCAATCTCAATGACTTCTGGTTCTATCTTTTGCTCATGTTTACCAAAATTTACCTCTTGAGATGATGGTAAAAATGATAAAAATGCTAAATCTTTACTAGGAGCCACACATTTCTTATTACTATGAATCATTTCATCAAATAATTTCTGTAAATGATAAACGAATTGATTAGATCTCTGAATTTCGGTATCATCTACTTTCCTACCACCTATTTTTCTTACCTTTTCATGTAAATCGTCGTGTTGCTCAAAGTTTAGTACCATGTCTCTAATTGGTTTTATAGAGAAATAATATTGTAATAAAGAATTCAAATAACAAGTATTACCAATATTATCTAATCCAGCAGGCCATTCATTTACTGGCAAAAGGGAACTATCAATTTTACCATCTTTCAAGAAACTAGAAAGAATTTTCGATTGTTTATGATGATTAAAAGATCTCAACCCTTGCCTAAGTAACCTTATGTCGGATTCTAACAATTTAGATTGGAATTGATTGATTACTTCAGAATCATTGGACTTAGGAGTGATATTTAAGATTTGTTCAACATCAACAAGACTAAGCACAGTATTATAATCACCTAATATTTGAGGAATTTTGTGTTCAATATAACTCATGATTATATAACTTTTCCTATTGACACCAAGCGATAATAAACTCTTATTCAAAAGAAGAACGTCATTAGCATTATTTGGTTGTAATGCTAATTCATTCAATTTAAATTCATAAGCGGTTAAAACCACTTCATCCTCAGTGATTTCTTCAACTCCTAATTCATTTAAGGCTAATGAAACTGGTAAAATTTCATTGTTCAAATATTTAAGAATGAGTTTTGAACTTTTTATATAACATATGGTTTTAAGACACTTATTGAAGTAAGAATAATTCTTAAAGTCTCCCTTAATATTAGATTCATATAAAGAAATTATTACTTCATCATCAATAGCTAATAATTGATGAGTCGATTGATTCGATGTATCAATACCCAATTCTTTCAAACTATTCAAATAATCGCTATACCCATGCAATTTATCCATCTTATATAAGTAATCATAATAACTCTTAAGTTTATTATTACTATTCTTATGTTTTATGATACTCTTTAAATCGTCAACATAAAACATCTTATTATCATTATCACTAGTGACAGTTTGCTCGAAACATTTAATTATCAATTCATCTTGATAAAACACACAAGAACTTAAGGAGATATAAAAGCTTAATTCATTATTGATATTATCTTGACCACAATTTTGACTCATATGTTTATCAACTTCATTAAAGAATTTGAAAATCACCGATAACGTTTGATTGAATGAATAAGTAGTATCGAATTCATTGCCAGGGATATTCAATTGTTTACCACGATAAATCAATTCGAGATTCTTCCTTATAAATGATTCTTTCAATGATAAATTCTTAGTTAAATCAGGAGGTACTAATGATTGCTCTTCAATTTTAAATCCTAATGTAGTTAAGTAATCAATATCAACTAAAGCATCAAGAGCCTTACTTTCAATATCAATGGTTTTCAATGGGGTATTAGGTTCAGTTACAATTGGACCTTTTAAAACGTTTACAAGTTTCTTAATACAATGAAACTTATTAGGTATTGAATCAGTGTCAAGGTTTCTTTTTTCGGCTACTTCGAGGTACCTCTTACTTATGATCTCTGAATGCAAGAAAAGATTCAAATCTTGATCAGAAAATTCACTTTGAAGTATTGATACTCTTAATATATGAGAAGTTTCTTCATTGGTTGTACCAAAAAATGCATCATCAATTATGGTATCAGGTCTTTCAATACCAACAAAATGATTCAAGTCATCTTTTGATACATGATCCTTATTTAAAATATGATATTGATATTTATTAGCACTTTGGCTACTACTGAAAAAAGCTGACTTATTCTCTAAAACCTGAACTAAGAAATGATTAATGACCTTGTGATTAATAATGATCAACCCTCTAAGTAATGTCAAAGACTGGTTTTCATTGTTATCATTAAATGCAATTGTTTCATGATGTCTACAAAACTTTAAATCATTATTTATCATAATCATATCAGGTCTAACAGCATTTGAACTGACTAAGCTTGACAAGTTCTTACTGTATTCAATTGGTTTACTCTGCAACAAACTCTTATCGTTACAATAAGTTCTATAAGGTATTGTCCATTTGACATCATCAAGGATACGATTTAAGGTCTTGAATGGCAAATGATTTATATTAGTTAAATCCGTGTAATTATGAGATCTATCAATTGAATAGTCATGATTTACAAATGGATTATTATTGGAGTCTTTTGTGTTTGTGGATTGTTCATCCATGTTTGTGGTTTATCCGATCTAGGGCAATTACAATTGATTGTTATAGGTATCAAATGATTAGGGTAATGCTAGATCTGATATCGCGAAATAGTGACACACAAGCGTGCCAATGGTTCGAACTGGAGCAGTGCTAGGAGCAGTGCTAAGTTCGCGCTGCAAATTTACCGAACTCGCTTCATCTATCAAATGCAAAATTCATAATATGGCCCAAAGTATTGATAAAATAGATTTTGACAAGATCACCAAGTCAGGTGATGGGTCTTTAAAAAGCATGATATCCTCTGGGTTCAATGAAATCGTCGTTAATAACCCGTATTTCGCCGCTGGTGGAGGGTTAATGGTTTTGGGTACTGGGTTAGCTTTGGCTAGACAAGGTATAATGAAAAGTTCAGGATTCATTTATAGGCAATTGTTGGTTGATTTAGAAATCCCTTCAAAGGATAAGTCGTATCTTTGGTTTTTAGAATGGATGTCCCAATATAAGAATCGAAGTTCACGTCATTTATCAGTTGAAACTAACTTTGTTCAACATAGTAATGGTTCAGCAACCACCAAGTTTTCCTTAGTACCAGGTCCTGGTAAGCATCTTATAAGGTATAAGGGTGCCTTCATGTTGGTTAATCGTGAAAGACTGGGGAAATTATTGGATATGACTAGTGGTACACCTTTTGAAACAGTTACGTTAACTACGTTATATAGAGACCGAAACTTATTCTTTGATGTTTTGAGTGAAGCCAAGAAGATGGCTCTTAAAATACGAGAAGGTAAAACTGTGATTTATACATCATGGGGTCCAGAATGGAGACCATTTGGTCAACCAAGGCAAAAAAGATTATTAGGATCAGTTATCCTTGATAAAGGACTTGATAATATGATTTTGAATGATGTTAAAGATTTTTTGAAAAGTGGGGAATGGTATCATAATCGTGGTATACCATATAGAAGAGGATATCTTTTATATGGACCACCAGGGAGTGGTAAGACCTCATTTATTCAAGCCATAGCTGGTGAATTGGATTATAACATTTGCCTTTTGAACTTGAGTGAAAAGAACTTAACTGATGATAGACTTAATCATTTAATGAATCATATACCTGACAGATCAATTTTATTACTTGAAGATGTTGATGCTGCTTTCAATAAACGTGATCAATCGTCTGACCAAGGGTATGTTTCAGGAGTTACATTTTCTGGATTATTGAACGCCTTAGATGGGGTTGCCAGTGCTGAAGAATGCTTAACATTCATGACCACCAATCATCCTGAAAAACTTGATAAAGCTTTATTAAGACCAGGTAGAATTGATTTCAAAGTTTTGATTGATAATGCTACAGAATACCAAGTCGAGCAAATGTTCTTGAGGTTCTATGATAATGACCATGACAATTGTAAGAGGTTTATAGAGAAATTTAGAAAGTTGGGATTGAAAGGTGTTAGTACAGCTCAATTACAGGGATTATTTGTATATAATAAGAGAGATCCACAAGGAGCAATTGATATGGTGGAGACATTAAGACCAGGACAAATCCATACTATCAATCTGAGTACAACATCAGAGCAGGGCTAAGAGATGTAAATAGATATATAATAACTGAAAGTCACAACTCCCCATAACTACCTCGTAACACTCGTAACACCATGACCCATAACTCTAATTTCACAACTACCAATCCACAGCTACCTCGTAACACTCGTAACACACCAACCACTCCAGCCCACTCAAAAAGAATACCTGAAAAGTGGATTCTGCTTATCAGTTAAATCCAAAAATTCAATATTCTCAATCTCCTCCTCTACAGGTGTCTTGTCCCTTTGCTTGTTCTCCCAATAGTATGAAAACCACAAAAGGATCATTATCAAAAGGGAAATACATCCACAAGCTGCTATAGCATTGATAGCAGTTTGGTATTTGGGTGCTTCCTTAGCTATGAAGAGTTGAGATCCAACCAAGTTCCCTACACAGTATCCAACCAATAACATAATGAACACAGTTGATTGTTTAGTACTACCGAGAACATTGGATTGGATAGTTGAAAGCATAACCACAAACCCAAGTGGGGCTAAGTACTGTAAGTTGAACCCTGCAAATCTCACACGTTGATCTTTAGCAAAGCAAAGCATTAATTCACCAGCTGTAGCAATAGCTTGACCTATAAATGCCCAAAAGAAACGTGACTTGAAATATTGACTCCCCCATGCAACAAGTATCAACCCCACCAATTCAACAGCTCCTCCAATAGATTGATAAAGTAAGGATTCATTGACTGTATACTTCAAGGTTTCAGTCATTAAGATAGATCCGAAATTAGTAACTCCACCATTAGGAACATTTCCTATAAAAGCTGATGCAAACACCAACCAACTTCTATAGTCGGTTAAAGCTTCCCATACTTGGTCAAGTTTAATGTGTTTGTTACCAAACCCTTGTTGGTTGACTCTGATTCTCTCCACTACGAGTTTCTTCTCTTCTAAACTCAAAAACCAAGCATTGGCAGGAGAGTCAGGTAAATGGAATATCATAATGATTCCTAACCCAATAGTTAAAACCCCGGATATTATGAAAACAAGTTTCCATGGTTCAAGACTAAACAGGTCACGATCCACGGAAAGATTATAAGCAATGGCTGCACTACCAAGTATAGCACCTAAACCATTACCTGAAAACCAAATAGCAGTCCTAAGAAAGGTTTCATCTTTTCTGTACCATTGTCTGGTGATCATTGAAAACCCTGGAGTTATTCCAGACTCCAATATTCCTAAAAGAGTTCTTAACACCATGAATCCCGGATATTGGGGGACAGCATGTAATGCCAAAATCATTCCCCAAAGAATTACCAACGCACTTAAAGATTTGGCTAATGGGAATTTCTGTAACATAAAAGATATTGGGAATTCAGCAACCAAGTATCCTATATAAAAAGCTGACCCAACCCATGAATATTGTTGACCAGACATTTTCAAAGCGGTCCTAAGCCCTAACACAGATGCAAATGAATTTGATAATTTGTCCATGAACTGAAAGGCATATAATAGTAACATAATTGGCATTAAGTACATATCAATTTTTCTTAATAATTTCTTATCAGCTTCCGGAGTTAACACCACATCTTCACCTTCTGCTAACCCTAACTTCATAATTTGGTCACCATCGTCTAATTTGATCTCTTTACCATTTATTTCAAGTAAATGTCTATCACCACTGATAATAGATCTAATAGTGGTGGTAGGTTCTACCTTCTCAGGTTTTTCTGATTTACTCATTTACTTACTTCTTGTGGTGTTCTTGTGGTCTTGATATGTATCAAGTTCGGTTTAGTTGCTGACAAGAGGAGAAGTCATATTGTATTTATACAGCCTTCATGACAAAGCTGCAAAACCTAAAAATTGATAAGAGCGGAAATTGTAGGCTTATCAATTGTGGTGGAAGATTAGATAATCTGCTGATAAACAATAGAATTTATCAGGATAATTTATCCCTGTTCTTACATAGGATCATGCATGATGCATAAGACATGTATTGTTAGGAATAGTACCTAAGGGTCGTTCTGGTCATGGTGGTGGATCTTTAAAGTCATACGATACATAGAGATAATGGAACAATCGTAACAAATGAAAGTGGAGGAATTCTCAACAATGTTGGCTTTTAAGGTTTAGTTTTATGGTTGCGAATGGATTTGGTCGGTTATTCCTAAATTGGATATTAGCGTGATTTGCAACAGTGCTTATCAGTACTTGTCGTCAATACCTACCGGATCTGAAGTGACAATTGAGATATTTTTTCGGGTTTAAAATTTGGTCAAAATTTGGCAGGACAATAGGAATAGATGTTGATAAGTGGTATGTAGCGGTATGTGGCAGCCAGTGACAATTGACCCGTAGGAACGTGACTTGATAAGAAACGTCCATTAGTGTTACTGTCATATAGTATTGCTGTCCTTTAGTATTACCGTTCAACAGTCAAATATCAGTCTTGCAAAAACAAGACGGAAGTATTGGTCATTCTACGTCCTGACTTCACTAATTACTACCGATCTTTGACCATTTTTGATTCTCTTGCCGAACCCAGATCAAAACCCTCGACAGTCCACGACTTCTAATCATTTGACACCACCACCACACGTGACCGTATGATTTTCGGTTTTTGAACTACTTTGATCATAAGACACACCACATGACTCACACGTGACTACAATTCATCCAGTTTTGTTCATGACTACCAAAGATTACGTCAGCGATAATAAACTATATTTTCCCATGCTAAGCCTAGTCATGATAAAACCTAATGAGTTAAATGACAAGTTCAGCCTTGTCACAGCACCTCATCTAAAGAACGTTTTCTACATTGCCTAAGCATTTTTATTAATGACCTAAACCTCTTATATCTTTATATCATGCAGAGATTCTCCAAATACGAATTCCATTTACGAACTTTCACATACTTAAGCAATTATATATATGAAGCCACGACCGCACTGAAATTTTAAGGACTTGGCTAAACCACAAATAATTAAATTATGTTAGTGGATTACCTTGAAAAGAGATACTACTATAATGGATACCATAGTTACTATCGTCCATGGTGGGCATTTGTATTTTTACTAGTACCAGTTATACTTTTATTCATTTTCCTTTTTTGGAGGAGACGTAGGTCGAACAAGACCATAACTTACCAAAACCAAGAATATTATCAACAATATCCTGAAACTCAACAACAGTATGGACAACCTGGATACAATGGACAATATCCACAAGGCCAAGGTCAAGGATACACTCAAACTTATGAAGGACAAGGCTATGCAGGTCAAAGTTATAATCAACCAAATCAAGGGGCTGACACTTATGGAGATCCACCACCATTATATCCAGATGAACCAAATAACAATAAGAATTATGGGCCAACTTCTGGGGAAGGAAACCTGTCAGGCGATAACTATGCACCACCATCAGGTCCACCACCTGCTCATGTGAAGTAGATTTGAAGTAGTACATGTGAAGTACGAGTTGATTTAATTTGCTAATTGGGGTTTAATGTGAGAGCTTGTAGTATTTAGAAGTATCGAAATTTATACCATTGTTTTATTTTGCTAACTCTTTGTAGATTCTATGAGTTCCAGACTGACTATGAACTTAGACTGAATATGAACTCAAACTGACTATGAACCTAAACTGACTATGATGTAAAATCAATAACAACCTTATTAACTTTATGCTTATCAAATAAATCATAACTTTCTTCTACCTTATCAATTGGTACTACAGTGTCAATGAAATCACCGAAATTATCCTTCAAGACCTCAAACAATTCCAAGGCTTCAGGGAATAATGACCATGCATGACATCTACCGAATGACAAATTAATGTTCTTTAAATAACACTGAATACCATCAAATGGTAAAGGACCATGAGCCATACCAATTGAAGCCAAGAACCCATCACGTTTGATGGCTTTAAATGCAGTGTCTAAAGCTTGTGAAGATCCTACGACTTCTAACACAAAATCAAACGATTCCAGGGGAATTTCATCCTTATCAAAATTTAACACATTGGCCCCAAGCTCTTTGGCTTTTTGTAATCTTGGTTCAACATTATCGACGCACGTGACATTGAATCCATAATGTTTAAATACTGTTAATGCACATAATCCCACAGGCCCAACCCCTAACTGTAAGATATTAATGTCTTTGATTTGTCTTGGTCGTAAAGACTTGGTGACATTATGGTTCAAATGATTTAAGATCTTCTTGACACCATAATAACCAGTTATGAAAATATCAGCCATTAACACATAAATTGGATCATCTTGACATTTGATCAAGACATTGTCGGCATAAGGAACCTTAACAAATTCAGCTTGGGCTCCATCTAACCCAACTTTCCCAAATGTATTGGTTTTATCACATTGACTTGAGAATCCTGATTTACAGTACCAGCATTCCCCACATTGAACTGTGAAGGTACTAACTACTATGTCACCCGCCTTAAAGTTTTGAATATCGGATCCAACTTCTACCACTGATCCTACGAATTCATGGCCAATGATTTGGTCTTCAGGTAATTTCAAATGGCCCCTATAAGTATGTAAATCAGTCCCACAAATACCTGAATATTTGACTTGGACAATCACATCAGTACTGGTTTCAAGTTTTGGTTTTGGTACATCTTTGACTTTGAAAGTGTATGGTCCTTGATATGTGACAGCTTTCATTGGGATGGTAAGGTAGATTGGAGAAATGTTGGAAATTTATGGGTGGAAATTTATGGGAAGGTAATCCGGAATCCGGAATGTGGGGGTGAGATAAGCGGGATTGCCTAAGATGAGAATTTGACTCGTTCTGATTTATAAGCTTACTCAGAAAGCTTAAGAGTTTACTGGTTTGGAGATTCCTAATTGGGAGAGTTTAAGACATAATTCATTACTATACATTTTATGTACTGCTGTACTGATATTCGGACTATGTCGTGTAGTCCTATGGCTTCTCACACGGTATGTGCTAGTTCTGCTTCTCACACGGTATGTACTAGTTGTGCCTTTCATACTGACAACGTCATGTGCTGATTCTGTAGCTTCTCATACTGACCAAAACTAATGTGCAATACATGTGCAATACATGTGCACTGTATACCTTCTCATCTTACTAAGGCCATCTCCTAGCTTCTCATACACTAATTCTCTTCTACCCCAGTAACAGCCTCCAAATTACCTTCAATAACCCTATATTAAAATCAGCCCATTTCCTTGAACTTTGAAACACCGAAATCGCATAATGATACAATACATTCAAACATATCAAATTCCCCACCAATGCATACATAAGGTAAATCAATACAGATACCAGATCTCCCATTTGTAACACATCATTAAACTTGTAAATCAACGATTTGTTATTGGCCACACATTGATTACCATGATCTGTAGATTTACAGTCGAAATCCAATTGCATTATAGCCATGTCCATAGCGATCTTTCTGATGTTATAAAATATACCATTATCATTATCGAAGATATTTGTACCATGGATTTGTGCTAATCTGTCGGAAACTATTGTATTATTTCGTAATGTGAACGTCAATATGTCCTTGAAGAAGTTTGCACTGAAAGTTAGTTCATTACCAAATAAGAAGAATCTCCTTAATGTGCCCTGTAAGTAAAATGTAGCAGCAAACACGAAAGTAGTTAATCTAAATATCTTGGTTACAGCCATGACCACTAACATAAGGGTTCGTACAGCTAACTGGTTCAAGTTGATATCCCTCCAAACTCTTCTATATTGTACCACAGGTAACGGGAATGTATTAAATAACCATATAATCTTGACGTATCGATTATAATTACGATTATATCTATGATTTAATATGGCTAATCTTTCATGATGATCATTAGGCAAATTACCCATGAATTGTTCGAATTGCCGTCTTTGAAAGAACTCTATTAGGTCGACATTCAAGTCTCGGAAGATATCCACCTGGTCACCATTTTCTAGATGATTCATTGTGAAATCCGTGTTAGGATTAGCTGAAATCTGAGACTCGGCGAGTGAGGGTCACATGATGGGGGGAAATAAGGCACAGGGATAAAGGAGGGACAAAGTACACAGCAATAAAATAATTTATGATCTACTTAAAGTGGGGTGAATCATCAATCACAGATCATGGACACAAACCAGGGACACCACCATGAAATGTCTCATATGACCTGATCCAAATATCAATAAACTCTCTACTTAACTCGTAATGTTTCCTTAACATTGGGATAGGTATTTTACATTGACCTTTGACCTTCAATACCAAATTCCCATTCTTAATATTGAAGTTCTTATCTTCAAAATAATATGAGTTCACATTATGGAATTGGGTGGATAACATAATCTCATTATTAGTGGTAAACGCATTTGGTAATAAAATCAGATCACCAGTTTCAAGATCCCACAATGTTTCCTTATTAGGAATTTGTAACCCTAAACTATGAATCTTATTCAAAATTTGTTGAACATTGTTGAAAGGAGTTTCATGGAACATTACATAATCAGTGGTGGGAGATAAATGTATTAATGAAGTTTCAAATTTGATTAAGAAATAATTCTTGACATTTTGAAAGAACCAAATCGTCAGTAAGTGTGTACCACCTAATAACAATAATCCTGTCAAGATTTTATCATACAATGCCAAAACGGTGGAATCATCAGCTGGCTTATAAGTTGCAGCTAAAATATACTTTCTAACCATTTCAGTAATGTAAGTAGGATCATAAAGGTTCAATTCGACATCATCAACAATGTAAGTTTTGGATTGTCGTAATGTAAGCTTTTCTAACATTAGTCCCATAGATAAGAAATGATGATTTAAACGATTTTTGGTAAATTCTGATGTTGAGTTAATATTAAATTCTGTTGATAATTTGGATAAAATTGATGTCAAAGTCGATGATTCAATTTTAAGCTTACCAAACTCAATGGTTTTACATAAATAATTCAAACAAACTCTTTTGGTTAACATTGATAAGAATTGGTTGGTATAGTAAGGGAAATTATTCATAAATATGGTGATGAATGAAATAATCCAAATGAATTCCTTACAACTTTGGGTATATTGTTTCTTATAGAAATCGGTGAATGCTGTAATAACCTGGTTCCTGACTATAAGTCCACAAGTTTTATAATCTTCATTATACTTTTCATAAGTATCTACTGGTGTACTGATTTCATATCTTATGATTTGTGAGTTTAAGAACTTTGAGAAATTTGGGTGCAAAATTGGTTCGAATAAATATAATGGAGGAAACAAACCAATCATATTGAATACGACATTTAAAGGATCTTTAGTTTTATTCTTTGATTTAATTAAGTGATCAATACCTTGTAAATTATCATGAACTTCAACACAAATATTTCCTAATAAGAATTGATCTCCATTATCAGCACATCTTGTAATTTGTTGATGAATAGGCAATTCTGGTTCTAAATCAATACTGTAACAGCCAATTGGTGATTTATCATAGTACAACTCAAATTGTTTATGAATGATGTCAGATTTGTCTATTTTTAAAATCTTTAAATACCTTATAAGGTAATTTAAGTATCGTTTCTTTTCAATAATATCAGTTTCTAACTCAATAACCACAGCTAATCTCCTCAAACCAGCTTTATACCTTCTTAACCTGAATAAGGTCAATGATATGATTAATCTATCAGGGTTGGTTAAATTATGAGACTGTTCTAATGGTGGTAAAATTGTTAATATGTCATACAATTTGTTTTCCTTATATAGGGTATTTAAAAGAACGCTCCATTGTTGTGGTGTTTGTTTCAAGTCATCGTTATTTTCCTGTTCAAGAAGCTTGGTGTAAGTGGTTAGATCTTGTTTTGTATTCTCTGTCATGTCTTGTTTGTTGGTTTTAGGTGAGTTTGTGAGTTTGTGAGTTTTGTGGATTCTTTTTGTGGTTGCAAATGAAGTCGCACTGTTGCAGCTAGACATGAGAAAAGTCGTTTCAAAGCTATATAAATGTCGTATGATATACTTGATGGATCTTATATTAACTTCCTATATTTCTACAACTCCCTATGCTACAACCCTTTCGTCTTGCTTATTTAATTACTCATAGGCCTATGGTAATGACCCTCCTTACGGTAGAGTCGACGGTGGCTCCTCTGCCACCTTCAAGAAATCCGCTTCCTTCAACCTCTTTAACCTCTTAGCTACATGTCTATTAGAAACGTTCCTCTCATCCCTTTGACTATAATCAACCAATTTCATCAAATATTCATGACACTGTAAACAAAGCTTCAAGTCCACATTGAAATTATCTGCTATATAACTCTTTGGCAACCTTATATCATTTCCAAACTTATCCTGGGCTTCCAACATTATAACTATCAACATGGTTGGAAACACGATATTAATATCAAATGAAACTGAAATCGGTAGACCTGATATCAATTCAATCAATGCTACAGTATTCTTGATAACATCCAATTTCTTATCATTAAACAATGGAGTACTTGGATTATCAGGCAATTCAATTAAAGTATTCCGTATATCGTAAGGTAAGGGTAAAGTCAATTCAAAGTTCAATTCCTTCAATATCATTTCCTCTCTATAAAGCAACTCATCTCTCCATTGCCAGAATACTTCAGAATTCTCATTTATAACAATATGAGGATTCTTATTCTTAAGTATACAAGCAGTTTTTGCAATTTTCTCAGGTAATCGATACACATCGTTCAATTTACATGATATGGCAACAGCCGCCAGGGCCACGAAGTATTTAGATTGAGTCATTGGTCGTCTCATATAAAACCGATTAGTATACATGGTGGCTACATAAATGGTCTTAGCATCAAGCTTTAGATTGGATCCTAATCGTATAATGAAATCATAAATCGCCTCACGTGTTCTGAGATCTTGTTCTACCGTAAGATGTTGTCGGGATGGCGATTTGTAAAGGAAATCACTGGGAGAAAATAACCAAGTATTCTCTGACACCATACTACAACTGCCACTACTAGTGAGACACCAAATAGTGCGACTCTAGCATTAACTTTAACTGAACATGCGCGCCCCTTGGAGTGAAAAATTTTTCAAGACTACCATGACTGAATATATGCATTTAGTTAGGCCAGGAGTTTCAGCACCAGCAGCTTCAACTACTACTGGGAGTTGTAATGTCAAAGTCCATGCATCAGCACTTTTCCAAATCTTAGAAATTGTTTCTAAGCAAGTGGTAGCCGAAAACAAAAGAATAATGGGAACGTTATTAGGATACAGATCAGAAGATGGATTAACTTTTGAAGTAAGAGATGCATTTATGGTACCATGTAATGAAACAGGAGATTCCATTGCCATAGAGGACCACACCCTCAAGACTTTATATCAATTATATAAGAAATCACATCCTAAAGAAAGTGTTTTAGGATGGTTTGGTACCTCAAAACAAATTGATAATACTACTGGTTTAATTCATGATTTCTATTCCAGAGGTAATGATAGAGCTTATCCATTCCCAGCCATATACTTAAATATCAATTTCCAAAATTCTAATGGTGAAGTTATCCCACCAATAATTAAGACTTATCTTGGAGGTTCAGTTGGTAAACCAAATCAAGCTAATAAAATAGGTTGGAAAACCAATACACCAAATTCTTCTTATGTATTCCAACCAATTCCAAATCAAGTTATAACTGCTACTGTCACTGAAAAGTTAAGTTTAAACAATTTGTTACAAAGTAAATTACAAGATTCTTCAGCAATTTCCGATGCTTCACAATTATCCAATCAAATCAGTCAAATCATTGACTTGATTGATAAGTCATTAAACAAATTGGAATATTTCGATACTAATAATGATGATGATTTAGAATTATTAAGGAATTTAGCTAATAACTTGTCTAGTACTCCAAAGAGCTTAAGTAGCGTAGAAGTATTGGAAAACAATTTAAGAGGACATAATCAAGATGTAATGATGATTGAATTATTGACCAAAGTGGTTAAAGAACAAATTGAGTTAAGTGCAAGGTTAACTGTTAGTTCTGATAAGTCCGATAAGGCTTAGAATAGATGAACGGGACATATAATGGTAATTATGTAGAGATATAGTAATATTAGATATATGGCATATTACGTAAGGTTGTAATGCAGGACTGACTTTTACTTGGTTTTAATATGTTCAAAAACTGTTCCAGTTCAAGTACATGCAGTTGTAACATTTGAACATAGAATAGACCTACAGAAATCCGAACCTTAAATCCTACGCAACGTCGTGCCCTTACCTCATCTCATAACTAACCCTATCTCTATACAACCAACCCCTATAACCCACCATAAACCCCAAGAAACAGCCTTAAACCTCTCATACCATCCTCTAACACCATCCGACCACTGTCGTTCCTATTTAACCCCCAGCCATAAAAACCAAAAGAAAATCAAAACCCTCATCCCCTCTTAACTGTGGGTGAGAAATTTTTCCTAAAATATCAATTACGTCTCAAGCTAGGTAATGTACCATAATCCCATTCAATTATTCTTAAATACATTTATCGAACCACAAAACCAATAAATCTCATAGAAAGGTAACGTGACTCAACCTATACGCCAGTTTGATTAGACAATTTTTCATAGAATTTTAGAATAAAGACTATAGACATAAGTGTGGCTACAATAGGAATATGGCTAAGAAGCTAAGTAAACCAAGTAAACCACCGACTACGGGTGGAAAGAATTTAAGTTCATACATGAATGGAGGATTTCATATGAAATCGCTAAGAAGATTTAGTATAGCACATTCATCATCATCAGAAGATGAGGAAGATGAAGAAGATGACGATGATAATAATCAAGGCTATGAATCTCAATCGGATAGTTCATTAACTGCTGTACTGGATAATGAGCTTTCCGATAAGAGTTCAGTGTTGTTTGAAGAAGATTTAATAGAGGACCAGAGACCTGGTAAGAAGTTAGGAAAGTCGTACGGTAAAGCCGTAGGAAAGGCTGTAGGAAAGGCTGCAGGAAAAGGTAAAGCTATAAAAGGTAAAGGCAAAGGCAAAGGAACTAATGGGAAGAACAATCAAACCAAAGGAACTCCAATCAAAGGGAAATCAATCAAGAATTATGGAAAACAGTATGTTGAGTCAGATGATGAAGAAGCCATAAGTTTTGTATCATCATCAGATGAAGGTAGTGAATCGTCATCAGATGACGATGATAATGTTGATTTTGTTAAACTTCAAGCTCAAAAGAAAGTGAAAGGGTTAGGCAAAGGGAGACCACAGTCACCAACTAAAGATAAGAAGAACAGAAGTGATAGTGGATCAGTTACTAAGCCAAAGTTTGGTAGAAGAAGATCCGTTACTGCTCTACCTGAAGATATAAGCTTTGAGTTTGAGTTTAATGACAAGACTAATGATAATGCTATAGATGATTCTGATGATAATGATAATGAACTTGATGATAATGAAGGGGAGGATGAAGACGATGATGATGAGGAAGATGAGGAAGATGATGATGATGAGGAAGAAGATTTAGGTGAAGGTATAGAAATAGGAGGAATTGAAGATGAAGATTTAGGTGAAGTTGTTGATGATCTTGACCTCAATAATGATAATAAGCTTGAAGCTGATTTGGATTTCAATATTCACGTCCCTAACTTTAATGAAGAAGACATAAATTCCGATGAAGATTATGAAATCGACGATAATGAATTATTAGCTACTCTACAAGCTGATAATGATTTAGAAGAATTCAATACTTCGCTTCATCAACGAAATACTTCAGGAATACGAAATAATTCTGTGACGTCTATGGATGATGAAGAAGATGAATTTCTTAAACAAGAAGAAAAATTCTTAGTGAATGAATTCGAAAACAATGGGTTCGATGAAGAGGAAATTGGGAATGTTCCAACGTCTGCATATGAAAGTGCACAAGAAGAAGGTGGAGGTGATGATCAAGATGAGGACGATGACGAAGAAGATGAAGAAGATGATTATCATGATATGGTTGATTTTACACTTGATTTGAATGAAACTGATTTCAATAGTGGTAAGAAAGTTGGCAAAATAAAGCGTAAAGGATTTGATAGTGATGATGAAGATGAAGATGATTCGTACCTTTGGGATTATTTCTTTAGTTCTGATAACGATTCAGAAGATGAAACTCATAAGAATGATCAACACAATCAAACTGCTACTCATCTTAGTTTAGGTCCATTGGAAGAAAATGAAAACTATGATAGTGGAGAAAGTACTGATGTTGATTCGAATATTCCAGCATCGAATAATTCAGCTATAGGATCGCAAAAAGCTAAAGAAGTCTTATCATCTAAAACCGCTGATTATAGGCCTCCACTCTTAGGGACATGGATAGCATTGGAAAGCAAACCGTTCAGTATAATTGATGGATTAACCACCAGATCATTAACTCATAATTATCGTCATATAAATCCTAGTAAGCCTAAAAGAAGGAAAAGTTTTGTTGGGACCCCATATAATGAAGACTCACCTTTAGGGTTAGATGAATTATTGAACATCAGTGAAATGGATTATGATGATACTGACGATGTCAAAATCTGGAGAGACTTTAACAATCAGAAGAAACGTGTACCATTAGGAGCTTTTAGAAATAAAGCCTATAACCAAAACAATTTCAACCATGAAGTTTTATCATCCAATATGAATCATTATAATCATAGCAGTAAAGCCAATAATGAATATCAAAGAAATTATAAAGTACCTAAGAAGACTAAAAGGAATTCACCAATTCCACCTAAGCTGAAACGTAGAAGAGCATCCAGGACTGAAGCTTTCAATGAAGGGTATAGACCAACCAAGTCAGGATTATTTAGTGAGCAGGCCTTAATTGATGTTGAGGAGATGTTGAGTGATGATAATGATATAATGGCTTTAATTAAGGGAATATAGGTGGAGTCATGGTAGATATGTTTTGTATAATAAAAGATAAGTTATGTCAAATGTACTGTAGGGTAACGTTCTTCCGGACGCTAGCTTCTGAAACAATTCTTATTGCCTCAAGTTCATTAGCTCTGGCATAATGTCTATTCCATTTTGTCGTCAAAACTCCGACATTCAACCATCGCTAAGTGATAAGAATAAATCTCACTTTTTGCCATCAACACAAAATGAAAATAACCGTGTCAAACGAAACCACAAACCAAATAATATCCATCGACGTACCTGATTCGTTGACCCTTCAAGATTTCAAAGCATATATCGAAGCTGAAACTGACATTGAAGCTTCACAGCAAATTTTAATACATAATCTGAAATCATTACAAGGTGAGTCTAAATCGTTATCTGATTTGGAAATTAAGAATGATGATTTCATAGTTTTAAAACATAAGATGGCAAATGTACCAAGTGCTTCATCCACGAATACAGAAGCTACTAACAGCTCTCTCAATAGTTCAGTTGTTGAATCACAAATTGAACAATTTAGACAACAAGCCTTAAATGATACAAATGCCAAAGAATCTTTAAGACTTGGACTGCCAGCGTTATATGATGCATTGAACAATCCTCAGGAATTCAGTAGACTTTTAAAACAATCCTTACAGCTGATGCAAAATGGATATGTGCCAAATAGTTTAGATGGGGCACAACAAGAAGAGATTAAAAGATTGGAACAAGATCCTGATAATCCTGAAAGCCAAGCCAAGATCCTAGAAATCATTAGACAACAACAGATTCAGAAGAATTATGATTTAGCATATGAAATAACCCCTGAAGCGTTTACTCAAGTTAGTATGTTGTACATCAAGATAAAGGTTAATAACGAGCCAGTTCAAGCATTTGTTGATTCTGGGGCTCAACAAACGATCATATCACCAAGATTAGCAGAAAGAGTTGGAATTGATAGATTGATCGATAAAAGGTTTCTTGGTGAAGCAAGAGGAGTTGGTACTACCAAAATCCTAGGAAGAATTCATAGTGTACCGATTACAATTGGAGATTCTGAAATTGAGATCCCTTGTTCATTTTCAGTAATTGATACCTCAGTTGATTTGTTATTTGGACTAGACATGTTGAAAAGGCATAGATGTAAAATTGACTTAGAGTCAAATAAGTTAGTAGTAGCAGGAGGTCAAATTGAAACTTCGTTTTTGGCTGATAATGAAATTGAGTCTAATGAACTCTTGGGTAGTACTGTGGGAGGTAAGAGTAATTTAGGATCAACCAATAGTGCAGTATCAGCTGCTGCCGAAGCTGCTGTGAAAAGAATGAAGTTGGGATCGAGTGCTTCTAATTCAAGTACAAAGTCCGCTGCCACAAATGCAACCACCACAAATACAAATTCAAATACAAGTGCAAATTCATCATCAAAATATAAAGAAGAAGATATTCAAAGACTTGTAGGGTTAGGATTCTCAAAACAAGAAGTACTTAGAGCTTTAGAAGTCTGTGAAGGCAATGTAGAATTAGCAGCATCGTTTTTGTTTCAATAACTTCAAAAATCCTTCAATAATGTTATAATAGTTACAATAAATAATTATATTCATACTCTATATCTATAAAACAAAACCAAACGCTCTGAATTCATATCCAGTGTTATCAATAGTCTCAACATCTTCAGGTAATAATTCGAAATCATAAACCTCTAAGGATTCTCTAATTCTTGTTTCATTACTTGAAGTAGTTATAGGTAAAACGTTCTTCTGTAAAGTCCATCTCAATAAGATCTGAGCATCAGTCTTCTTATACTTGGCTGCTAATTTAGGTAAGATCTCAGCTAATGGGTGAGACTTATCTTGGACTCTCAGTAATGGAGATAATGGACCATAAGCTTCAATTAAAATGTTATGTTTTTGACTGAAGTCATAAACTCCAGGGAATTGATTTTGTAAGTAAGGATGATATTCGATTTGGTTGAATTTTGGTAAATATTCTTCACCATATTTTTCACTAATCTTTATAACTGTCTCTAAACCGTCAACTGAAAAATTTGATACTCCAATGTATCTGGCCAAACCTCTTTTCTTGATTTCAATGAATTCTTCCCAAACAGCTTCCAAATTAAGACCATTTGGAACATTATCGAATTTATTAAGATGAACCAAGTAGGAGTCTAAATAATTGGTTTGTAAATTCTTCAATGCATTTTCAACAGCTTCAAGTGGTCCTGAAAACTGAGAAGTTGGGGCATACTTATGAGTAATCCAGATATCTTCTCTATCAAGTTTTGAAGCTTTAACAGCATTACCAACTTCATGATCAGTGGTATAAAACTCAGCAGTGTCAATATGATAAAATCCCTTGTCAATTGAAAGTCTGATTTGATCTTCTACCAATTTTGCATTAGCAGGATCTGCTCTTTTTAAATCTTTCCATTTAGTTCCTGAACCGGTACCAATTAACAATGGTTTACCGGAAACGGTTTTGAAAGAAGGATTTAAGTCTATGAATGTCATTCTATGTAACGTGTAATATGCAAGGCAACAGGTCTGAAAAAAAACCTTAATGGATCTACTCGGGCCTATATATAGTTCCGCACTGATAAGAACGGAACCGAAAGCCACACAATGACTAATCAACAGCCGATCCACATATTCTAGTGTGGTACTATATACACAACAGTAATACTATGGCTAAATCATATGTAGAAATGTCAACTTACTAATTAGGAAATGCGTTCCCGATCTGGATTTTAAATAAGATTTGTTCATAACACTATATAATCTAAAGACCATTTAAACCTTCTTCTTCTTCAGCATCTGGTCTTTTCTTCAAAACTAATGGCTTACCAGTAACTCTAAAGTATAAATCTTTAACATCATCAGTCATAGATTCAAAATGAGATGAAGAATCATAACTTTTTGAAATATAAATTCCATCATCTGAACCATCATCTTTTGGTTCATACAATTCAGCAATTCCCATTAAAGTATCGACTCTTGTACCCAATAATTTAAAAGCAGGTTCTAATTCAACATGTGGAGTTTCGGTTTCAATGATAGTTGAAACAATTGCTAAATAGTACCCTTTTGGTACAACACAATGTACATCTGATAAAATCGCAATATAAATATCATGTTTTCTACCAACTTGATTTTGAGGAATAATCAATTGTAAGGAATCTAAATCATTAGTATTAGCAACTGGATGATCTAAAACACACATAGCTCTAATAACTTTTTGACCAGTTTTCTTAACTTTTTCGGGGAAATAAGTTGGATCAGCTATTACAATTGGAGCTTTAGCTTTACCTTCTTTAGTAATAACTCCAGCAAATTTTTTATCGTCAGTATATAATACCTCATCAATTGGAGTGTCTAACATATAAGTACCACCATAGATTGCTGATAATCTGGCGAACCCTTGAGGTAATTCACCTAAACCGTATAATGGGTAAATATAAGGAGACTTACCATATTTAGAAACTGATTGAACATATAAAACAATTCTTTCATAAGTTTGACGAGCAGGTTCATTTAAATAATCATCATTAGGCCATAATGCCATGGCATGACCAATGAAATCCTTGGTACCATTTTCTAAACGGAAATAATTATAAACTTCATTCATAGTGTTATTATCTAAATCTAAACCTTGATGAGTTGATTTAACATCATCATCATATTTAGCAATGAATTCTAAGAACCCTTTCATTCTTCTTTTTTCAAAGATCCCCATCAATGATGATCTGACAGCTTCCATTTCATTGGATGGAACCTTAGCAATTCTACCGTTACGATAAACATAACTTCCACCAATTTGTTTGAATTCAATATATCTAGTAACATCAGTATGAACTAAAATATTGGTTAATTCTCCATTGGACATCAAGAACTTTGGAATCAAATCAACACACCAATCCCTATCTCTACCTTTTAATTCTGGTTTTTGGCCTGATGGTCTAAATTTAGAATATAATTGTGATAAGTTTAATGATGCTGATTCTCCTCCATAGAAATCTTGTTTATCGATATGTAAAACTTTTTTACCTTCAACTGATAATAATCCTGATAAGATACATTCGGTTAATCCTGTACCTAAGACAATAACATCATATTCTTCATCCATTTTGGTCAATTGCTTTTGTAGTTAATTATAATCCACAAACTCGTTTGAATCCTCAACCCTTGTTTTCCAGAGCGCATCGATTTAGTTGCGAAACTTAATCCACGCTGTATGCATTACTACACTATACAACATTATGAAATCCATCAGTGCCTTTAGCTAAACCGGCTTTGACGATTTTAGAGATTTCAGTTGGATCACTGGTGATTTTGGTAAAGTTTTCAAATCCATCTTTAGTGATCAATAAATCATCTTCAATTCTGACTCCTCCAATGTACCAATATTTGTCTAAGATATCCTTATTAATGAATTTGAGTTTTTCAGGATTCTCTAAAACTTCCTTTAATAAGAATGGTGAAAAATATACACCTGGTTCATCGGTAACAACCATACCAACTTGTAAGTCTCTACGTAATCTTAAATATCTTAATAAGGAGTTTGGATCTTCATAATTAGCGTATCCTCCAACATCATGAGTTTCCATACCTAATAAATGACCCAATCCATGAGGGAAAAACACTCCACTAATTTTGGAATCAAAGATTTGTTCTTTAGTAAAATCGGGTTTGAAGATTCCTAATTTCAAGAACTCTTCAATTAACACCTTATGAGCAGTTAAATGACAATCTTCCCATGAAACTCCTGGTTTTATCATATCCATAGTGGCTTGTTGCATCTTAAGAACAACATTGTAAATTTCCAAATGTTCTTTACTCCAATCACCATTGATTGGGAAACATCTAGTAACATCACTGGCATACAAAGACCATTCACACCCAGCATCAATTAACACCGATCTTTTGTTTTCCATATCATCATCATTCTTGACATAATGTAAAGTCGAGCAGTTTGGTCCACTACAACATACTGGATCGTATGATTGATATTTACTTCCTTGTCTTAAGGCATGGTACATAAATTCAGCATGAATATGAGTTTCTTCGGTTTCGATTGGCAAAGCTGACATAACTGCAAAATGACAGTTATCAGTTAATTTGGATGCGTGTCTCATTAATTCAAGTTCATAATCGTCTTTGATTAATCTTGATTCATCTAAAGCATACAAGAAATCTGAATCTGATGGTTTGAAAGTTTCACTGAATTGCTTATTATTATCATTAACATCAAGGGCCAAAATATCACCATTGAGTTGTTTTAAATCTTTTGGTAATTCTGAAACATATTTACAATCATCGATATCATAAAGTTTCAATGCTTCATCAATACCTAATGGCATTCCTGACCACATGACATCATCCTCATCAACCTCTGGTAAATACAATGTCAATTTGTCCTTATCATGTTCGTAGATAATATGAGATCCTGGAATATCACATCCACTCAAGTAAAAGAAGTACCTGTTCTGTCTGAATGGCTTCCCTATATCAGAATATTCATAAAGACTACTGATTTCTCCAGTAATAAAGAAATTGTAATTTGATCCTGACTTCTTAGTTGTCAAATGCTTGTACACATTATGGCAATGTGCTTTAGCCGGATATTTTTTTCCTTTTAAACTTTCAATTTGGGGGATCATGGTTTTAGCAGTTGGTGCCGTACCAGAAAATTCTCAGTTGTAGCATCTCATTACTAGGTTAATCCCCTGCATATAAACCGAGTCCCAAATTATGAGTGCGAACTTCACACAACGAAATCGACTTGCCACCATTATAAATTATAAAGAATGGAAAGATTACAAAGATTATTAGGAGCATCAGGAGGATTTGGTGGTGCAGGTGGCGCCCCTACTGATGGGGTTGCTATTGATAATGCTGAAACTGTTCATATATCATCATTGGCATTATTAAAAATGTTAAAACATGGTAGAGCTGGAGTACCTATGGAAGTTATGGGATTGATGTTGGGAGAATTTGTTGATGAATTTACTATACAAGTCATTGATGTATTTGCCATGCCACAATCAGGTACTGGAGTGTCAGTTGAAGCTGTTGATGATGTGTTCCAAACTAAAATGATGGATATGTTAAGACAAACTGGTAGAGATCAAATGGTTGTAGGATGGTATCATTCACATCCAGGGTTTGGGTGTTGGTTATCATCAGTTGATGTAAATACCCAACAATCGTTTGAACAATTAAATAAAAGAGCTGTTGCTGTTGTTATAGATCCAATTCAATCGGTCAAAGGTAAAGTTGTAATTGATGCATTTAGAACTATTGATACAACTTCATTAATGATGGGACAAGAACCAAGACAGACCACTTCAAATGTTGGACATTTAAATAAACCTTCAATTCAAGCATTAATTCATGGATTAAATCGTCATTATTATTCATTAAATATTGATTATCAAAAAACTTCATATGAGACTAATATGTTATTAAATTTACATAAAAACAACTGGCAAAGTGGGTTGAAAATAACTAACTTTGATCATAAAGAACATGAGAATTTGAATAATGTTGAAAGTATGGTAAAGGTTGCTGAAGCTTATAATCAAAGAGTACAAGAAGAAAAGGAATTACTGGAAGAGCAATTAAAGACAAGATATGTTGGTAAACAAGATCCTAAGAAGCATTTAAGTGATACAGCCGAAAAGGCGATCGAAGAGAACATAACATCATTATTAACCAGTAACGTAAATAGTTTAGCTATTCAGTAATGATAATGTAAGACAAAATTGTCCCTGGATTTAGTATGAGAACTGTGAATTTTGCAGTTTAGCGTCTCTATGGTTGATTTTATAATTTTGAAGTGTATAACTTTGAAGTGATTGAACTTTATACTCAAGTCAGTATCAGTTCATGAACACGTTTCGTCAAGTAATCTAAAGTAATTCAACGCAACTAGGACTTATACCTCCAGACTTATCTATATCCCATGATCATGACTTATCGGGAATTCGCGTGAAACTAACATGGGGGTATGTTCGCTATATTTACCACACTATAAGGGTTAATTCCCATAATGCAAACTCCATACTAACTAACAGCTCGGTAGAATCTTTCATTATTCAGTTGATTTGGTTTTAGTTTCGATCATCTTAGCAGGTATTCATAGAAACACAGGTTTAGTATTTGATACTTCAAGTTTATCATCAATAGACATCCGTAGATGGTTTGGTAATTATTTGAGTTTTGGAGAATCTTGTTACGACAAGGTTGTTTCTTTATTGAAATATTCAGGTTACTTCAAGCAAAAGAATCTTATTGTTGATTATTTGAGTAGAGAAGGAGGTAAAGTTTTAGATGATGCTAAGCGTGAGTGAGGCTGTAGATAGTATATTTGATAGCGATTTGTTAGTGTGATTTGTTAGTGACTTTTCAGTGTGTTTTTTTAGTGACTTGTTAGTGTAGATATTATTCTGATTTTGTTAATGTAAATATTGATATTCACTCGTAAGCCTTGCATACCTAACGCCTATACATATCTCCTACTAACGAGAATCCATCGTGTGCGAAGAAGGTACGTTGATTTATCAAAACTTTCATGAACCATGATTGATAAGTATCAGTTAAATCACAAATCAATTGTATTAAGATGCATAGAGTTATATCATCAATATTCGATTCTTGAAAAACGAATACAAACATTTTACTAACATCGTACAAAGCTATGACTGAAATCAATACATTCACTACCAAGTTCAAGAATGCTATAAATCTAGAACAAAAGGTGGATTTAGACCAAACCAATAGTTTTCTAGAAACCTATAGTCCTAAGAAGTTAGCTCAGATCGGATTGGCAGTTTTAAATTTGGTCATTGATAATATAAGGACAGGATTGGGAGGTAAGACTGTAATTGAATTGATACTTGATCCAGCGTTAGGTGATAAACAATTAGAAGCTGGAACGGTTAAAGTTGGTGATATTGTTAAATTGGACAGAATGGGCGAAGATAGCCAGGAATTGAATGGAGTTATTACCAAAGTAGCAGCTAAATCAATTTCACTTTCAATTGATGAGGATACTAATGATGAAAAAGTTTTAGATATTTATAACAATACTGGTAATGAAGGCAAAGTATGGATTGTTAAGTTAACCAATTCCATTACATATAAAAGGATGGTAACTACTATGAACAAGTTAGAAGAATTAACTTATAAACCTGACTTGATCAAATTATTACTTGGAGAAATTCCATATTATAGCTATTATTCTACTAAGAAAATAGATGAATGGTTCAATAAAGATCTTAATGATTCCCAGAAGGAAGCCATCGAGTTTGCAATTCACAAATCTCCAATCACAATAATTCATGGTCCTCCTGGTACGGGTAAGACTTTCACCATCATTGAAATCATTAAACAATTGATGATTAATGAAAACGAAAGAGTTTTAGTATGTGGACCATCAAATATTTCAGTGGATACGATTTTAGAACGATTGTCACCAACGTTTGAGACTAAACGTAAGAAACTTAAAGATCCTAGTAAATTAATAAGAATAGGTCATCCTGCCAGATTATTGAACAAAAATTTACAGCATTCATTGGATATCATGAGTAAGATCACATCAGCTGATATTTTGGGTGATATTGAAAATGATATCAAAGAAACTTTAAAGTCCATCAAGAAGTCTAAACTGAGAGTGGAACGTAAATCATTATATCAAGAGTTGAAGCAGTATAAGAAAGAGTTTAGACAGAGAGAGAAAAAAGTGGTTAAAGATTTATTAGTAGGCAGTAAAGTTGTAGTTAGTACTTTACATGGATCAGGATCAAGAGAATTAATGTCCATATATCATGATAAAACTTTCAATAAAGACCAACCATTTTTTGATACGATCATAATAGATGAAGTATCACAATCTTTAGAACCACAATGTTGGATACCCATAATAAATCATTTAGGATTCAAAAGATTAATAATAGCAGGAGATAATATGCAATTACCACCTACTATTAAGTCCAATGACGAAGGAGTTAAAATTGATAAAAAATTGGTTGCAAATTTAGAAACCACCCTATTCGATAGATTAATGAAAATTGGTGGAGAAAAATATAAAAAATTATTAGATATACAGTACAGGATGAATCATGAAATTATGGAATTCCCATCTAAGGAATTATATGAAGGGAAATTAAAAGCTTATAAGGACAACGAAGCAATAACTTTAACAGATGTAATAGACAGGAAAGGAGATAAGAAAATATCTAAATCTAGACTTTATGAAAGCAGCGAACGTCAAGATGCAGATATCGATGAGGATTTACGGCAATGCATTTGGATGGATACTCAAGGAGGTGAGTTTCCCGAACAAAGTAATGAAGATGACAACTCTAAATTTAATGAGTATGAAATTATAATGGTTAAAAATCATATCCAATCACTAATTAAGTTAGGAATAAAGTTTGAACATATAGGCGTTATATCGCCTTATAATGCCCAAGTATCTTTACTAAAAAAACAACTTGATTCTAATATTGAAGTAAGTACCGTAGATGGGTTTCAAGGCCGGGAAAAAGAAATTATTATATTATCATTAGTTAGATCCAATGATAATAGAGAAGTAGGATTTCTAAAAGATTTCAGAAGATTGAACGTGGCAATGACAAGACCTAAACGACAACTTTACGTTATAGGAGATCTTGAATTATTAAGTAGATCGACTGATTTTTTGAAACATTGGAGTCAATACGTTGAGGACAACTATGAAATAACATATCCTAATATAGAGTATTAATGAAATTTTTAAAATATTTTTTAGGTAAGGTTAAACCCTTAAAATATGTTATAGACACACTAATCCTCACCTTAAAATATACGCAAAGTTAAGGAATTCAATTACGTTACCAAATCTAGATCTCATTTTAAGCTAAATCAAAATTATCACAAAATCAGATTCATAAAATATTTACCTTAATCAGTATCGACAAGTAAGAGTTACCGTAAAAAAGCAATTAGGATGTGCTGTCATTTTACTCAAAACGGTAAAATTAAGTTTTATTTTGAACATGAAATTAACAATGTAACTGTTGTAAACGATAATAACCTAGTTCATCAAAATGTTAAATAGTTATGAACAAAGTTTAGTGACATACCTCAGTTAAAGGGGTTATTAAGGTTCGATAAATAAATACCGCCCTCAAATATTCCAACTAAACTAAAGGGACTTGGCACGACTGCGACGTTAATGGTTCAAACCATTCGAATTTAACCACGAAAAACCTTTTGATCAACAAATCCTGCATATACCCTAAAATATCAGTTGGGAACCCCTGAGAGACACGATTTTTAAAATTTGGCAGTAAGCTCAAAACCATTACACATTTCATTCATAAACACAACGTCGAACAAATTTTCTTGATATAAGAATTTTAATTCCAGATTCATTCGTTTTTTGATATAAATAAGTCAACATCCTTTTAAATTACAGGTTTTCATAGTTAAATCACTCCTTTAATTAACTCCGATTTCCTATCACTTTATAGAATCTTGATACCCAATATCGTTCATTTAGATTTACCAATAAAAAATGCATTCTTTTAAATTATCCGTTTTATTATCAATTTTAGCTTATGCTGAAGCTGCTGTCAAGATTGTTACTGACATCAAAGTTGAAACCGTTTACCTTAATGGTCAAGAACCTGTTGAATCTTCAAGTTATTATGAATCTTCATCTGTTTATAACAGTTCTAGTTACTATAATGCTTCTGAAAGTTCAACTAGTTTTGATTTCTCAACTTCTGTCTTACCAACAAGTGTTTTAGTCACTGACACCCCAACTGAAGTTACTACTGAAGCTCCAACTACTAAAGCTCCAACTTCAACCAATCCTACTACTTTAGTTACTAAAACTTCATCAACTGCTGCTTCCGAATCAACTGATTCTGGTTCAAACTCTGGTGATTCAAGCTTTGCTAATGATATCTTGAATGCTCATAATGAAAAGAGAAAAGCTCATGGTGTTTCTGCTTTATCATGGGATAAACAATTAGAAGATTATGCTGCTAATTATGCTAGCTCATATTCATGTTCAGGTTCTTTATCTCATTCTGGTGGTAAATACGGTGAAAACTTAGCAGTTGGTTACGCCGATGGTCCATCAGCTGTTAAAGCCTGGTACGATGAAGGTGCCAATTATGATTATTCTTCAGCTTCAAGTTTTGATCATTTTACTCAAGTCGTTTGGAAATCAACCACTAAAGTTGGTTGTGCTTACAAAGATTGTTCAGCTGAAAACTGGGGTAAATATATCATCTGTAGTTATGACCCAGCAGGAAACGTCGTTGGTCAAGGAAAAGCCAATGTTTTAAATTAGGTTAGGTAGGTAAAATATATGTTTTGTTTATGGAACTCTGGGATGTGCGGGTGAGGATTAGGCGGGATAGACGACTACGGTGGGCAGAATTACAATCCGGTGAAGTAGAGAAGTTGACTAGTAGGAAGGGGGACTGGGAGGACGTAGTCGACTGGAAGTTTTTGTCTAGAATTATTCAGAAGATTTGACAAGTAGAATTATGTAGAAGAATTATGTAGAATTATGGAAGAATTTGTGTGTCTGGACACAGTCGAGCTCCTATCCAAATGTGCCTAGGCAAAATGAGGCTGTAGAACCAGAATGTAATCAAGAACACCGTGTTATTACGGAATTTGAGGTAAAATGCCACTCGAAGTTTACGTTTGAAACGGATATGACATTTCATATTCTGGTATATAATACTACAACGGAACAAGTGTTATATTAGTATATGCACTAGGCTTATATTAATTATACATAGTATGCCTAGAACAATTAGGTCTAGATCAATAGCCCCATCTTTTACCACACGATGACTGATTCAGTATCCATCTGAATCTAACACCGTATCTCCATCCGGGTCCGTATCTTCCTCTGCATCAAGTTCACACTGAATTTCTATATCTTTAAGGCACTCAAAATGGTTTAAATTCAATGATCTTATATTAGGACTTGAAAAATGAAACGTCGTCAACTTCTTAAACTCCGTTAAGTCCAACTCTACGTGACCCATGTCTTGAAAATACCAAGAAGATGTCCTCATATAATACATATGGAGAGTTTCTAAAGATTTCGGTAAACTCTCTATTTGATCCATATCAAAATATGATAATGTCAATCCGCTTAAATTTAACAGTTTCAAATCTTCAGGGAAATCAATACAATACAAGTTCGGAAACCCGTTTGCTTCAAGACTTAGGGACTCTAAACTATCAGGAATGATAACCTTATCCAGCTGAAAAGTAGTCAATAGATTTGAATCCAAGTCTAATGATTTAAGATTAGCACCGAAGTTGACATTATTGATGTCTGATATATTGTTATCAGCTAATTTCAAAGTCTCTAAACTTTTTGGAAATGTCAAGTTCTCTAATGCCATTAACCCAGTAGAATTCATCGATAGATGCTTTAAATTGGGTGTGAATATATTACCTAAGTTCATATAATTGATTTCATTACCATCGAGCAATAATGTAGATAAACAGTCCGGCAATGAACCTAAATCATCCAAGTCACTTATATTGTTAGAACCTAGATATAATTCTTCAAGTCTCTTACAATTGTAGAAGAAATGTTTTGGGAATTCTTCAAAATGATTATTACTGAGGTAGAGCTTTGTAAGTGTTTCTGGTAGGATTAAGCTATCAACATTGGATAAACTATTATTGGATAAGTCTAAAACTTCTAAATGTGGTGGTAACGACATTTCCGATGACACCAATTTATTATATGCAAATTTCAAGATCTTAATAGTGGGAGGAAGTTTGATATCTTTTATAGTAGTTAAGCCATTAAGACATATTTCCAAATGTAGTAAGTTTTCAAATTGACATAAATTAGTCGAAGTTCTGAAAGGAATCGATGAAGGTTTCAACGTCAAGATTGCGTTGGTATTCAAAATCAATTTAGTTAGGTTCGGTGGGGTAGGTAGATAATCAATTTTGGTTATTCCATTAGAACTAAAATCTAAAGTTTTCAAGGTTGGAAGCTTACTTAAGTATGACAATTTCTTTAGCACACGATCATTGATATTATCATTATGTAATCTTAATTCAGATAAGGATGTGAAATCATTCAATTGTAAAAATGGTTGTTTAAGTTCTTCATTAATAGATCGTTTTTGAATGAGAAGTTTAGTCATCTTAGAACTAACTCCACTGGTTCGTTGTCTTATCTTCAACATCATTTCCCTATCATCCTTTGTCCATGCCCCACTAAGAACTATAACGATGACCAACTGTACTTTGTCTCTGAATTCATTATCAAAGACGAATTGTTCGATTATCTTCAAATAGTATCGTATATTCTCACTATTATCCAGTTGTGGAGTATAGTAGAAAGAAAGGGCCAATGTCTTGAGCAAAGGTCTATTGATCTCCAGCCCATGTTGAAGGATTGATTTGATTAATCTGAACCCTTGTTTGAAATTGGGAATTTGTAGCAAATTGTCTGCTTTCTGTCGATTATAAAAATGAAATAATTGGTCATAATTGTGCTTACTAGTATTTCTAATGATAAGATCTTTACAAATCAATTCTAGAACAATTTCCTGGAACTCATTGAGTTTGGTGATACCATATGGTTGGATCAATTTAGTGTATAATGTGTTGTAGTCGATATGGTACAAGCATTTTCTAATAATTTCCAACGGTAATTGAGTTAGGTCCATAGTAGGTGTTAAGGGTTGGTGCGCTGATTTGGGGCCCAGATTAGTGCCAGATTTAGTGTCCAGATTAGCCCGTATATTTGTGCGACTAGTCCATCGATTTGTACTAGTTCATCGATTTGTGCGGATGAGACCATCGTTTTGCAATCTTATCTAAAATGAAACAAGCCATTGATAATGATATATTCCTAGAACATCAATCACCTGATGATAGGTCCGACGACAAGTCCGACGACAAACCCAAACCTAATAAGAAAAGAACCTCCATGGCTTGTATAAGGTGTAGAACAAGACACATTCGATGTCCTGGTGGTGATCCTTGTAAAAAGTGTCAACTAGCTAAGACCAAATGTGAATATGTCGAAGCTGATAAAAAAATCGTGGTATCAATGAAATATATGAGTAAGTTGCATGATGATATTGCCAGATTGAAGAAGGAAAATGCCACGTTAAGAACCAGTCTAAAAGAAGAATCAGATAAAAGAATCAAACACAGTCCTAATAGTTTCAACTCATTTGACTATCATACCAAAACTCCTCATAACCAGCAATTGTTCAATGAAACATCGAATTCTGGCTTCAATACTGGTGAAGTCATTCAGCCGACTTTAGATAAATATGGGAGATTAATTCAATCAAGAACTGGGGAACGATTATATGTTGGATCATCATCCATGACATTATTTGGGTTAGAGATTCAGAATATGGTACCTGAAAAGTTTCAAAATCGTCCCATATATCATAAATCACCTCAAAATCCTAACCATTCTCCAATGGATTCTCCTACAACTCCTTTAAATAATAGAGAACCAGAGATCTTGGAAAAAGAAGGTAATGCCTATAAAATCGTTTTACCTAAAACTAATACCAGACCGGGGTTGTCAATCAACTTCCAATTACCATCATACTCTTATGCTATGTTGTTAGTTGACAATTTTGTCAACTATAATGATGGATGTTTCTATTTCTTCAACGAAGGATTGGTTAAACAATACTTGATAAATTTATACTCAGGTAAAACTGAAGCTAACAAGTACATTATGAATAGAAATTATCATAACAACAAACGATATAATGTTGATGAGAACACTATAAAGAAAGATAGAGACAATGAGACCATTCTTGAAACGATATGGTTCTGTAAGATCTTATTGATCTTTGCTACTGGTGAAATGTATTTAGGTACGGAATCTGATGTTCACGTCAAACAGCTGATATCAAGGTATAAACAAGAAAACAACAAGAAAAAATCCAATGATGATGTTAAGAAGTATCCTGAAAATACTTTACCAGGTTCCGGATTCTTCTATCAAGCATCAGAATTATTGACTGGTCTATTTGCATCTGGGGCCATTGACAACATCACAAAAGATGGTGGGATAGAAGTAATGCTATTATATGCATTTTTCTTACAAACTGCCGATTGTACTATAGCTTCGTACTTTTATTTCGGGTTAGCATTAAGAGCAGCATTGATATTGGGTTGGCATGTGGATGCTGAAAAGAACACATTGAATCGATTCGAACTAGAACATAGAAGAAGACTTTGGTGGACTGTATATATGTATGAACGGATGTTATCATCAAAGGCTGGTCTACCATTAAGTTTTACCGATGATAGTGTTTCCACTGAGTTACCTAAAGATATAGACATGACATTAACTGATTTCCCTAATAATGAAAAGGATGTTAGAGGCTATTATATATTCCCATCTGCTGAGTATATCAACAATTGTGTCACCATAACTCAGATAAATGCTATAATATTATCATGCTTATATACCAAACAACCAACCATTAATATTTTACCAGTAGTATCAGATTTAGTTCATAGATTAATGAACTGGAAGAACCAATTACCTGAGTTCTTGAAAATTGATTTTCAGGCTGATGACTTGAAAATTTCAAGGTTGATTGTGAATTTAATGACTGAGTATTTCCAAGGTATTAACTTAGCAGTTAGACCTTTATTATTTCATTTTGCTACTAAGAAATTGAAAGAATTACAAGTTCATAATACTGTTAACAAGTACGTTGATTTGACTAAATATTCTAAAAACATTTTAACCTTGCTTAATTCGTCATTCCAGGCTTCAATCAATACCATAAGATCAATTTGGGCTCTTTTACCTGAAAATATGGTAGCCTTATTTGGATGGATGGATAGAGAGTATTTATTCACATCAGCCCTAACATTGATATTATTCAATTCCTCATTTGGTTTACATGATGCCACGAAAGAACATCTTGACCATGCTTTAACCATATTCACAAGAATGAAGAAATTAGGGAATTTCCCAGCTGCTATCAGAAGAGCTCAATTATTGAAACTTATAAGCGTATTAGATTTCAATGGAGTCATGAATGATTTGTTAGTTAAACATGATGATGAAAATGTTTATCAGAAACCTGAAATTCTATTGGATACCATTGAACCAATTAGTAGTAAAGAAGATGATTTCATATCAAAAGCCAATATGTCATTTGGATCAAATTTGAATGATTTGGCTAATATTTATGATGAAGATCTCGGGATTGAAGGATTCAGCAGTATGAACGAAGAACACAAGTTATGGAATGAAATCACTAATGATGCAGTATGGTTGAATCCATCATCAAATGTGAAGCTGGTTTTAGATTCTGTTGATGATAGTGAGCTTGGTGAGATATTGAGTAGCATACCAGGGAATTACGAGGATATGGTTAGTCATGATTTTGGGATTTGATAGCTGAGACAGCTATGGTTTGGATAAGTGTAAATGTTAGGGTGTAACGAAAGTGGGACGAAAGTCTCCCCGTACTACAACAATATATATAAAACATATAGTACATACTAATTAAATAAATTTAATAACCCATTATTTGGTGAAGCCCCTCCCATTTGTTGAAATACTTGTTGGGGTGAAATCGCTTGCTGTTGGAAGTTCATACTTTGCCCGTTGTTCATACCTTGCCCATTGTTATTCATATTTTGTCCATTATTATTCATGTTGATATTATTCATATTCATACTCATATTGTTAGGATTGATATTATTCATATTTGGGTTTATCTGATTGATGTTTTGGTTCATATTCATATTTTGATTCATTTGGTTCATTTGGTTCATATTCTGATTCATCATGTTTTGATTCATGTTCATGCTCATTCCATTGTTCTTCTGATACTGATTAAACTGTTGAGGTAGTTGACGATTTGAATTCATACTCATCAGATTGGGGGTCATATTCCCCATCATTGGTGAATTATTAATACCATTATTGGTCATAGGAGAATTGGTCATCGGCGAATTCATCATCATCATTGATGGTTGTGACATTTGATTATTGATGGATTGGGGTTGTTGCTGTTGAGGTTGTTGTGATTGTGATGGTTGTTGTGGTGGCTGTGTCATTTGTTGTTGCATTGACATTGGCTGATTTAATGGCTTACCACGATTTGCCTGTTGCTCTTTCAACTGTTGCATTTTGACTTTGATGAATTGAACTGCTTCAGGGTATAATTCTTGTAATTTAGTGTACAAGTCATTCAATTCTGGTATTTCAGATGGTGGTCCAATAATTAATGGGAATGGTGTTTTATTATTACTTTGAGCGGACGGATGCTCTAAATGATACTTTTCATGTAAGTATGTCAACACTTGTAAGTTACAATGTATCCTTCTGGTCAAGTTCTGATATTGTTCAACTAACTTTTGTCTTTCTGGTGGTTGAATATTTGAGATATTAGTAAACACATTATTATACATATGAATAGCTCGTTTCATCAAACGTGTATTTATGAGCAAAAGGCACATGACCCTATCTCTATCTAATGCTAACGTTGATTTAGGGGCTCTATTATTATTCATATTGGCTTTAGAAGATGGCTCTAGTCTTCTTTCACCCGCGAACTTTTTCTCAAACCGTCTTAAAATAAACGTCGTGGCACTACCATATTTATTAGGGAAGTTCTATGTATTGATAACGTATATAATGCTATAACTATAATTTTTCAGTCAATTCAGGAATAGCCTCGGAAATATCAGCAACTAACCCGATATCAGCAATATTGAAAATAGCGGAATCGGCATCTTTATTAATGGCGACAATAGTCTTAGAATCCTTCATCCCTGCTAAATGTTGAATAGCACCAGAGATCCCAACTGCTATATATAAATCAGGAGCCACAATCGCCCCAGTTTGACCAATTTGTAATGAATTGTCACAGAATCCTGCATCAACTGCAGCTCTGGATGCACCAATTGCTGCGTTTAACTTTTCAGCTAATGGATTAAGTAATTTATCAAAGGTTTCTTTATCTTTTAAACCTCTACCACCAGAAATGATAACTTTAGCAGTTCCTAATTCTGGTCTATCAGAGGAAGTTAAATCTTCCTTAACGAATTCGGTTCTATTATTACTTTCGACTTTACCATCGAATTCCTCAATTGAAACTGATCCTGAACTTATTTGGACTGGTTCAAAAGCTGATGCTCTAATTGAACTTAATATAATCGATTGTTCTGATTTGACTGTAGCTAATGCATTACCAGCATAGATTGGCCTTACAAATGTATTTTCATTTTCAACTTTGATTATATCTGAAATTGGTTGGGAATCAACTAAGGCTCCAAGTCTTGGTAAGAAACTTTTACCAACAGCTGAGTTGGCAGTAACAAAATGGGTGAAGTTTTTGAATTGGATAATTTCTTTAATCAATGGTGATAATTCTTCAGCTAAGTAATGATCATATTGACTACCTTTGACTTGTATGATATTCAGAAGTTCTGAAATTTGGGAAACTTGTTCAATGATTGATTCTCCTCCGGGTCCTACAACCAAACCAGTTATTGGTTTACCAATTTGAACGGCAGCGGTAATAGCCGATAATGAACCAGGTGATATCTTAGAACCTGCTGACTCAATGAATGCAAGGGTATTTAACTTGAATGTGCTAGAAGCAAACGTTCTTTTAAACATTGGTTTAAACATAATTGAAAATTTCGATCGCAGTCGCAAATGCCTAAACCGGAGTCAGCCAATGACTTCTATAGTGAGGGAAGTGAGATATGGAAGTGAGATATAGGAGGAGATGGGTTAAAGAGAGGTGGGATATTAAGGTTCGTTTAGGTTGGATCTGGTTGTATTTAGAGTTTGTATGGGCTTTGTATAGGCACTTTAGGTACACAGTAGGCACACAGTACGTTACTTGAACCTTAGATCTAAAATCCCGCAACTGTCACTAGTTACCATAGATAGGGCCACAGATAGGTCCACAGATTAATACGATGGGAGGAAGTAAAATGAAACCACTCCACTATAAATATCTCTAATATCCCAACCAGTACAGTTCTCTCACAACAACTCATTACCCTTACCACAAACACCGCAAATGCCCTTCAGCCGCCTCATTTGCAACTCTGAGCGATGTCTCAAAATTTCTCCAGATAAACGTTTATCATGACGCTTAACCACAAACCTTCAGGTTCCGAAGATCGTAGGAGGAACCTTACCAGCCCCAATAGACAGAGAGGAAGTCCTAGTCCTAGTGTAAGGCATATATCCCATACCAGAGTCAATAATTTCGAACGTCAACGTTTAGTTAATGGTAGCAATATTGAGTATAAATCCGTATATGAAGGTCATAATCAACCATTAACAATTGGAATGCCCGACCAATCTGATGTTACTTCCATCATGTATAAGCCTTCAGGCTTAAGTAAATCAGATCTGTTTTCAAACGAGTTTGAAGATTCACACCATCCTAGCGACCCAGAAGGTCCTAATGACAGCAATACAACTAATGAATATCATCCTGTAACAGACCATAACTTCGAGGAAGTAGATTTCAAAGCTGTGTTGCCTTACTATTTACCGATATTTTCATGGCTACCACATTATAATCTCGAGTTTTTCATGGGGGATCTAATAGGTGGATTATCATTGGTATTTTTCCAATTACCATTATCATTATCGTATTCCACATCTTTGGCAAAAGTTCCCGTTATTTGTGGTTTATTATCTTTAGGTATATCTCCATTGATTTATATGGTATTTGGAAGTGTTCCTCAAATGATAGTAGGTCCAGAAGCTGCTATATCATTAATTGTCGGACAAGCCGTTGAACCGTTACTTCATCATAAAAAGCATTTAGACCCAATTGATTTAGTTGTAGCAATAACTTTCGTTAGTGGCGCCACGTTGTTAGGTTTCGGGTTAGGTAGATTTGGGTTCCTTGATAATGTTTTGAGTGGTTCCTTATTAAAAGGGTTTATCAGTGGTGTTGGTATAGTTATGATCATCAATTCGGCTATACTGATGTTAGGATTAACAGAATTGATGAAACAAATTAATGATAATTCGGATCTTATGGATATTCATTCCCCTTTTGACAAATTGAAATTTCTAGTTGAAAACTTTGGTCATTATGAACCTTTGACTTCGAAAATCAGTGTTATAGCATTTATCTTTTTAATGGCAGTTGTAGTCTTAAAGAAGTATGGTGCTAGGAAACTTAGAAATCTGGAAAAACTTGTGTATATCCCAGAGATCTTGATCATGCTGATAATATCCACTTATCTTTGTTATAAGTTCAAATGGAACGAACAAGGTATTGAGATCATTGGCAAGATCAAAGAAAATGGAGGAATTGCCTTACATAATCCCTTCACTGTGTTAGAATTCAAGTACATGAAGAAATTAAGTACTGCTGGGTTCTTATGTGCAATGCTAGGATTCTTTGAAAGTACAACTGCTTCAAAATCTTTAGGGTCAAGGTATAACTTACCAATCTCTTCTAATAGGGAATTAGTTGCTTTAGGGTTTATAAATGTTGTTGGATCAGTTTTTGGGGCATTACCGGCTTTTGGAGGTTATGGTAGAAGTAAAATCAATGCTATATCTGCTAGGACAACAATGCTGGGATGTTTAATGGGAATCTTCACATTCATAACGATTTTTAGTTTATTAGATTCTTTGTATTACATTCCAAAATGTATTTTGAGTGTAATAACAGCCAAAATAGGAATTTCATTGATTGAAGAGGCTCCTTATGAATTATTATTTCATTGGAGAACCGGTGGGTATAATGAACTCATGACATTCTTTGTTACAGTCATCACCACCTTATTCTTTAGTATGGAAGCAGGTATAGCAGTTGGATTAGTATATCTGTTGATAAGAGTTATCAAACATTCAGCAATGTCAAGAATTCAAATTTTAGGAAGAGTCCCTGGCACTAATACGTTTGTTGATGCTGATATAAATGAACATTTATTGAAGGAACCACAATCAGAACTTACAATTGAGGATTCTGCACCATTAGACCATTTCCATCCAAGTTTCCAACAACCTTTCAATGTATTCACTGATGATAATTTCACCACGGTTAATACTGGCATTGTTGAAGAAATTGAAGGATGTCTTATAGTGAAGATCCCAGAACCATTAACGTTCACTAATTGTAGTGATTTAAAGGGGAGATTGAAGAGAGTTGAAATGTATGGATCCACAAAAGCACATCCTGGATTAAAAAGAAGTAGAGACGAATCAATGACCCAATATGTTATCTTTGATTTAAGAGGAATGTCAGAGATTGACTCATCAGCATGCCAGATATTAAAGGAGTTAATCATTAACTACCAAGATCGTCATATTCTTCTGTTCTTTGTTAGAGTGTCTCAGCATGCCAGGGTTAGAACAAGGTTAACTCAAGCTGGGATTACACAGTTGTTAAAAGATGATTTGATCAGAGCTAATTATTATATGGTCCAAGATACATATAGGGCTACTCAGAAGACATACGGAGCTATGAATGATGTACCACCAGACATTGAATCGATTTTGAATTTGACTGAGCAAAGCACTCCTTTCTTCGAACATATAAGTGATGCGTTAAAGGTTATTGATTATTATGAGAACACTATTAAGGATTACATAGAGTGTTAATTTCTGGGGATTATAGAGATTGTCCCGCGACGTGGACCTAGACTGGTACTAGAATTAGAACGAGAGAGACTATATGTCCGTATTTATTAAGACTTGTTAAGATTATTTATTAAATATTTATTATATAAAAGACATGAGTTTGGCTCTATTTTTGTTAGCGCTGGAGACGGTAGTGGAGACGGTTCAAGACGGTTCAAGAAGGTACTAGCCAGTACTAGAGATATGAGAATGGTGTCTTATAATATGAACCGCGAGTAAAACGCGAAAAATTCTATAACCATGTCAGAAGTAGAAGACGTTGATCAATTGAAACAACAAGCAAATGATGAAAATACAATAAAAGAAGAGTACAAACTATGGAGAGAGAACTGTAAATTCATGTATGAGTTTATTAGCGAAACCGCCTTAAAATGGCCTTCAATCACCGTACAATGGTTACCTCAACATGAGACCAAAGATACTGAAAATCTTTATGACTCCAGTTTACTCTTGGGTACTCATACTGAAGGTAATGAAACCAATTATTTAAAATTGGCAAGTACTCAGATTCCAATTGACAAGAAGGATAATAAGGTTAATTCACGTATCAAGATTACTAAGAAGTTTGAGAATAATTATGAGATTAATAGAGCTAGATATTTACCTCAAGATCCTAATGTAATTGGAACCATAAATGGTGGAGGAGAAGTTGATATATATAAGCTTGATGGAGAAAAACAACTGATCCATCATTTAACTCACCATACTGAAAATGGGTACGGAATTTCATGGAATCCTTTGAGAAACGGGTATTTAAGTACTGGAGCTGATGATAAAACAGTTTACGTTCATGATATAGGAGCTGATGCAAAACTTATCACAAAATTAGAATTCCATGAAGATATAGTGAATGATGTCAAATGGCATAATTTCAATGAAAATATCTTAGCTTCAGTATCTGATGATAAATATGTTAATGTTTATGATATAAGAGAGTCCACAAAGCCAATACTAAAGTTCCATAATGAAGCCAGTAAGGGAATAAACTGTATATCGTTTTCACCATTTTCAACCAACTTGATAGCTATAGGTAATGCTGATTCCAATATCAACTTATTGGATTTCAGACAATTTTCATCCTCGTCAACGACAGGATTACTTCACACTATGATGGGACACAGTGATGCTATAACCAGTTTGGAATTTTCACCTACAATCGATGGAATAATCGCTAGTGGTTCACAAGATAGAAGATTAATGATTTGGGATTTATTTAAAATAGGTGAAGAACAGGCCCAAGAAGATGCTGAGGATGGATGCCCCGAATTATTCATGATGCATGCAGGCCATACTGGTGGTGTAACTGACTTAAGCTGGTGTCCTTATAAAGATTGGACATTATCATCGGTAGCTGATGATAACATTGTTCATATATGGGAGATGTCAAAGACTTTACTTAATGCTGATAGTACTGAAGATATTCCTAGTGATGAATTAGAGTAGGTCGATAGGTGTAGTGTATAGGTGTAGTATATATCCGTGTCTATAGGTGTTCCGTAAGTTTCGCTACCACCGCCCTAGCACCGGCCCAAACTAAAGCCGTAGTATTTCCAACTGCGTAAATCATCACAACTATCAGCAAAATTTGGTAGCGCGGCCAAAATTCTCAGGAGATACAATGTCAGACTTTCCACCTAATTTATCTATTCGACCTTTGACAATCGAAGACCTTGATCAGTGTCTTGCCTTAGAGACCAAGGGCTTCGATAACGAAGGCGAAAGAGCAACTCGTGAGAAATTACAATATAGATTAACTGTATGTCCAGAGTTATGTTCAGGATTATTCATAAGAGAATATGGCTATAAATACAATGCTATAAATTTACCAGAAGTCGCCGAAAAATTAGAGAAAAACCACCAACAAAAGAAGTTGAATGGCCAGTCAACTGGTGATGACGAAGAAGACGATGATTTAGAAGATTTACCTATGAAATCATCAGTCACCAAAGAAACTTTAATAGCTCAAATTATTGGTACTAAAACTTTTTCACCACAAATAACTGAACCGCTGATGAGCTTACCATCAGCTGATAATGAAGAGAAAGGTCATATTGAGAATTCAAGGTACATTGGGATTCATTCACTTGTAGTTGATCCTGAATGGCAAGGTAAAAGTTTAGGAACTTTGTTAATTCATGATTATATTCAAAAATTATCTAATCAAGATTTAGGGGATAAGGTATCATTGATTGCTAAACAGAAATTGATTCGTTTCTATGAAAAAATTGGGTTTAATAATTTAGGTGAAAGTGATTGTAAGTTTGCTGGTAGTAAATGGTATGATTTATCAATGGATTTAATTCCTGAAGATGATTAGATGGGACGGTATAAAATATGATTCCCCTATTAGATGTATATGTAGTTATGTATGCTGACTTGAGAGTAGTGTCTTTGTAGAATTTCTATGGTTATAGTATTGGTTAGGTTTGGCTAGGCTACAGTTTTGGCAGAACCTGTGCGATACAGTCAGACTTCTACTGCGAATCCCCAGTACCAGACTCTGCGATGGTTACAGTTCCTTCTAGTGTCAAGAAGGTTTTTGATACTTTCCCAATAGTCGAATACCCACCAACCGTTAGTACCACATCAAAGTCCTCTACTGCTTTGGAGGATAATAAATTCTATTTCGGTACAGATCCAAAAGATAAAGACTCATTCATTTTAGGTGTATTTAATGTGTTTAAGTATAAAGGCAAAGTTCTTCCAACTGACCCAATTTCTTTGGGATACACGTTAATTCTTGCTCATAAGAATGGTTTGAATTTACCTGACACGTCATACAAAAGTGGCGATAGTATTATGAAACTTTCGTATAATGCTAGTCCTGATAAACAGCTACCAATCTTAATTGAGGATGACAAAAATAGAACCATTAGGTCACATGATGAACTAAGAACATTGATCAGAAAAGGATTAAAGAACCACAAAGACAAATTGACATTTGAACTAATTGATACGTTAATATTTGATTTATGGCTTTTGTGTTTGGTATCAGAAGATGTGGATTTGACTGATATTTTCGGTTTAAATTTGTCGGACATAACTAAGTACGACTTATATAATAGTTTAAAGACATGGAATGGGTTTGGGATACGATACCCATTGACACCACAAAGTTTATATGAATCGAAGATCAGTGATTTTCAACAGGTATTGCCATTACTAGAGGGGTGTGATCATATTATACAGTTGAAGATGAATGCGTTCATCGTACACATTCAGAGTTTTTTGAGTGGTACAAAGTTGTATGGGGTTGTGAAGAACATTCAGGTGAATATTGGATGAAGCAGTTTGTATATATGTCTAGTCTATGTCCATGTCTATATATTAGCTATGTCTATGTCTAAGTCTATGAATATGCTATGTATTAGTATCAATAGTACTATACACACTACCTCCTCAATCTCTTGATCTGGTTAGGATAATCCTCATTAGTCCACTCCACCAACCTCTTACTAACAGTCAAATCAAACTTTTCAGTCAAAACTGAATTTCCTATTTGGTCCAAAAACCCTAAGGCTCCATACTTGGTTACCAATGTCGTAGTACCACCACCAACATTACCAATTTCAAACAATACCTTCTCTATTTGATTCTTCAAACTTGGTGGGATCAGTTTGATATTAAGCAAATTCAATAACCATTCAAAGATTTTGTTCTTATTCAAAATCGATAAATCCTCCTCCACACAAATCTCAAAGTTGCTAACATACCACTCAATAGTCTTTAAACTATCATTCTTAATAACATTGAAATTTGGTAATTCTTCAGGTTTTATGATGGGGTGTCCTAGTATATACTTATAAGTAAGCTCATATAAGTAATGACCAGGATTAGCCAATATTGGTATAAATGAAGAGTAAATCTTCAACTGGATGTTACTCAAACTATGAGATCTCAATGTGTATACCAAATTTGACAAGTACACTTTGAATAACACTTTATCTTTGAAATACTCATCGTTATCGATATGACGGACCAATGATGATAGTATGACTGAGGCCACAGGTGAAGTGTTGTAATTCTTGATGAATAATTCTAAGAACCCATGGTCTATTAAGTTCTTATAATTGATGACAACCTTCTCAGATATGTTGAAGAATTCGTCATTATTGACAATCAAGAGTATGAGGAACTCATGGTCGTAGATTGTAGCTGTGTAATCATAATCAAGCATGAATATATGATCATTGATATAATCAACTATAGCCTTATAATTATTAGTGCCGTTGAAGGGTAAGTTGAAATGGACATTGGACTTTAATCCATTCGATATGAAACTCTTGTTCAAGGATATTAAATCGTCTTTAATGAGTCTTTGACTTCCTACTAGCTCATAATCATCAATATCGAATTGGGTGATTTCCCAATGTTTTATCAAACTGATCCAGTTAGTGTTTCTCAAGCTTTCAATAGTAGTCAAGATCTGCTTCAAAATCAAGTCTTCAAACCTTATAGACCCCAAATACATTGGTAGTATTTGTTTAAGTATATGAACATTAGAATGATCCTTTTGAAATAAGTTATAAAGGACTAGACTTGATTCAATACGAGCATGGGAGTTGGTGTTAGTTGGAAATCCCTTTAAAACGTTCTTAGGGTTATTCAAGAACACTTGAAGAATTCGACCACTATTAACGTTAGATGTAAGGATTAGATTGTTGGTGTATTTGAGATAATCATAGGATTCAACACAACTACTTGATAATATCACTTGTAGCTGAGTTTCAATGATATCTGGTAATTCTATAGGGAATAACTGTGTGAATTCCGATAAGAAATCTTTGAAATTTGATGGGTATTCCTCGGGAAGTCTTTCAGCAAAGATTTTGGTTATTTGAATCAATTTGGTTCTTACCCAATTTGGTTGAGGAAACTTCTTAGCTATATGAACAGGTTCGAGTTTGAAGGAATTCTCATCTAATGTACTGAACAAGTCCTGGACTATAGTCGTGGTAAGTAGATCTGGATTGTATTTCAAACAATTATCAAGAAGTCTCCAATATTGATCAGCGCCTACTTTAGTTTGAAGGGTCTTTAAGTTGAGGTCCTGGAAAAGGCTGGTGATATTTGGATTGGTCGAGGTTATATAGCAACAAACAACATCATGGCCTTTTAGTTCCTCAATAACCTGATCACATAATTCTAACCCTTCAAGAAGTTCATAATATTCATTACTTAAGATTTCAGGAATATGTGTGATTAAGTTATCAGTAGTTAATTTACTCTTTATAACCTTTAACTTCAGTTTGCCATGAAATTTGAAAAGCTCATCTATGGAAATTTCTGGCGTTGATGATCTTGAAAGAAGTAATTGGTAGTTAATTAATTGAATTTCTTCACTAAATTTATAATTCAACTGTTCATTAGTTAATAACCAATTGAGCTCGATTAACCTATCATCTTGCTTCAAACTGTCAAATATGAAGTCAATGATTTCGGGGTTGGAAACTCTTAAATTCATATCCTTTAATAATTCATTAAACAATGTAATGGATGTTTTTGTGGCTAAGAAGTTTTTGAAAAGTTTGAAATTGTTCACATGGTCTGAGGTTATATACTTTGAGATATTCTCAAATAACTCCGGTTGTTGTGGAAGTTTACTAACCACACAAATCAAATCAAAATCATCCATAATGAACTTGTTACTGATAGGTTTACCATTAAGTACCAATTCTCCGATCTTGTTATTAAATGGAAGAGTATCGATAAGCTTCACCTTGAGGTTATAATGATCAACTAACTTCATAACTTCGGTCTTATTCTCTCCTAAGAGAATAAAATTCAGGATCAACATGTTGAACCAATCACTTAAGTCGTTACCACTCCTTTTAACATACAACCCATACTGTTCTACAAATATCTTGATCACCAAATGTACGTCAAACTCCATATCCAAATACTTATAAGGATTACTTAATCTTAGCATTAACTCCTTCAACAACGGAAAAAGCTGTTGAGGGTATTCAAGGTATACAAAACTCCATAATGGGTTTAATAAGTTGTCACATTCTATGGTGACAAGTCTGTTAACTATGTTGTAAAAGAATAACTTATTATCATCAGTATTTGAGAACTTTATGACCTGTGAGAAATTATTAGACTTGGTCTGGAACCTTGAGTTAAGGTTGATTTGAGTGGTTATAAGATGATTGAACTTGTGGAAGTTTATACCTTTGATGTCTATCATAGTATCAAGATTACTATCAACAAATTTGAGTAGGTTGGTATTTAGGTCTATGTATAATGACATTTTATTTATGATCTTAAGTACTAACAAATCAATGATTTTATTCTCTTTTATATGCACAATGTCAGTGATAGATGGCAAGTTGTCAAGAACAAATTTAACGTCCAAAGGCTTCAATTTGGATAACTTATTGACCATTAAATAAATCAAATTTAAGTTCATATACTTTATAAACCCATCACCATTCAAATTCTTCACCAAACTAACCTTATTGGTAGGCTTTAAAACAATGTTAGAAACTTTATATGTTGATAACTGTAATATCTTAGTGAACAACAACACATAATGATAGTTACTAGTCAAGTCATTCCCATAGTTTAGTGTCAAATATGACATGTACGGATCTATCAAGTTCATATCTCTACTAAGTATATGAACTATTAACAGGATTTTATTAACTGATTCAACTTTTATGAATGTCAATAAGTTATAAAGGGTTTTATTATTGATCTTAAAATTCACATTATTGATTGATACCAGAGCATTTGGTGGTTCAGTGAATAGAACTCCATGTTTGGAATCAATTATCTTATAAAACAATTCAAGATATTCACGTGAGTCCACACTTATTTGCAAGTTAAACAACACGGATTCATTTAAAAACTTTAATTTTGAAAACTTATTGAAGTTTCTTTCTCCTAGAACTTTCTCTTCTATGAATGTAAGGATTTCAAACTGAAGGTCTTTGTCATCTTTCATGAATTTAAAGATATTAACCCAAACTTTTGAACTCAAATAATTCTTACGGTCTAAGAAGTTCACTTTCCCAAGTACACAAAGCCAAAATTTAATGAAATAGGTTCTAATATGACCGGTCTTGGCTACTAATTTAGGAAAGAAATTCAACTCCAAATTAAAACTATTGATAAAATTATTGATTGGCAAACAATTGAGTAAATCAATGAGGATCTTTAACATAGCTACAGTAGTTGATTCCTTCTGTTGATTTAAACATCTGTATACAAGTTTCAAGTTGTTTGGTGTTAGGAAGTCATTATAAAATTGAATAGCCTTGGATTTTTCATCAATAGTGTTTAACTTCTCTGATACTTGTTGAAGGTTTTTTAAGAAACTGATGAATTCATTGTGGTTATTAGTCTTACCAGCATACTCCCATCTATTTATAAGCCTTATGTGTTGATCGGCATCAATGAATTGTTTGAATTTGTCTTGATCTTCAACGATAGATTTGTTGAAGTCTGACATATGATGAGATGAGAGATGAGGTCGCAGATCGATATTTACGAGGGAGGGACAGAGGAAAACAACGAGACGGGGGGAGAATAGGGAGAAATTAATTGTACGAAGTAGGACGAATAGGGACGAAATAGGGACAGCTAGGAACAAAATAGCAGGTGCCGATTGATATCACTCTCTGGTGGAAGGGCATTCGGTGGATCGTATTGGTATTATATAATCAGCGATTATATAAGCGCTGATTATGAGTATATTTAAGATGTATGAAGGGCAGTTGTGTATGTGACGTCCACATCTGTGTGTCACATCTGTGTGTCACATCTGTGTTGGTAGTAGACTAAACAGTCTAGAATAGTTGGAGGTAACATGCCTCTGTGAGTGTTGTTAATGCCTCTTGTTTCATAGAGGAATTAATATCACACTTTGTTACAGGATAATATTATCATACCATTTGTTTTCAGAAGGTTTGTGGAGGTATGGTGGCGTTGTTGTACCAACTAACTCTTCAACTACACTGATAAGAGCCAGATGAATAGTATGCGTTCTCTCAAGGGTTATAGAAATTTGATCCCTTTTTAAAAAATAAACTCTATCCTTCAGTACTAACCTGTAGATATCCTTACCTCATCATCATATATCCGCCGTCCTTATATAAGCAAATTCTCCATCACATATCCATCCACACACCCACCCAAACCCATTTATTTACCCGTATCATCCTACCTTTATCAGCTCATAAACTCCGATCACATGACTTAACCCCCTTTCGTGCCCCTACCACTTAAAGGTCCCATAGACAGCATCCTATTGTTCCAACAACCTCCACAATGCCCGAAATCCAGGTTCCGGATTATAGCAACTATTCCATAACTACACTAAAGCTTATCAAAATTATCATTCAATAACCTTATTCGGCCATACAAAACAAGACACAACAAACTTAGTCCTGGTTATGTTCACTCAAACCTAAATTCTCATCTACCCCCGATCTTTCCCCAGTAAAAATTCATTGCTCATAGTTTACAATCAAAGGCTTAGCAGATATTTAAAACCTGATCATGGTCTAAGCTGTAGTATTATATAATCGCATAACCATATATCTATTTTAAGTCAACTGTAACGAATCTATTTAAACCCATCCTGGTACCCTAAACTTGAATTTCATTGACTTGGGGTTACAATCCATTACCGACTAACATATAAGTAATATTACGTCACAATTTTTTTTAAGTATTAAAAATTCCCCTCTCAGATTCTCGTTCTTTTTTTTTTTTGAAACATACGAAATTTTCAGATTAAATCAGACATAAAGTTTACTAAATAAAGATTGCTCCTTTTATTTGTTTTTAAAATATTCATTAACAACTTTAGATATTAGTTGAATCATAGGTATAGGTATAAGACACGATATACATCTATTGTTAGGAAAAACAATCTCGGACATAAGTAAAGTTTAACTATATAGTTGCAAGGGCTTACATAAACACACACACCTTAAGGGTCAGATATTATCGATAAACACTGGAAAGAAAATGGGAATATTATCATTTTCGAAGAACAAGGAATATTCCAATCTTCCTAAACATTTCAAATTAGTTAAAAAGCTAGGAGAAGGAGCGTTTTCTGTGGTTTATAAAGCATTAAACACTCAAGACAACAACCATTATGCTATAAAGATTATTAATAAGAAAAACTTGAATGGTAAACAACTAAGTAATATTAACAATGAGATTCAAATCATGAAGAATTTGGACCATGAAAATATCTTGAAGTTGTATCAATACTTTAACTATTCTGATTATTGTTACTTAGTAATAGAGTATTGTAATGGTGGAGAGATCTTTAATAAGATCATAGAATTCACATACTTTAGTGAAGAATTATCCAGATACATTTTCTTACAGTTATTAGATGCTGTGCATTATTTACATGAGAATAATATCGTTCATAGAGACATTAAGCCTGAGAATTTATTCTTTAGTAGGATCCCAATAACTCCAAATTCCATGGAGGTTTTTCATAAACTGTTAAGGAAAAGTGATGATAACAACAAACTCGATGAAGGAGTTTTCAGGGCTGATATTGGTGGTGGTGGTATAGGAAAAATCAAATTAGGAGATTTCGGATTAGCTAAGAAATTGACTACTTCCAAAACTACAAATTTCAAAGACAACTTAAAAACTCCGTGTGGTACTGCTGGCTATACTGCACCGGAAGTTATTACCGTGAACCAAGATTTGGACAAACAAAATTACTATTCCAAGTCTGTTGATATTTGGTCCTTGGGATGTTTCTTGTATACGATATTATGTGGATTCCCACCATTTTATGACGAGGATTCGAACAAATTGACTATGAAGATTTTGAATGGGAATTATTCGTTTTTAAAACCTTGGTGGGACGAAATCTCAATCGAATCAAAAGACTTGATATCGAAAATGTTAGTAATTAATCCCAATAATCGTATAACCATTGATGAGATTTATAATCATCCATGGATAAAAGGTGAGAAGTTCAGTGATGACTATTTCAATGTGAACTCCAAATTCGAGAACCAACATTCTAAAGAGGTGATTAGTAATGTTGAAGATACGTTAACAATCGATGATAATTTAGGAGTTGACTTACATACATTGAAATTAAAGAGTCCTGTTGATTCACCTCATGATACTCAACACATTGAGAACATCAATGACGTTGATTCTAATGATAATGATTCTTTAGATAGTGACGATCCATTAAGTGATCAACCTTCACCATTCCATCAACCACCGATGGTTTATGGGTTATCCAATTCTACTTTGAATCCTTATGATGCTCATCAGGGTCATATTAGCAATAATGGTATGGCAAGTCCAATACCAATCAACTCATCCATAAATTCCAATTTGATCAATAGCCATATAACCAATAATCCATATTCGTCTAATTATTCATCCAGTTCATCAAATTCAGTGTTCAATCCTCAACATAGAGGTCCTTTATTAAGTCCAAGAGCCAATGCTATTAAATCTGTGTTCAATAATCCAGCTATGACTGATATGAACAATTTCTCCAATTTGAAGTTTAATCATGGTAGTATTTTCAATATTAACGAAGATGATCAAGTAGAATCTGATTCTCCGCCACCATATGAAACTGTTGATTCCAATATCATATTGGAGAACGATTCAAATTCCAGTTTGGAACAATCAGATCAAGTTTCTAAGTCTGATATTCTTAACGGAGAGTCAACAAAAGGGGACAGTAATGGCAATGCTAAAGCTATTGACACCTCCAATCATCAAAATGATCATAAACTAAGCATTAAATCATCAAATGATTCAGAACTGGATAATGAGTTTGATAGCCACAAAAAGCAAATCGATACTAGACAACTGTCAATTGTATCCAATGAAAAATATGATTTCAATAAGCTAAATGAATTTCAATTGAATATGAATGATCTGAATATCATTCTGAGACGTAAGAGTACATTAACGAGGAAGGATTAATCGAGCACATTACCAGGGAGGATTAATCGAGTACATAACCAGGAAGGATTAATCGAGTACATTACCAGAAAGGATTAACCGAGTACATAGCCAGGAAGGATTAACCTGGGGTGGGAACATAAAACGGTATAGGTAAGCGTTACCTACGGGAATTATTCATTTGTATAATAGATTAGGTTTGTATTATAGAGTATACATTTTGTTAACATTTTTCGAAAAATAGATCTTATTCCTATAAACCATTAATATATACATCTATGAACTAGTACGTTTAACCTCTTGGTCTTGGTTCAACACTAGCATCTAATTCAGGTTCTTCAGGTACTAAACAATCATTTTTTTCCAATAATTCAGCTAATTCTCCACTTTGAGCCATGGACATAATAATATCACATCCTCCAATGAATTCTTTATTTACATATAATTGAGGGATAGTTGGCCAGGAACTGAACTCTTTGATACCTTCTCTTAACTCTTGATCTTCTAAAACATTATAAGCTGCAAATTTACTTGGATCAACCCCTTGTTGACCTAATATCTGAATTGTTGCTCTTGAGAACCCACATTGTGGGAATTCAGGTGTACCTTTCATGAACAATACAACGTTTGAAGAATCGACGGCTTTTTGAATAGCCTGCTCGATCTCAGTTGACATGAACCTTTGAAACGTTAATCTAGGTATATAGGTAGGTTGTACAACTCTAGGTACAAATTTGAATGTATTTCTAAACATGAAGTCCGCTTATTAATCTGGGAGAATTTATTCGCGAAGACCTTAGAGGCACCGATGATTTTTACATTATGCATTACCTAAACCTAACTAAATAACATGGTCGAATTCTAACAGTGGAATCCATCAGCTACAACTCTAATTCCCATTCTATCACTTAACCTTTCAAAAATAAATCTACCAACGGATAATCCCGCAACAACTGCAAAGAAATAAAGTGGTGTAAATGACATAGCTGCTAACATTAAGGCAAAGCCAAACATCTCTGGTACAAAACATAAGATCAACCTAATAAAGTTCCTTATCAAGCTTGATGAAACATTCATGTGTGGAGCAGCTCTAGTATTCTCAACAGTTGCTGAGATTTTGGAGTCTTGTTCCTCACTACTATCTCTAGCTATATGATTTGGAAGGTAATTTTGATTCTTCCATACTCTTTGTTCCAAGTAATTCTTTAAGAATTCACAACCTCTAGTTAAAACCCCAATGACGAATAATAACACAAATATACCAAAAGCTTTGGCACCAGTATTAGCTTTTAATGTGTCAAATAATACTGGGATTCCTCTCCAATTGTTAACAAAGTACATTTCCATAGACATATCCATGTCCATATCCATTCCTGCACTTGAAGATGACAGTGACATTCCTGTCATACTGGCCATATCCATTGAAGATGTAGCACTAGCCATAGCACTAGAGCTACCCATATCCATATGACCCATATCCATGTTGTATAATTGATAAATCTTGATTTATCGAGAATCGGTTGACATTTTATATATTTTAAAAGTAGTAATTAAATTTGCTCACGAGCAGAATTCTCAACCTTTTGCAGCCATACAGATCTCACCATAAGAAAGTGAAAAGGTTATATGGAAATTGCGGTAATGGAGATTTGATAGAGTTGGATTAGGATTATTGATTGATTGATGATAGTGGTTATTGGTGGTTGTTAGTGGTTTTGGGTTATTGGCTTGAGTTCTTAACTATGTACATGATTTAATATGTATTACCCATACCCAGTCCACCAGTACCTAAACTCGAATTAGTTATACGCTCAAATTAATCAATTACCAAAGAATTGCTCAAATAATTGATCATAGTACATATTGTTAGAATTGTTGATCCAATCTTCACGGACTTCAGTCCGTATTTATATTATAATAAATCTCCACCTCGCGTCCGACTAGGATCCGATGATTCATACCGCCGCATATATACATATAATAAATACCATAGGATCTGGTTTATTATAATCTTTATAAACTAAATAAACCAAAGTACCTGAATGATATAATACATGTTAATGAATGATCCAACTAGTCTGTATGGTCCCATAGTATTGACATTCCACCGGAGCTATGCCATATTTAACTGACTGATTTAACAAACAGTAAATCCAACAAATACTTCCACCCTGGTTGTTCCTATAAACTCCTATTAGTCAATTATATTGTTAACTATTTACGTAGATTTCGGAGTTCAACAACGATTTAATAACCCCTCCAAGGCAGTTCCCGGAGATTTCAATCGTGCACTGCGATGTGTGTACATAGTATATGAACATGAACACCTACTACGTTGACACATCACTCCAATAAAAAAATCCTTAAGTAACTTCTATCAATACCAGAAGATCAAGATCAATGATTAATACCACCAAATTACCAATTCCGTCAAGTCCGTGATTCAACTCATCATAATCCATCGTATCACTTGCTCGGTCTTTTTAGGAAAGTACGTGACAGGAAAATAAAAACTCCCGGCATTTCTCGATTGTACCCCAGAATTATATATACAACATTAAATCAATTCACTAAAATTTTTCAACCACAAAGCAATACGAGTGCTATAAGTACTCACAATATGACTAGAAAACTAACCATAGAAGAGAAGCTGAATAGGAAACCAGCTTCAAGAGCATGCACATTTTGTCATAAAAAGCATTTACAATGTTCTAATGAACGGCCATGTAAGAATTGTGTGAAAAGAGGTATAGCTCACGAATGTCGAGATATTGAAAGGAAGAGGGCCAAATACTTAAAGGAAAGTAAATCAGCTGAATCTGATTATTTAGATGCAAGTCCTTCATTAGGAGTTAGTTCCCAAATGTCATCACAAGTTAACTCCCAAATGGCATCAAGAATAACATCACCATCAGTACGATCACCATTATCACAAGTCACCAACATAGAGAACGCCAGTAATCGAGTTGAGTTTAATGGTAGACCAGAATTCATTGGTAGAAATGAAGAAAATTCAGGAATGACAGAAACAACCGATGAAGTACTACGAAAATTGTTTTCAGAAATGAAACCCAGTATATCACAAGAGTATAACCTTGATAATCTATTTGACTCCAATTACTTGGATCAGGAATATAAAATGTTAGGAGATATCATAACTAAGTCTAAGCCAACCAGTCCAAGTTTGAGTAATGATAGTAATACTACTACAACTCCTAGTTATATAGTAAAAGGGGATAATTCCAGGCCCTTTATATCATTTGGGACCCACGATGTTCTAGTCAATACGAATACCAGGCTTAATCAAATCCAACAAGAAGAAAAGCAGAATCCAGTTGCAAGTCCAAATAGAAGAAGTCCGAGAAATCATCATAGATCAAATCAATCAAGTGCAAGTCAATCACCTAATCCCGCAATAAACCAGATCCAAGAATCTCCAGAACAACCAATTCAAACCAAGAGTCCGCAAGTGAATGAAATCAGCAGTCATTTCAGTCCTAGAAACATAGGGTATGTTAGTCCGATGCTTACCCATCAAATGTTTCAATCCGTCAAAGATATTTATTCCAACAATATTTACGATTTTGATTATCCTCAATCGTATCATTCCTTAACCCACTTTCTTAAAACCCGATTCTCCGGTAAAGATTTACCTGAAGTGGAAAAACAACAAAAGAGAGCAAATCTACTTATTATTCTTAAGTTAATTGCTAGTTATAGGCCAACATTCATTTCTGCTCATAAGAACTTATATAAACCATGGGACTTACAATTCCTAGAAATGACATTCCAAAGATCATTATTAGACTTTGAAAAGCTCAGTAATCTAAATAGTAGTCCAACTATCGTTTGGAGACGTACTGGAGAAATTGTGTCGATCTCCAATGAGCTCATCAGACTTTTAGGATTAGATATGAATGAGATCTTAAGTAAGAGAACGTTTATCATGGAATTAATGTATGACGATCAGTCAATTATAAATTATTTCAAATTATTCAAATCAGTAGCTGTGGGGAACTTACACTCCAGTATTGTCACGCGGTGTAAGTTAATAAAAGTTGATGGTGAATTTATAGAGTTTTGTTCTGTGTGGACTGTGAAAAGAGACATATTTGATATACCTATGTTAATATTAGGGCAATTTCTACCAATATTACAGTCTGATCTGTTCAAGATATATTAATTTGAGGTCAATATGGAATTTTATTGGGATCAATGTGTTTAAATATTTATTTATTATGTAATATACAATTTGGAGTTATATTTAGATCATAGTCAATAGTCAAAGCTTCAATCCTCCGTAAACACGCGAGGCTAACTATGTGGACCCGTACAATTCCTTGGTGCGAAAAATCAAACGATTTCTTTTTCCCTTGCCTGAGAAAAATGAATGAGCAAGTCAGCAAAATGAGGTTATCCTGAGAAAAATCTGGTGATCTGACCTGATGTTTATCGAGTTGAGTAACACCATTTTTATTTGATAAACATGAGCTAATTCTAAGTGAACGACTATATAAACTTCTAACTATGCCTTGAGTCTCTCATCACTTCTATTCGATTAACAAATTCGATTAACAGATTCAATTAAAGGCTAGATATTTATTCAATGATTCAAATTACACCATTAAGAGCATTATTAGTAGGTGGTACTGCTTATGGTATGGGAGTTTACTGGATGTCAACTAAATTCTATTCAGGTTCAAGATTAAGAAAAATTTATGTTGATGCTGATAAACATTTTGGTGATATCACACCAATGGCCCCAAGAGATTTAAGACCAGAAGGATTTACGTAAATTCAATTTAGACTGATCTAATGTATAATGACTAAATAAATAATTATGATAATTTCTAAGGCAAATCGTTCAAATCTCTAATGAGTTAAAATAAAATTCTAGACCTAAGGTCCAATATTGTTTACATCCACTGAAAAATTCATTTAACCATTTATAGGGTTTTAACTACTTGCAGCATCTACGTGGGATAGGTTAGATTGGAATTACACGTCTTCTTAATATACAACGGTTACACGTTACTCGATGTAGTTAATTAATGGGCTATAGCATTGATGATTTATTCCCAAAAAAGTAAAGTAATTGGATTGACACTGTTAATACCTCATCCCTTGAATCTATTGTTCAAGATTCAAGAACGCAAATTATTTAACCAACTAAGTAAAAATCAAGACTGACTTAAGGAACACCAATCCAAAAATCCGAATAGGCATAATTAATTAAAGGAAATTCACCGAATACGAGACGGTTTTTTGCAAGTTAACCAAATTGATATGCGGCGCTTGGATGTCGTGGGATACGCCATGGTTTTTTTTTTTTCTTTTACGTAAAAGTACAGCTAATGATTACGGTATTCACTTACTTAAAATTGAAAAAATAAATTTTTGCAGCTTGGTTCAAACCTTAACAGAAGCCATAGAAAAAATATAAAAGGCTGGAGATCATCCTTGATAAATTTTTTTAACTCTAAAGTTCATTAGTTGATTTAATACATAGAATCAATAACTTACTTTATAAATTACATAAGACATAATGGATAGTAATAAAAGTTCTCCAACTCATGCAAGAATTTATGACACTGATAGTTCATCAGAATTATCAGCAAGTCCAAGTCCACAACAAGAACAATACGAACCATATCCAATCAATGAAAAAACAAGACAAGTTAATAACAGTAGTCGTTTCGGAAGGTTCGTTGATTCTTTTAAACCTGTTAACTTAAGAGAAATCGGATATGACACCTCAGAGATGAATGACATTGAAAAATCAATTTATGCTACTGCAAGACACCCATTATCAAGAAGATTGAAACCAAGACATATTCAAATGATTGCCCTTGGTGGTTCTATTGGTACAGGTTTATTTGTTGGTAATGGTTATGCTTTAAGTTATGGACCTGCCAATTTATTAATTGGTTACTCCTTAGTTGGTTTTGCCATTTTATTAGTTATGAATGCTTTAGGTGAATTGGCATGTCAATTCCCAGTTTCCGGTGCTTTCACTGCTTATTTCACAAGATTCATTGATCCATCTTACGGTTTTGTTATTGGGTTATTATATGCCTGTTCATGGTTAGTTAGTTTCCCATCAGAATTGATTGCATGTGCTATGACAGTTCAATACTGGAACACTACTGTTAATCCTGCTGTTTGGGTCGCTATATTTTACATTGCCATTACTTCAATTAATATGTTCGGGGTAAAAGGTTATGGTGAAGCTGAATTCTTTTTATCACTCATAAAAGTTCTTGCAGTTATTGGGTTCATTATTGTTGGTATTTGTATCATTTGTGGTGTTGGTGATCAAGGCTATATTGGTGGTAAATACTGGCATAACCCTGGTGCCTTTAACTATGGATTTAAAGGTTTATGTAACACTTTCATCACTGCTGCATTTTCTTTTGGTGGGGTCGAATTATCAGCATTAGCCGCAGCTGAAACTGAAAATGTCCGTAAATCTTTACCAAGAGCTATTAAGCAAGTTTTCTGGAGAATCTTCATTTTCTACTTTTTAACTGCCATTGTTATTGGTTGTTTAGTTCCTTATGATGAACCAAGATTATTAAATGGTAATAATGATGAAGACATTTCTGCATCACCATTCGTCATTGCTATTAATAACGGTGGTATTAAAGTTTTACCACACATCATGAATGCTGTTATCTTAGTTGCCGTCATTTCTGTTGGTAATGCTTCAGTTTATGGTTGTTCCAGAACTATTGCTTCATTAGCTGCTCAAGGTTTACTTCCAAATATCTTCGGTTACATTGATAAAGAAGGTAGACCATTAGTTGCTATTATGATCACTAATGCTTTTGGTTTATTCGGATTTTTAGTTGTTAGTGATAACGAATCTGAAGTATTCACTTGGTTCTTCTCAGTTTGTTCATTATCAGCCTTATTCACATGGTTTGCCATTTGTTTCACCCACGTTAGATTTAGATGGGCTTTGAATCACCATGGTAGAGGTCTTGATGAAGTTATCTTTAGATCCCCAACTGGTTTGATCGGATCTTACGTTGGTATGGTTTTATTATTCTTAATGGTTGTTGCCGAAATTTACATTTCTATTTTCCCAGCTGGTTATTCTTCAAGTGCTGAACAATTCTTCGAATATTGTTTATCATTACCATTAATGGTTGTTTTATTCGTTATTCACAAAACTTGGACCAGATCATGGGGTAGATTATACATCAAATTACAAGATATTGATTTAGACACTGGTAGAAGAGAAGTTGATATTGATTACTTAAAACAAGATTTAGCTGAAGAAAGACAATACATCGCTTCAAAACCTTTATACTACAGAGTCTATAGATTCTGGTGTTAATTCATTAATATTCATTGTTCATTTCGTTATATAGATTTATAAGTTTAATAATATCGTCGTCATTCGTTTATACTAAGTTATTCTGACTCTCAACACACTCGAGCTTGCTGCAAATTGCTGGAATAAAAACACGAATTGTTTGTGTTTCCTGAACTAGTTAAATTCATTATTGAAAAACTCGAGGTCTTTAAATTTAATTGTCTCGGATCGTTTAATTAACCAACAAGGGAGAGAATGCTAGATGAAATTAGTTTAACAATAGAATTCAAAAATGCGACATTCTTCCCAATTGGGCTTAATTTCTTGCGTCGAACCACATCGCATTCATCTAATTTTTTCTAGTGCTAATCTGAAACCAACGGCGGCCACAGTTCTCATAGCCTAAGCAATTGATGAGTGAATGATAAGTCTCAGAATTAATCAATTGAACCATTGAAAACCCCTTTAGTTACACGTCTATTCAGGCGGATGTTTTTCAGGCTATGTTGACCAAACACGTATATCAAGCAATTAAAGTACGAAGCTACATTGTTAAAGAGAATTCATGTGTTTTTTGCAAGTTAAGTATCTTCACTTAAAGTTGATGCTCACTCGATATTAATATATTTTTATATTTTGTCCACTTACGGTAAAACTTACTCAAAGCAGTAAATTAATTGAGAATGAAAATACATCCCTTTATTGTTCGCTCTATTGTTAGGGACTCGACGTGTGAAGAATTCCACATTGTAGTCAACTATAGTTAAAACATTGATTTTTTACAAGGGACGTTCCCTTACTGTAAGTAGTTAAAATGGCAGGTCTAGAAATTTAGTCATATTTAGTTCTAGTACTTCAACGAGAGTTTAAGAATAGTAACAGTAACGTCTGGTACGTGTGTTTACAAATTTACCCTGGACAATATTGAGCAATACCGAACGGTTTAAGTATTGTATGTCTTTGTGTGGTACTTATTCCGTACAGTAATTTACCTATACGTGTGAGTCAGCTGTTTACATTCTCAGTTGATGGAGCAAGGAATGTTTACATATTCGAGGAATGTATTGTTTGACCAGCATTGGTTCATTTACGGGTCCGTAAATGTTGCCAATTAATGCCAACGGAAATTGCGCAAAGTGTGGAATTCACAGAACGAAAATTTTACCACGCGTACGGTTCTTATATACATAAACTACATAGTATAGGGAGACCTAAGAATAAGGTAAGGTGAATTAACCCTGAGTCTGGTTGTACAAGGGACACGACTTGTTGGTCTTTATATGTCCTATAGCCCCACAATTAGTACAAGTTCTAGCAGTAGAATTACCCTTTCCAATTCCTTTACCACCTAATGCTAATGAACCACTAGGTAATTTTATGACATTGGCCTCTTTCTTAATTTCACTAGTTGGACTTGAAACAACATTCAAATCACTTAATGATCTTTTTGGTTTGTGTTGTTTCATCTGTTTTTCAGCATTTGCCAATCTCTTTTCTAAAGCTTTTCTACGTAATTCATTTAATTCGGCATCATCTGTAGGAACTATGTCTTCTAAGTTAGCAGATTTGATTAAATTATCTTCTAGTTCCTTCTTACGTTTCAAATATGCTTTAATGATTCTTGGATCTTTGATGATTTCAACTTTACGTTGTAAAACTCCATTTTGATCTCTAAACCTTCTACTGATTCTTAACACCTTATTATGTTTGGTTAAATCAGTATTACACTCTTCATACTTCTTTCTTAAATACCCAGAATGGTTTATAGGTCTATACTTGTTATAAATTGGATTCAAATTCCCAGTTAATGATTTCTTTTGAGTATACCAAATCCTACTAACCTCTTCATCATACAATTTCTGTTGATATGCAGCTTGGTTTGACTTTGGAACGTTAGCCTTTGGTGGTGGGAAAAATGGTTGGAATGCTGATTTTTGAGATGTTTTCAAAAATGAAAACCCAATACCAATTCCTGTTGGATCCCCTTCACCATTCAACTGTAACATAGATCTGGTTTGATTGGATAACACGAAATTTCTTGAAAGATTCCAACTAGTCAATTGCTCATCCAATCCTTCTTCAGTTTCAATTAACTTATCTTTCTTTTTCTTTTCTTTTTCCTTTTCTTTGTCTTTCCCTTTATCTTCTTCATTCTCTTTATCATTATTCAACTCTTGAATTTTTTCCTTTTTGGATTTTTCCTTTTCTTGATCTTCATTCAAGAATATCAGTAAATCACTTAATAATTGCAGACTGGCTTGCATACTATCCAATAATGAAACATCTTCAGGTGTTATCATGATTCTTATATTATCTTCATCAGGTACAGATTCACTAGCTTTAATTTTCCAAAACCCTTGATCTTCACCACTTCTTTGATATTCCATGAATTCTTTTAATCTTTGACGATTCTGCATATCATTTTGATCAGGGAAATGATGTGAAATATCCTTGACTGAAATTCTTGGTTTACCACTTTTATTCATAGCTCTGTAAACAATCATTTTCAATCTGTTTTTGGAAATGTTAGTGACTTTCCTACTTTGAGGAGCTGGGATCTCAACACTGGGGAATATATGCCCTACACCAAATAAATGATCAACTTTCTTTAAATAATAACGTGGATGATTATGACTAAAGCCTGTAGATACACCATTGGAATTGGTCGTAGAATTACCACCTTGGGACCTAATCAAAATAAAATCAGTTGACTTAATTTCCTGCTTATGTATGGGAGCTCTGATCATATTATTATATAAGGTCGGTACTAAATCTCCTTTATCCACATGACCATAATTCCAAAATGGAGACCTATCTTCAACACCTAGAACGATGGTTTCTCCGATATTATTTTTCGGTCTTGAATTATCATCGGGCCTTGTACGTCTATAATAATTGATTAATTTTGACCCCATTCCATAACCTGATAATACCATAGGATATTCTTCAGCATACTCCATAGTAATAAATGTCGAGTTATCACCTATAGTTAAATCATTAGTCTTGTTAAATAACTCTCTGGAAGTTTTACCCTTATCCTTCTTACGTTTACGTGACTTTATTTTAGAGAAGTTAATGGTTAAACCAACTTTAGGATTAAATTTAGGTCTATGGAAACTTCTAGCTTCTTCTTTAGTTAATTTGACTTTGTAGAATGGGCTCTGCAATCTTAAGGCTGGAACAGAATGTTCAATATTCAAGTTACTTATTTGACTTCTTACTTTGACGTTATAATTAGATTTGAAGATTTCATATTGTTGATCATTAGATATATTGAACTTTGAACTGAGTAACTTGGATGACTTCTCCAAACTAGGAAGTTTATGATTAAGATTTTCAAATAATAAGTTTGGATCATTCATGTTAAGTTTTATCTTTTCTGTGTCAATTCTACCATTAAAGATATTTTCATCATCATCGTCATCATCCACCGTTTCTTCATCTAGTTCATCAAAATTGAACTTTATTGAAGTATTTGAAGTCGCTGAAGGTTTTGAAGGTAATGGCTCAGCATTTATTATTTTTTCATCATCCCAATCAGCTGATGCTAAGATTAAATCTTTATTATACAGCTTGAACTTATCATCATTACTTCCATCTTTAGTCAAATAAGGTAACAATTCCATCTTCTTGGCATTCAATCCTCCGTTTTCTTCAATGAATTCAAGCAATTTCAAATCATCTTCGGTTATAGACGTAGCATTACGTTGTGAAGTAGTATAATTCAGTGGTTGTTTACCAGTTTTGAAAATTCTCTTTTGATCAAATTCAACTTCAAACGTCACCTTATTGGGTATGAAAGGTTTTGGCTTATATGCTATATTAGGAATTTGATACTTATAATATTTGGGATCTGGTAAGAATAATTTATGATTATTAAATGGTTTGTTAGGGTTGAAATCAGGGTAATGATATTTTAAATTACGCTTCCTTTGTCTTGTTTCTAATATTTCGATTTGTTTGAGTAACTTTTGACGTTTGTTTTGAATATGAGTTTCATCTAGTTTACGTTTGTTTTCAGTCGGTCCTTTATGGTCCATTTGTGGTTCAGGTTCACCATAGATTTCATCCATATTCATATCATCTAAATCATTAAACTCTTCAAGATGACCTTGTAGTAATGGGTTATCATCATTTTCTTGATCACCAAACATATTATCAAAGTCATCATCAGCTTGTTGTTGTAATTTTGATTCTTCATCTCCTGTGGTTTCAGGTTTATGAATTGGTTCGAATTCATCATCATCAGCTAATTCATCAATATCCTCATAATCAACAGCATCATCAGCATGAACCGTTGATTTGGCATTAAAGATTTCATTAATGACTTCATCGTTGACATTACTAGTAGGATTCCCCTCTATGTATTGATTGACAGAGTCTTCTTCTGACATGAGGAGATAATACTGAGTGAGAACTGAGTGAGACCGTTACTGACACTAAATACTGAGACGAGTGAGACTGAGACTCACTGTTTACATTACACTTTTAAGAGATCACTGAGATCATGACAATATTTGATGAAGTTATAGAATCAAAGCAATTGGTCATAGTTCTATCTAATCACAACAAACTGTTCATAAAGTACTCATCCGATAATACTCATCAGATTTACCATATAAATGGATTAAATACATACAAACAAGCACTACAGGACTTGATGGTTAAAGACCCCATAGTGATAATCGAATTCAATTCATATAAAACGTTTTTACAGATGTTATCGTTCATTAATAACTTTGATGATAATGATAAAAAGATTCGGGTCCAGAACCAATATCTAACCCAATATAAAATTCATAATAAAGATCAACCATCAAGAGGACAAAATGATTTACCATTAATTTGTCGAATTATTATTATGACTAAATCCTTTGACCCCACACTATTGGAGTTCATAAAGCTACAGCAATTCTTAAGATTCGTGGCAAGCTTACATGGTGGGGCATTCATAATGACAAGTAATGATAATATACCAATTTCTAGGCTAATCAATGAGAGCGAAATTCTTAACCCTATTTATAGTGACAATGACATAAACATTAGTATACCAAGGGGCTGGGATTCATTCAATAGAATTGAAATAGTCGCTAAGGCAATACATGATAATGATGATTTGTTAATGCATGATGATGATATGATAAATTTATTAAGCAAGTATAACCGATATTTAGATGGAGATGCCAATGAATTGAATCAGTATTTAAATATTATTGAACCACCTGCAACCAATCAAATAGAGGAAACTTTAAAGTATCTGCATATAATTGAAGCAATTGATTGATTTAGCTTTAATATACGAATTAAGTCTTGAAATAGAACGTCAAGGCAACATTTGAAGAAATATTAACTCCTCAAATAACTCCTCCTACATATAGACCAGTGAAAGAACGCAATTAAATTACTCAAAAGGGTATAAACCACCACAATATTATTTCTTGCAGGTTTAGACTTTGTTCAACCCTTCGTTGCAAATATCAAGAATTAAAATTTTTCCTGGTAAGACAGTAGTAGAATCTAATCAAATCTTAGATTAGCGAGCTTTTTTCACCTTAAAAATTAAATTGCCTAGTTGGACCAATTAAAGTTCAGTTTCCTACAAATGAACGTAAGTTGACCAACAAATCTAAACCTAAAAACGCAGGGATGGACTCGTGCTAACAAAAATCTTATTGCATATGGAATCAGGCTATTTCCTGATAGTGCGATCGTAGAATCGAATCAAAAAATTGTTTGTTGTGGTCAACGTTATTTACATAAGTTTGTAAATATTAAGGCGTGTATTTGGTGATGGAAAAATATAAAAGGTTAAGAAATCCTTGAATATTTCAACAACTATTCATAACTAGATATCGGCTAGGAATATTGATATAAATTATCCAACAAAAGTTAGTGTCCCAATTGTTTCAGAATTTCTCAAATTGTTTCAGAATTTCTCAAATTGTTTCAGATTTTGTGGTAACTTTTTCAATCATATAAATAGACACTTTAGCATCCTCCCACTCAATACACTAGCAAAATGGAAAACATTAAAATTATTCAAGAAAATAACTCATATTCATTTGAATCAACAATTTCTTTGACAATGAATCAAAAGAAGATCATTAAGGATGTTTTAAATAATTGTGAAATTGGGGATCATTTCTTCTTGGATATCAAACCACTTTTGAAGAAACAAGTTAGCTTAGAAATCAGCGAACAAAATTTGGAAAAGTTGTTAAGTCAATACCATGAAATCTTCATTTGTCTTACACAAGTTGTTTGCAAGACTTTAGCAAAAGATTGGATCAAAGTTATTTGTCCACAAAAACAAGCCTTGTATCCATATAAATGTGAAGGTATACCAGCATGGTGGCCAAAACATGTACCACATGTTGAACCAGATCATTTAGACAAAGAAAATAGAGTTGAATTGTTGATTAGTATATTGAGACATGAATCTGTTAATCTTTTACAATTAAGGCAACTGACGAATTTGATTCATTTTAAATTGAACATGGCATCAAATTTGAATTATTCATCAGTTCATAGATTACTTTATGAATTGTTTTATATTAGCCTTTATGAAAGGTGGATATTAAACTATGGAATCTTTGAAAATTCTGAATTATTTAATGAATTGAATTTGTCATCTAAGTTTCAAAATAAACCAACATTATTAAGGGTAAGTAAGATCGGTGATAATTTATTAAGGAACATCAGCTTCGAAGAGATAAATCATTCCACTTATGAACTAGGAGCCACTGTTGAAGATATTGAACTGGAAATTGAAGAGGAATCTGATGATGGTGATTATAATGAGTCAAGAAAGTCTAAGAAAAGAGGCAGAAAGCCTAAGACTACCAAACCTAATAAGGCTAATAAGGCTAAAAAGCTTGAAGAAGTCGAAAAAACTTCAAAAAGTAAAGGATCACCTTTAGAAGATACTGCTTTGCATGGCCTCGGACTCAGACCCAGTTCAATTAGATCAACTATTCGTAGTCTCAATCAAAGAACAAGTGAAGCTACTTCAGCTGAAAGTACCAAGAAGAAACCTGCTGCAGAAGACCCAAAAGAATCATCTGATCCTGAGGGAATGAGATCAGATAAGGATAAAATCAAATCTAACAAGTCTGATATTAAAGAAGAGGATGATGATGTGATTGAAGAAGAACCAGTTGATGCCAATGTTGCAAAAGAAGTTTCTGAACCAAATCTGCCTTCCTTAGATAATAGAACTCCACCATCATCTCCATCTTCGATGATTTTAACCAATAATCCTCATACCCCAATCAAGCTTGAACATGAAATGGATGTGCTTAATGAATTTAAATTCCACTTTGATTCAGATCCTGCGAGTACTAAATTCAACAGCAGCGTCTACTTTCCTGAAAGTTCCTTAATCACTTCCAGCTACAATTATTCATTAACCAATAAATCTGATGATTTGGTTGAAGAGAATAAGTTCCAAATGGAATATGATGAGATGTTGAATATTGGATAAAATGTGTAAACCACCCTACATTTCATTCCACTCATCTATGGAGTGTTTGTGCTACTACGTACAGTAATATTGTTAGCTCAATTTACTTCTTTAGTTTTTCTTATCATATTGAGTATGATCCTTGCATTGATTGTAAGATTTTTAAATGTTTTAATATACGCAGATAAATTCTCAGGTTACAGATCACTGCCACAGTTCTTAAGGTTGATGGATTGTGGTGTTACTGTTGAGTAATCAGAAACAAATAGGTCAATCACATTTGGACTTCTCATGAGTTACCATTCATTTGAGAATCTCCATAGTTGACATTTCGGCTAATTACCCCTTATCAAATCGACCTATCAGAGGGTAAAATGAGATCTCCAAAAGCTCACGCATTTGAAGCAACATCAAAATACTCACCCAATTTTAACTACCCTGTTACGACAATAAAGTAAACCAAATTCACTAATTGCCTAAAAAAATCCACAAAACGAATACACAGAGAGAATAAAAAATACAATGTTTATTAATTACAACTAAATTACAATGGATCTCCTGGTCCTAATAATGCAATCATAAAATACATAATGAGTCCTTATAGAACTGAATGAATTACTTAATTTGATAATTATAATTATATCCACCATTAACTTGATTTGAACTTGATCTTCTTTGTGGACCTCTAACTCCCAATGGATTTTTAGAGAATGATAATCTTATACCCCCTTTTCCATTAGAGTTAGAAGGTCTTGGTAATATTCTACCATATAAATCAGCTAATGCTTTTGTAGCATGGGCAACATCTTCAAATTCTACAAAACACATTGGTCCATGATTATTTGAATTATTTGAATTATTTGATGAATTTTTTGTTCTAAATGATAACCTTCTGAATCCTTTTTGAGGACTAAATAAATTTCTTAATTCTTGTTCTGTTGCATCAGGTGGTAAATTACCAACATAAAGGGTATTACAAGGTGGGTTTTGATCGGCCGGATTAGCAGGTGGTGGAACTCTTGCTAATAATGATAAATCCGGTACGTCTTTACGTAAACCATTTGATCCTTGTTGAACTGGACTGGTTACTGAAGGTGGACTAGTAAGATCGAAATTTTGGGCTTGAGTTGGTTGACCTTGCTGACCGGGTTGTACTTGAGCTTGAGATTGTGGTGGACCCTGTTGTTGAGGTGGTTGACCTGCCAGTTGGTTTGGAGGTTGGGTTTGACTTTGAGATTGACCTTGAGCAGGTTGTTGATCATTAAGTGGTACCGTTGGTGAAATATGTTGTGGTATGGTTGAACCTGATGCTTGAGATTGGGAAATATTTAATCCTAAAGGTTGGTTGAAATTAGAATTTAAAAATGAATTATTCAATAAATTGTTTGAAAAATTAGATTGAAAAAATGCTGATGATGTACGTCTATTTGGAATAGTCTTTGATGCTAAATTATTTGATGCAAGTGATGATTGATCTAAGTTTGAATATTGATCAATATTTGATTCAAAATTAGTTGCAGATGAAGGCTGTTGAGATTTTGCTTGAGGTTGAGTTGATGATTGTTGATTAATGGTTTGAGATTGTGAACTTTGACTTTGATTATTTGGTTGATTGGATGATTGTTGATTCCATTCGAAATTATAATTACTTGATGGAGTTTGTGGTTGACTGTTACCTTGAGAATTAGTGGTTTGACCATTCCATTGACTTGAATGAATATTATGAGATAAATGAGGTAATGCAGGATTTGAATTATCTAATTCATTATTAAATGGGTCATTAAATAAAAACCTCGATCTTGAATCATTTGCTGCCGATAATAATGGTGGATTAATACCAGTGACATTTGATTGAGATGAACTTGAAGCAGATGGATGAGGTGGTTGAGAAGTTGAAGGATTTGAATTATTTCTGATTGATAAATTGTTGAAATCGTAATTAATATCAAATCCTTGACCTTGACCTGGTTGAGATGATTGATTTGGTTGGTTGGTTTGAGGTTGTTGGCTGTGGTCCTTTAAACTATCATCAATTTCAACTAAAATAGGTGATTCATTATTGAAAAGGAATTTATTATTTAACAACTTGTAAGTAGTCAAGCAACTATTAAAATTTTTGAAGAATGCAAAGATTGTTGGTAAATCATTTGAATTCGTCAATTCAACTTTGACAATATCATCAATTACCAATGAAAACATTATTGTTGCTTCTCTTTTAGTTAAATCTTTTGGTAAGTTTGTAATCTTTAAAATGAATTGAGGAGGTTGAATTGGTGATACATTTAAACTACCATTGTGTAACAAATTTTGATTTAATGATGACATGGCTGGAGGATTCGTATTTATTAAATTATTACTAGGTACCGAAGTTTGTAAATTTGAATTTGGATGACTTATTAGTTCGGGAGATTTTAACAGACTTATGTAATTATCAGTCATTTTTTATAATTGTTATATGGTGTCTCCTATATATACCTTCTTATTGAGTTATATTGATAATATTTGGGTATATATGATGTTATATATGACTTTAATGGGTTATGCGTGAGTGTCACTATCAAATGGGAGACTTTATGTGAGAATATCTTATGTCTACTTTTTTAAAAAATGATGATAAATATCTTAATTGTAACGTGATTGAATAAATCAACGATTTAATGATTAATGTATGATTATATAATTTAATTACTTTGAATTAATGAATTATCAATGCTATTTAACTTTGCTATGAACTAAGGGTTTTTGTGTAATAAAAAAAATTTTTTTAAGGAGTGAGAAAGTGTGCTGGTTAAAAAGTGCGAAAATTTTTACTTAGGAGTTCTAGTATTTTAACCTACATCTACAAGCATAGAAAAATAAAAAAAGAAAAAAAATTAGACATAATAAGAAATATTAATTCAGTGTCTGCAAAGTTAAACAGTTTATAGACGAAGTTAAACTGTGGATCGATACTAACTAATTCCTCTTATATATAGAAAAATGAGAATTTGAGAAAATGAGTGTGTAAAACACAAGTGAGAACAGTATATAGTTAACAGCAATAAAAAACTGCTAATGTAAACCATGAAACAGTGGCGAATATGAAACCTGGTAAAAAATAAAAAAAAAGAATGACTCATTTTTCTTGAAGATTTAATTGGCTGGTCTAGATTTTCTGGCAACAAGTGGTATGAAATGTACCTGGAAACAAAGTGCGGCTTATGTAATGCTGGCTAAAAGTTTATATGGGATAAAGTAAAGCCTTATGTAATTAACAGTAAATTTCATCACACACGCGCCTACTGCATACACGACTTTCGCTTCGCAGCTTGGTGGAACTCACCCGAATTTAGGTATGGAACATGATCATGAGGTATATTGCTTAAATAGGAAATCAACATCCCAACCCTCAAGATTTGATATTTGTTAGTGCAACTCTCACAGTCTCGATCTCAGTAATGACAGAAGTAAATGAATGTTTATTCCAATTATTATTGATGGAGACAATTCCTACAATAATTGAATCATCTGAGTCACAAAACTTATCATCCAATCAAATCAATTTAAAGCTTGAACTTTTAGGGTATAAACTAGGTAACAAATTTAATGAATTGTTGGTATATAAATTAAATGAATCCTTTACTAAGTCAACTGTAAATGATGATACCTATAACAAAATCAACTTACTAGACATCATGAAATTCATATGTAAGGATTTCTGGAAGTTTCTATTCAAAAAGCAAATTAATAATTTAAAGACCAATAACAGAGGTACATTCATATTGATAGATTTGAACTTTAAGCTCTTTGAGAATTTGAACCAAGAGAGTCCAAACTTTAGTAATTACGTCGACTATTACTTGAACTTCATAAATGGAATAATAAGAGGAATATTGAACAACTTTGGTTATAATTGTAATGTGATCAATGATATAAATTATCCAATGATCAGTTTTAATATAGAGACCCAATAACGGTGTATAATAGAGAATGTATATAGATAATATACTTTGGCATAGGAATTACTAGAAACGTAAATTAGTCATATATAACTTAATTTTCTTTTTCACTATTTTCAACTTGTTCACTGTTTTCAGCTTCTTGGGCTTTTGGAATTCTGGCATCAATGGCAAAATCAACGATAATGTTTCTACCATTGATTTCTTTACCATTGAATTCCTTCACAGCAAGTTTTTGAGTTTCTTCATTAGAAAATTTTACAAATGCAATACTTTTATTAAAGATTGGTCTACCTTTAACTTTTTGTCTCTTCAAGACGTATGGTGGAACTTTTCTGGTTGGGACATAAATCCATTTAGGTTTCAAGTCTTTGAATACAGTGTTTAAAACTTGGAAGTTAACCTTATAATCTAAATTAGTAATAAAGATTGTATCTTTGGAAGGTTTACCTTCTGGTACTTTATGACTACCATTAGTTGATTCAGGTTTACTATCACTAGTTTCGGTTTTCTTTTCTTCAGATTCAGATTTTTCTTTCTTAGGTTCAGATTTTTCAGTTGATTCAGACTTCTTAGCCTTAGATTCGGACTTTTTGGTTTTGGTTTCAGATTTTTCTTTAGCTTTAGCTTCAGCAGCTTTAGCCTTTTGAGCAGCCTTTTTGGCTTTGAATAATTCATTCTTTTTTTGCTTTTCTTCTTCAGTTGGTGGTGGTACTGCTTTCTTAACATAAATCTTACGGTCTTTGAATTGCTTGCCGTTAAATTTTTCAATTGCAGTATCAGCATCTGATTTATCTTTAAATTGAACAAATGCAAATCCTAAATGTCTTTCAACAGTTTTGCTAGGCAACTTGATAGTCTTGCTTGGCAAATTGACTTCAACGACATTTAACCCTTCAAAGAACTGTTTAAGGTCATCTTCAGTAGCTTTGAAATCAACATTACCAATATAAATTCTATCTTCAATAGTTGGTTTAACTTCGGTCTTGGTAGTTTCACTCATAGTGTTGGATTCTTCTTCAAAATATTTGACTTAACTTGAAATTCTAGGTTTCACAAATTCTCGATATAACTCTGTTTACCTTGTGGCAACTGGTTTGTTGTAGTAAATGATTACTTGTTAGTATGTGGGATGGAAATCTGAAAAACTCGGATTTTGAGGGTTCCTTATATAAATTACTGTGTCCACCTGATTTTACGACACTTTAATGGTTGTGTGGTTTTTTGATTGAGAGGTGTGCTATCGAGGCAATTGAAGAGTACTGCGATCAATGGTGGTGCTGAGACGGTAAGCGACGGGTTTGGGGTATGTATAGGGAGAGAATTGTTAACAATTGATGATGGTGTGGGTTACAGTGTAGACCATAGAAATTTCTAGAATTGAGAAGTCGCTTGTCGTATTTTATGTACCATATCGATTTGCAAAATCAATGACTTTATATAACTGATCATATATGGTATTCAGCCAAGGATAGTTGCATATATGTTGACAATACGATTGTATACCGTTTGTAGCGGTCGCAATTGGTTTATAATTGGTTTCGAAATCATCAATAGTTAAGTGAGACTTAATGTGGCTCATGTTGAAATTGTTTGGTGCACCCAACAAATTGAGTCAAAGTGTCTTACTTTCCACCATGAACCCCCACCATGAACACATAGGTCCATTGAATAGTCCACGGACCACTTAAAACCACAACATCGTATGCTATCGACTTGAATTAATGGTAACTCAGATCTAGTTCAAATATTAGAACTAAAAATAGTTGCAAGCGCGGTTAGCCCAAGAAAATTTCCTGATTAGGTGAGTCATAATCTTATCATAAATGGTATCTACAAAACCTAACGAAAGGACTCGATCGAGGTCAAGTACAGGTTGCCTAACGTGCAGAAAACGTAAGAAGAAATGTGACGAGTCAAGTTACCCGATTTGTAAAAATTGTGATTCGAAACTGTTGCAATGTCAGTGGTCCAATAAGGCTCATATACTTCATAAACATTTAAGTCAAGTACGATATTTAGGTGGAAAAGATCAAAGCAAGAAACACGATGACACAAAGCACTCCACTCCTCCTATTGTGCTGTCGATCCTAGAGAATGAGATCGATCCGGAGTTTAGTGTTGAAGACACCAATTATACTATAAATCCGACAGAGTTAAATTCAATGACAATAGATCCACAAGTGAATCTCAAGGAAATAGAATCAAACAGTTCATCCGATCTAAGGCAAGACGATAAAATGACAGATGATGCATATATAAATCAATTTGTTGATTTAGACAAAAAGAGCTTTTTACAGAGAATAGCGATGCAACAAGATATAGTTGATGAGTAGGGAACCTCTGACAATCTATAAGTTATGGAGGTTTAAGAAATCACGAGACTACACACTCACCAGACAAACAGACCACCTACTCACCCAATCATCCTCATGGTGAACCATATGTGAGAATCACACATACATACACACAAAACCCCTGGCAAACCATATGAAAATAATTCAATTCTTAAATGTATAATAAATATAAATCAAGTTATCGATGTTATTATCTTTAACCAAATTTAACCTGCGAATAACCGCAAACGACAGACTTTCCTAAAATATACTCAACCCCACAAGACCCCAGATACAATAAAACCGTGCATCCTGGGACTTTACCACACATACCACCCTTGCCGTTTACTTACTACGTTTACTTACTAAGTTTTCTAACTATTATAAATGAAGTTCGAATATGATGAAATGTATACACAGGCAGCTAGGCTGTTTATTTATCGTAATTACCACACAACCCTTACTGAAGGTTATAATTTTCTTGACTATAGCCAAATTTTTCCTGGTGAAAGTTTAAACTACGTACGGTTCATGAATGCACTATTAACGGCTAATGGTGAAGATGACCTCGATGTGGAGGCCTGTGGCACATACATACAAGGAGTGTGGCCCAGAAATCCACCTCCAGAAATGGTTCACTTCTTGTTACCCATGCCATTGTTGATTTATGAGATCGAAGGAGTTAGTAGTTTGACAACTGCAAGTAGGTGTCGTGTTACTTATGGACGTACCAGTGAAGGAGCAATACGTAATGATATACAAATTGGGTTTGATGAAACTGCAATCAGCCTCATTACTGATACAGAGATCAAGCAAGTGTTATTGGAGTATGTTAATACTTGCGTTGGCATACTATTTTGCAGCATTTTCTCAAAACCACCAGGTACATTGAAAAGTCCATCTGAGGCAGATGTGGATAGCCATTTTGCAGATGTTGTTAATCAAATTTGCTACAGCTTGCACCTTTCCCGGACCAAACCCCAGCAGGAACTTGCAATAGATCAGACCCCACTTCTTCGTTTGGGTTCCACGGGTACTCATCTTATACCAGACATGACTGTTTTGAATAACCTGGGTAAACCGATTTGTCTCATTGAGATGAAGGTGCCATTATTTTTTGACAATGTTCCAACTACCCTTCATGAGACCCAGAACGTGTTATGCTCACCTGCTATGGTGGGTGGTATTAAACAACTTCAAGCATATATGATAGCTGCGCAAGTAAGATTTGGTGGATTGAGTGATGGTAATTATCTCATTCTAGTTGAGTTCTGTAAGAGTCCTATTAGTAGAGACCAAGACATGATAATACCTTACAAAACAAGGGTATTGGATAAGGATAGTCACGGACCCACTTTGCTTGAAGGATTGGTGTATTTGTTACGAAGTGCTCTTCTGGATTCAGACCCTAGTGAATTCTATGATAAATTTCATTCTGTGATGACTCTAATGAAAAAGGGACCAAAGAGTCAGAGGAGTTTGAGTGGTACCATCCCAAGTGAACTAGCTTTGAAGGAACTAGTCTTGGAGGAACTATCATTGGACTTCGAATCTGGGGCTATTCCCTTGCAACGATCTGAAGAAAACATGAGTACTGTCTTCAAAATCAAGGCAAAGTATTTGAAGGAAGTCATTACTGATAAGATTGGTGATGAGGAATATGTGGCAATGAAGATTTATGATCCACTAAGGTTTCATAACGACTATACTAAATGCAATGATAAGTTCGCCCAAGCGGATGTTAAGTGTACATACTTTGGTGAAAGGGACCTTGTAGCAAGATTGCCCAAAGAAGAGGGTTTCCACAATGTATATTTACACCACAAAGAGGTCAAGATTCAATATGACAGAGGTATTGGAAGGTTGATTGAAGGTATGGCTATAATATCACGATACATTGATTCAGATGGAGTTGCACCTACCAATGAAGCTTTTGAGCAGGCACAGCAGCAACTTGACATTATTCATAAGGCTGGTATTGTGCATAATGATATTGAAGTCCCAAATTTGTTATTCAATAATGGAACGGTGTACATAATTGATTTCAGTAGTTCGGTATTGAAGGAGGAGTTAAACGGAGAGTCCGAATGGGAAAAGTATAAGGAATTGGACATCAAATACTTAGCTGAAAGTTTTGATGAACTTCGTAGTTATATGGAGGAAACGGTTTGATATAAGGTGTTTCTGAATTTTCATTTACGATTGATAAACTTGTCTAAACCCATAATGTTAGTGTGTTCATTAGATCAGAAACTGTGACACTTGACACGGGTCAAATTTAGGATGAAGTCAGTATGAAGTTTTGTGCATTCGTCTGGACTTGGCTTGAATGGAAGACATTAATATAGCATTCCATTTTTCACAGCTAATAATAGCGATTGTTCTAGTACGAGTAAATATATTATACAAACTCTGCTCTACTTCAAACTCTTCATTTCTTTTAACAGTAGCATGTCTATAAATAGAGTATTTCCTTAACAAGAGAAACAGGAGATTGGCCAAAAGAGCCAGAAACCAACGATCTTAGATCTCTTTGAGGGCTACCATAACAAATTCCCTGGCAAGTTGGCTCAGTTCTAAGTAGCAATATAAAGCCTCTTATAAATAACCGACACCTCCTTACCCTATTACACACCATCTGTTCTAATACCCAAGGTAGATATTGCCATGGTCAACAGCTTAATGTGAGACAGATTAAATTCTCCGGAATAGGCTAATGAGACCGAAATTCGGGATGGGTCGAAAAATTTTTCTCAAAGGGTGAGAAACCGTTTACCATACAATTGTTACTGCAAAGGTGAGTAGAATAGAATTATAAGAATTATCCAATAATAGAACGGTAACACAAAACCAAAAGTTATCAGTATCACCATACAAATAAATTGGACATTTCATAACCACAAAAAGTCGAACAAAGAGATTTTCAATAAAAAAACATTCAAACTTTAAGTGCACCTTCAACAAACCATGACTTCATTACAAGGCGTGAATGAGAACAATTATTATGGAGGTCAAGTGACTTCCAGCTATTATAACGGACCTGGAGAGACCAATGATAGTGTTGATGGAGAAGGTGAGGAGTTGCCTAACAACTCCAATAATCCTGAATTATATAACAACTATAATAACGATGATAACTATTATAATGGTAATATTAACCATATGGGTAATATCAATAATGGAGTTAACCATATTAATAATGGAATTGGACAAGGAATAAATTCCATTGGGATTAATGGCGAGATGAATATGAATGAAATGAATAATATCAATCATATGAACGGAATTAATGGCATCAATTCCATGAACATCAATAACATAAATGGATTTAATTCCATGAATAATGTTGATATCCATCGTCAGCAGTCACAGTCACCCCAATATTCATCACACAACTCCCAAAGATCGAATTCAGGGTCACATCATGAATCACCTCATGAATTAATCAAACCCGAAAATGAGTCACCATCACATCAACAACCTCCACCACCACATTTACACCAACATTCAAACCCCCAGGACATTCCACGTCCACAAAATCCACCACAACCATCTTCACATCCTTCCCATCAACTTTTGCAACATCAACAAGCACCACAAGCTGAATCAGAGGAAGCTGGAGGAGAAGAACCATTTTATGTTAATGCTAAACAATATCATAGAATTTTGAAAAGACGTATAGCCAGAGCTAAATTAGAAGAGACTTTAAAGATCGCCAGAACTCGTAAACCTTACTTACATGAATCAAGACACAAACATGCTATGAGAAGACCAAGAGGACAAGGTGGTAGGTTTTTAACGGCAGCTGAAATTGCTGAAAAGGAAAGATTAGACAAATTAAAGGAATTAGAAAATGTTAAACCTGAAACTGGTGATGAGTTATCATAATCGTTATAGATTCCATTACCAAAACAATTAATGATTAATGATAGAGATAATCTGTATAATAATGTATTTTTAATATAGATCTTTGTACAAACCTTGTATTTGTGTAGTTGATGGTTATACTGAAGATAACTTAGTCAATCCTTCTTTTATATCTGGTGGTAACAGATTCAAAATCCCTTGATCGAGTTTCTTAACATTCTCTAATACTATGAACCTTATTTGGTTACTATCGTTATTCTTGATATTACTTAAAGGATCGAATCCTTGTGGCTGTATAGACATTAATCTTGAATAATTTGAACCAAAAGACCCTTGATCAAGATCTAATTCATTTAGTACCCCAACCTGATCAACCATAGTAAATTCTTTACTAACAGTTTGAAGGTTAGTTAAAGATTTAACCAATTGTTCAACAATTAATGATTTTAAATCTGGGTTCAAATTTGCATTGACTAATTGTGATAAACCGATGATGATGATTTTCTTATGTTTTAAGTTTTGGAAATTGGAAATGTTGGGTAAGATGAGATTAGTTAACAAACCATCGAAAACTCCAGGTTGAGGTAAATTCAATAAGTTTATAACAAATTCCGAATTCAATTGTTGGTTTACGGAATTGTAGATGGTGGAATTCAAAGGTAATGAACAAATAGTAAATATGAATGTGATAAAAGTTTTTAAGAACTTTTCAGTTCTGGAAGACTTTAACCTTGTTAACAAAAGGATTGATATGGTCTTAAGATAATTTGATAACACTGATAAATTTATGTATAATAAGATTGATTCTAATAATTCAAACCCATAAACTTCATTCAATTTAGAAGCTATTAAGTTTTGGAATACTCCTAATAATGGAGTCATCAAATCAGGACTAGATGAAAACACTGTGGAATCGCATTTAATGATAGCTATTAATAGCCTAGTAATACCAGGAATATTACCTTTGAATTGCCATAAGGTTGGTGACATTAATGGCTTGATAAGATTCCTATACTCTTCAGGTAAGGATCCTGATGGCAGTTTCTCTAATAGATATCCTAAGATTTGGAAACTGTAAGGAATGAATTCTTGTACATCCTCATTTAAGATCACTAATAATTTTGGTATCATGAGATTCATAAACTCAGGAATTTCTGTTGGTGTACTGTACTTTATGATTAATCCTAAACTTTCAAAAATGTAATGATTGAACTTTGGATTGGATGGATTTTTACTGATGATTTCAATTATCGAAAATAATTGATTACTGATCACAATTTTTAAGTCACGTGATATTGAATCTTTAGAAGTATCCAAGATTCTCATGATACCTTTAATGATGAATTCATTTTCTGACAATTTTTCCGGTAAGATTCCATTATAAGGTTGAATCAACTTAAAGGTCTTAGTCAATAAATCATTTAAGAAAGGTTCTATATCAAATTTATTAAATATAGGTTGATGATTATCGGAAAAATTGGTCATAGTAAGTAATTTTTCCAAAGTGATGATTGAATAAGTATAAATCACAGGGTTATTGGAAGATAAATGATTTATTAATACTGGGAAGATGGATAAAAGTTGATCCTTAGTCAATTGGTTTCTGAAATTCAAGATATATTTGATAGAATCCATAATTAAGATTGGATTTTCATTATTGTTACCAATCAAATCATTGGAGATGTTATCAAGGAAGAATTTGACTACATCAACTAATACGTTAGTAGATGTGACACCGATGTTTGTGATGGTCCCTTTTGATGCTAATGAACTGAATAAGTAAATGGCCAAATCTTTATTTTGCCAATTATCTTTAGAATTTAAGAAATTATCCACATATTTCATAACTATGGTCGTAAGTAATTCATTATTAACTTCCTTTAATTCTCTTAAAAAGTCGGTGGTGGATTTCCTTCTGGAATCAAATTCACTTCCTTCTAAATCAAACCTAACGTAATTGATTGGTTCATCTTCAAACATCTCTAAATCACTGTCTCTTACTATGATATTTGGCAAGATGATTTTATTCAATATTTCTTCCAAACTATTCTCATTATTGAAAAAAGTTGAGTACTTGGATATCTTGATGATTGATGTAAGAATTTGTAAACACTTCACTACTAATAGATCAAATTTGATTTGCTTGGTGATATAGTTAGTTATTAAACTCCAGGTAGTTTTGAGGAATTCTTCAATCAATGGTTCAAATATCTCAGTGTACCTTGTGATATATAAATTAATCAATTCAATGATTGATGTTTTAATCTTTATCAATACATCAACTTCTTCATCTTCATCATTTTTAGTGATGACTGGATTATTATATGTGAGGTACTTATGTAAGATCTTTAACCCAATATTCATGTTATCTTCAAAAAATTCTGGGATATCCTGGCAATTCAAGTCATAATAAATTTGGGTCAACAACAACAAGTTTTCTAAGTAAATCTTCAACTTGGTTTCATCAGTCTCCTGTTCAATTAACGAATCTACTTTCTGGAGTAACATCAAAAATGGTGATGCGAACTTATCTAACACCATTTTGATTTCCAAGAATAATTCATCACTTCTGAATAATGGTCTCCATTTCTTGAAAATCGAATGACTGACTAACAAGATCGATTTGTTCGTAACGAAATCTTGTTCACTGAATTTCTCAATCAAATTGTCTATCAAATTAGTCCAATTATGAGGGAAATCCAGTTCAGCAATTATTGAAATACATTCACCAATTTGGATTTGTAAGTTGTTTGGCAAGTTGATCATGATGTTCAAAATCTCAAGCTTGATATACCCAACATCCTCTATAGGTAATAAGTACTCACCATTTTCATTGACCCATTTTCTTCTAATCAAATTTTTTAAGAAGATCACTGATGCCAATTTGATGGCATTGTTTATATTTGGATTTGAAATGATCTTCAACAAATTGATGGTGAATCCATGTTGGTCTTCAATTGATCTCAACTGAAGTTCGGCTTCTTTGGCATATTGTGGTAGTAAAGATTGTTCAAGACATTTACCAATTGATTCAATATTATTTTCAATCATGTTGATGAAAATTTTCTGCGCGACGTTATGGCTGATATTTCAATAGCGTTCATATGTACTGGTAATATGTATGTAAAGCTTGGGAATTGTTGAGATAAATACTAACAATAGATGTCGGTCACCAATGGCTGAAGCCGTTTTCAAATATCACGTGAAAGAACGGGGTTTAGAACATAAATTTGATTTAATTGATTCATTTGGGGTAAGTGCTTACCATCAAGGTGATAGTCCAGATTCAAGGTCAGTTAGAACATGTCACAAACACGGTGTTCCAATTAATCATTGTTCTCAATTGATCACCAAGGAACATTATAGTAGGTTTGATTACTTAATGGCGATGGACTTATCTCATAAGCAAGAATTGTTATTTGCTAAACCTAAGAATTCCAAAGCAAAGGTTGAATTATTTGGTGAGTACAAGACTGATGATTCCTTAGATAGGATTGTAGTTGATCCATATTATGGAAACATCAAGAACTTTGAGTATAATTATAAGCAGTTGACACATTTTACCACAGTATTTTTAGATAGATTAGAAAAAAATGAGCTTTAGGGTTAGATAGTACGTCATAGTATAAAGAGTGAGGATACTAGGTATGATATTAGATTAGAGCAGATAGAGTAGATTAGGTTGTAGAAGATTATGTATATCACAGTATTCTAGGCATATTGTAGTAGACTGGGTATATCAGTAGACCAGAACCAATAAGAAATTCCTCACTTATTTCACCATCCCTAACGTCCCACTTCTCACATCTACACTCACTATCCTCAACTACTACGCTCGCTACACAAAAAAATCTTCATGATATGAGTAACAGAAAACTACAACAAGAATTCGATAAAACCAACAAAAAGATCGCCGAAGGTTTGGCCCTCTTCGATGATGTGTATGAAAAAGCCCTTACCACAGAACTCAGTTCTCAAAGAGATAAATTCGAAGCTGATTTGAAGAAAGAAATCAAGAAGTTACAACGTCTTAGAGATCAATTGAAACAATGGTTAGGTGATTCAACCATCAAACTTGGTAAAGATCTATTACAAGACAATAGAGGAAAGATCGAAAATGCTATGGATCGTTTCAAAGATTTGGAAAAACTAAGTAAAATTAAGCAATTTTCAAATGAAGGTCTTGAATTAAGTAGTAAGAAGAAATTACCAAGATTTGGTGATGCCAATGAAGAGAAGAAACAAGAAGCTGTTGATTATATTAGTGATATAAGAGATCAAATTGCCAGTCAAAATGAATTGTTGGAATCCGATGTTCATCATTATACTACACAATTAAAGAAAGCTAAAGCTAATACTTACACTTTAAATAATCAAATTGAAGATTGCAGAACTAAGATTGAAAGGAATAATTTCCATTTAACTCAATTGGAGATGATTTTAAGAAATTTAGAGAATGAAGAATTGAAACCTGATAAAGTCGATTTGATTAAAGAAGATTTAGAATATTATGTTGAAAACAATCAAGATGATGAATTTGTTGATTATGATGAATTTTATGAACAACTAGAATTGAATGATGATCATGAAGTTCAAGGTACTTTGACCAGAGAAAAGGAAGAAGAAGAAGCAAGAGAAAGGGAAGAACAAGAATTAAAGGATAAGGAAAAGAAGAAAGACGAAGATAAAAAGAAAGATGAGGAAAAGAAGAAACAAGATGAAAAACTCAAGAAGGAAGAAGGAGATAAAAAGAAGGAAGCCGATAAGAAAAAAGAAGCAGCAATTGCAGGAATTTCAACTAATGCAACTGTATCAGCTGCTGTGGCTGCAGTATCAAAAGCTCCAACTTTACCACCAGGTACTTCATATTCAAGTGCTATCAAGAGTGCCTTAGAAAACACTAGTGTACCTAATGTTTATGGTAATGGTTCAACAATTGCAGAAGCTGTTAGTGGAGCAATTGCATCACCTAAATTATCTCAAGTTCAACCTCAATCAAATAATCTTTCTAAATCAGTTGTAAATACACCATCAGCAAACCATCAACAACTTAATAATGGTAATGGATCAACTAATAACACACCATCAAAAGTTAGTATACCACCGCCAGGATTAACTACATCGATCACCAAATCATCAACCGCATCACCCATTAGCTCACAACCAATATCAGAAGTTCCAATTGATACTAATAGTACATTTATTGATACTATACCAAAATTAAGTCAAATTGGACAAACCAGATTAACTAATCATATCCCATATAGTGCTATTAGTCAATTGTTAGAAAACTCCTTATATAATTGTCCTGATTCATTTGATGCTGATAAACCAAGAGAATATAATCCTATCAATGTTCATCCATCATCAATAGATTATCCACAAGAACCAATGTATGAATTGAACCTGTTTAATTTGATGAGTAAATTCGATAATGACACGTTATTTTATTGTTTTTACTATAGTGGGGACAGTCTTTCTAAATATAATGCATCAAAAGAATTATCAAAGAGAGGTTGGATCTATGATACTGAGTTAAAGCAATGGTTATCAAAAGACGATAAATCCAATGATTTCAAATATTTTGACTATGAAAAGACTTGGTTGGTAAGAAGGAAAGAGAATTTTCAAGTCAATGATAATTTGATTGAGAGTTTTATATGAACATTATGAGTAGATAATATACTATAAACACATCCTCTATGAAACACATCCTCTATAGACGCATCCTCTGTGAGACATCTTGTTGTTAACCCAAATGAAATTCGTACTACGACAATGTTAAATGTCCAACCAAATTGTTTGTAATGTAACAACTACAGATCTACGGCTATTCATTGTTGAAACATTGTCGTGTAACTTCTCACTAACTTGAAACACCAAATCAGAAAAATTTGCGAAGCCTTGATTTTCTTTTTAAGGAGCGGCCTAGAATTACATTCTCAATCTGTTACACCGTTGATAATTCATATCGTTTGTGAATACTTTGTTAGTGAAGGTGGTTGATAACTGAGAGTATCACCAGGAGTCTCCTATAAGTTAGCCAAGGCTCAATAAAATTTACAGTAGCTCGTACGGGATTTAAGAACTTGAAGATCATTGCCAAAGATGCAACCATTTACTACCGTATATATACCCACACGAGTTGAAAAAAGAGCAGAACTGAGTTCAACCTATTCAACTGATTCAAATGGATGTGTGGTATGTCCAAGTCAGACACCTGAAGGACCCACATGTGGAAAAGGTGAAGAAAAATTATTAAGAACTCAAACTTGTAACCAATGTCCTGAATACTATTGTGAAAAAATTGCAAGTTCAGGCAGCAATACCAATATTGGTGCTATTGTTGGAGGTGTAGTGGGAGGTGTAGTTATATTGTTAGCTGCCGGATTAGCTTACTATATATTGATCTGGAGAAAGAAACATCCAAGATTAGATGACGAAGATGATGAGGATATAATAATGAGTGATTTGGAAATGGAAGGTGAAGATAAAGGAAGTTTCAGTAATGATAGTAATGGTAATGTTGATGATGATAATGGTAATAACTCTCAGGGCAACATTAAAGAAGGTTCAACTCAATTAAGACCTCCCAATAGACGTACAAATTCAAATCCTTCAAATCGAAGATTATCATCATATGAATCATTTACAAGACCTCAAGTAAAACCTGGTAATCGTAGAGGTAGAGGAAGAAGAGCTGGTCAAAGACAAGTCAGAACTAGAAACGGTAATGGACAACAAAGCAATCAAATATCACCATATATGGATCCAAATTCAAGCCATAGAAATTCAGTTGCAACAACTATATCGACTACCAATGCTTCCAATATTTTACCAATCGCTTATATTCCAGGTGTTACGGTCAGACCTACTAAAAACAACACTAAATCAATTTATTCATATGAAACTGATTCGATATTTTCAGATTTAAATACCATAGAAAATGCATCGATTATAGGAGATATAATGAGAGCTAATTATAATGATAATGAACCAAACGATCCACAATCAAATAACGGTGGTAATACTATGACAGCAATCAAAGCTCAACCAAGATTAGTCAATGTTGATAGAATTGAAGAAGAAGAGGAGGAAGATGATGATATAAGTGATCAAGAGTCTCACACATTTATGAGTCAAGACAATTCTAAATTATCAAACATAAATACCACCACCTTGTCTAAGTCAGCTGAAACTATTGATGAAGATAGTGATAGTGATGTTGATTCTGATATAGGAGAAATTCAAAGAGCCACATCAATAACGAGAAACAAAAACCAAGTCACAATGAGTAATACTGCACCAGTTGAGATTCCACTTAATTTAATTGATTTAGGTAAACCTGGAGAAAAATCAAGGGATTTGGAAAGTGCTTTAGAAAGTAATAATGGATCATTTGTATTGGATGTTGAAATTGATAATCAAAGGCATAGTCAAAATAGTGGAGAAAAAAGTCCTTTTGAGGACCAATAAACGTTCGTTAACAACATAACCAATTTTGGATTTTAGATGGGATGTATAGGTAAAATGTATAGGAATCAATAATTCGTGAAAATGGAACTCTTTTATAATTCCGCAACCTTAGTACCAACATTGGAGTTATATACAGGAGTACACATGATTTACCAAAACATTACCGGAGTTCTTAGCACCGTTGGAACCTGATTCTGCAAAATCCTGGGTGGAGGGAATTACACATTGATCCAGATTTTAAGCCATTATTAATACATATTAAGATGATGATGACGTTTTTTGATTTCAATTCGGATATCTGTTGTGCATAGTGATTTTAGAACTGCCTGGAGATTGGTACTAAGTAAATTGGCAAACTAAGTAAAACACACCGTAAGCCGTTGCAGGAAAACACACAATTCAATATTTTCACCAAGCAATAATTACACTAATCACATACCCTATAATCTAAATCAATTACCCGACTGTTATTAAACTGAATCCTAGTTGCCCCACTCTACTAAATACATTAACCCTCTCACCATAAGAATTACATAATCTCACTCACCAATATTGTAGCGATTTTCGGCAAGGAAAACGTTCAAATCATTGTACACAGTTTTAGAGTTTAATTTCCTCGAGAAGTTCTCGAACGTTTCACTAATTGGTCAATTAATAGATGATCTTCATATACTGAACCAATCCCTTGTACACTATCCTGTAATAATTCTCATATCCCCAACCCTAAATCTAGAACCCCTGACAAATCAAACTATTCTATTAATTTTGCAACCTTAAGGGAGCTTTGTCGTGCCGTTACCTGGTTTCCCAAAATTTTTCAGATAAATATTGGACAATCCCCCGATTAATTTCATATAGGCTAATTATTGTCACAACCATTATTGAAAAAATGTCAATTGATCAAAAGGCTATTGCCACTATTCGTACATTAGCAGTTGATACTGTTTCTAAAGCTAATTCAGGACATCCTGGTGCTCCATTAGGATTGGCTCCTTTAGCTCATGTTTTATTTAAGAATATGAAATTTAACCCAAAAGATACCAAATGGATCAACAGAGATAGATTTGTTTTAAGTAATGGTCATGCATGTGCTTTATTATATACCATGTTATACTTATACGGTTATGATTATACCATTGATGACTTAAAATCATTCAGACAATTGGGTTCAAAAACTCCAGGTCACCCTGAAAGAACCGACTGTCCAGGAGTTGAAGTTACCACTGGTCCTTTAGGTCAAGGTATCTCAAATGCTGTTGGTTTAGCCATTGCTCAAAAACAATTCGCCGCTACTTATAACAAACCAAACTTCACTTTATCTGATAACTATACTTATGCTTTCTTAGGTGATGGTTGTCTTATGGAAGGTGTCAGTAGTGAAGCTTCATCATTAGCTGGTCATTTACAATTAAACAACTTAATTGCTTTCTGGGATGATAACAAAATCTCCATTGATGGTTCAACTAATGTTGCTTTTACTGAAGATGTTTTAGCTAGATATAGAGCTTACGGTTGGAACATTTTAGAAGTTGAAGATGGTAACAATGATTTAGAAGCCATTGCTAAAGCTATCACTGAAGCTAAAAAATCAACTGATAAACCAACCTTTATTAGAGTTGCTACCACCATTGGTTTCGGTTCATTAGCTGAAGGTACTCACGGTGTTCATGGTGCTCCATTAAAACCAGATGATGTTAAACAATTAAAACAACAATTTGGTTTTGATCCAGAACAATTCTTTGTTGCTCCACAAGATGTTTTAAATGATTACGCCAAACACGTTGAAGAAAATGTTAAAGTTCAAAAAGAATGGGAAGCTCTTTTCTCCGCTTATAAAAAAGAATACCCTGAATTAGGAGCTGAATTAGACAGAAGATTTGCTGGTAAATTACCTGAAGGTTGGGAAAAGAATTTACCATCTTTCACTCCAAGTGATAAAGCTGTTGCCACTAGAAAATTATCTGAAGGTGTCTTATCAGCTTTATATGAAAAATTACCAGAATTAATCGGTGGGTCAGCTGATTTAACTCCAAGTAATTTAACTAAAGCTACTGGTTCTGTTGATTTCCAACCTCCAGCTACTAAATTAGGTGACTACAGTGGTAGATATGTCAGATATGGTGTTAGAGAACACGGTATGGGTGCCATCTTAAATGGTATTGATGCTTTTGGTGCTAACTTCAAAGCTTACGGTGGTACTTTCTTAAATTTCGTTTCTTATGCTGCCGGTGCTGTTAGATTATCAGCCATTTCACATCATCCAGTTACTTGGGTTGCTACCCATGATTCAATTGGTTTAGGTGAAGATGGTCCAACCCATCAACCTATTGAAACTTTAGCTCATTTCAGAGCTATTCCAAACTTATCCGTTTGGAGACCAGCTGATGGTAATGAAGTTAGTGCTGCTTATAAATCAGCTTTAGAATCAACTACAACTCCTCATATTTTAGCTTTATCAAGACAAAACTTACCTCAATTAGAAGGTTCATCAATTGAAAAAGCTTCTAAAGGTGGTTATACTTTAATTGATGCTGGTGCCAACCCAGATTTAATTATTGCTGCTTCAGGTTCAGAAGTTGAAATTGCAGTTAATGCTGCTAAAAAATTAGGTGAATCTGGTAAAAAAGTTGGTGTTGTTTCATTACCAGATTTCTTAACTTTCGATAAACAATCAGGTGAATATCAATTATCAGTCTTACCAAATGGTGTACCAATCTTATCAGTTGAAGTATTAAGTCCATTCGGTTGGTCAAGATATTCTCATGAACAATTTGGTTTATCAAGATTTGGTGCTTCTGGTAAAGCCGGTGATGTCTACAAAGCTTTAGAATTTACTACTGAAGGTGTTGCTGAAAGAGGTCTTAAAACTATCAACTTCTATAAAGGTAAAGATTTATTATCACCATTAAACAAAGCTTTTTAGATTGAAAGTTGCAAATTAGCAATATATATTTGTTTAGTAATCTTCACTCTAAGATAATAAGACTGCACTCGAAGATAAAATACTGGGTTGTTACGTTTATTGCCTATCGGATTAATTGCTGAAATATGCATGATCATAAGAATATCGCATATCCAACAATAACATGCATTATCATACGGAAAATTATGTATGAATTCAATTCAATTTATCGGATTAATGATTTATGCGTATATGCATAACCTTCGTAATTGTAGATCAATTTGAGAATTTTAGGCAACAATCGCGACAGAACATCTGGTGCTGTTAACACCGACCCAATAAAAAATAACATATATTTATCGTCGACGCATAACGGTTAAACTTACTTAGATGTATCAACAACATATCTACCTAAGACTTTACCTTCTTCCATTAATTTATAAATGTTTGGTAATTCTGATAAACCGGCAATTTTGATTGGACATTTAACTAAACCTCTTGAGAAGAAATCGATAGCTTCTGCGGTATCAGCTCTGTTACCAACATAAGAACCTCTGATAGAAATGGATTTGACAACAGCATCGAAAACTGGAGCAGTAACTTTAGCACCAGCTGGTAAACCAACTAATACAACAGTACCTAATGATCTAACATATTGAACAGATTGAGAAATAGCTGCTTCAGAAACTGAGACATTGATACAACCATGAGCACCACCATTAGTGGCATCAACGATTTCTTTAACTAAATCTTTTGATTTGGTGAAATCAGCAAAGTATTCAGCACCTAAAGATTTACAGAATTCTCCTTTTTCATCACCACCATCAATGGCAACAACTCTATAACCCATAGCTTTGGCATATTGGATGGCTAATGAACCTAAACCACCACCAGCACCAGAGATGGCAACCCATTGACCTGGACTTAAGTTGGCAGTCTTTAAAGCTTTGTAGACAGTGATACCAGCACATAAAATTGGAGCAACTTCAGCTAAATCAGTACCTTTTGGAATTCTGGCAGCTTGGACGGCATCGGCAGTGGCATATTGTTGGAATGAACCATCATGAGTATAACCTGATAAATCAGCTTGAGCACAATTGGATTCATTAGTGGTGTTACAGAACTCACATGATAAACATGAACCATTTAACCATTTAATACCAGCTAAATCACCAATTTCCCAACCAGTGACATTAGAACCAAATCCAACAACAACCCCAGCACCTTCATGACCACCAACTAATGGTAATTTAGTACCTAATGGCCAATCACCTTTCCAAGCATGTAAATCAGTGTGACATACACCTGAATATTTAACATTAATTAAAAGTTCATTTGGTTTTGGAGTTGGAACTGGAATATCTCTGTATTCTAATGGACCACCATTGGTTTCGAAAATAACTGCCTTTTGTGTTTTTGGAATTGACATTGCAAGTTTACTGTTTTGTAATATCTTATTTGTAAATTGAAATCTACTTGATGAAAGTGTAGAAAAAACTCTTAAATTTCGAATAAAACTCATTCCTTTTATAGTTTTTCAAAAAGTATGTTTCAATAGAATGAACCCCAAAAAAACTTTATACATCAGATGTCGGATTTTATAGCCAGTGTTCAAATCTTAGTAACTCATCCAAATTGGGAAATACAAAACCTTAACATAATTGGGTAACATGCTATAATCATGCAGCATCCAAGAGAGCTGCAGTACTTTTATTTCCTTAGGCGGTTTTCCCACTTTTGCGACTTTCGTCTTTGCCTCCTTTAATTTCAAAAACTTCTCATTGATTAGCTGGCCCTTTCTATCGAAGTTTTTGTTTAATATTTTTGTAAATTTTACTGATACCACAATGCCTCTTGCTCTACTTCTTACAATTTACTGTATATACTTCAAATCTTTTGTTCTGCTGTTATGGTCTATAGCTTGCTAAGTTTGATTTTCGATTTTTATTTTCTATTGTTACATAACGACATTTCTTTTTATGTTGCGCAACAGTCGATTTACCTTACAAGTGGGTCGTAAAAACCAATTCTGTACAGGATGAATCACCCTATCTCACTAATTAATTCACTTAGCTATAACTTTATATAGTTGAATCGACATAGTCAAACCATAGAGCTAGTTAAGAGAATAACCATATAAATGATAAGTTCGGAGTATAATCACAAGCGACACTAGCTTAGCCCGGAGTATCATATAACTTAGCCTTTAATACGTTTCGGACTTTAAGGCATGTGTGACATCCCTATTTCGTAATAACTTGAAACGACAATTTTAAAGAGGAGTTCATAATATTTTGAATTTTACTAGTAACCCACTTAAGAGAATAATTCAATGAAACCCGAGATTATGCATCTGAATCAGGTGTTGGATATTTTCATAACGGGCTCAAAAAAACTTCAGGGGGTGGTGTGATGGTTTTGTCCCAGTGCGTGGTTCCTAACAGCACTCACGCCGTCCCCTCAATAATTAAATAATAGCATATAATATATTTAATACTATAGGATTGAAATATTCAGCTGCCATAAGTTATGATAACCTACATCGGCTTATACTTGTTTAACAAATATCACATACTCCGGTTGGATTGCTAAACTCCAGAAAATCCAGGGCTTCATAACCATTCCCTTTCACACTTGGTTTTATGGACTTAAGCTACATAGCTTTACGGAAGTTTTTGAGGGGTTATCATGTACGATAGAGTTCGGAGTTTTGATCAGGAATCTGAAATGATATATATTCAAGGTAGAAAAGGTAAAAATGTAAATAAAGTTTGACATTTCGGAGTTTAATGCTTGGTAACTTATCGTCTACCCCAGATTTTCACCCATGTCGCCGTTTCCATTATTTTCATAGTTTCTTTTCTTTTATTTGTTGGCACGGTGATTGGTGTTATGCTATAGTGAAGAATAATTGATGTTAAATCCGTGTTGAGTTTTGATATACCCCAGATTCTCATGCAGACTTTGTTTATTCGCTTTTAAGCTTTTTGAACTCAACCCTAAACTCCTTTCGGAGTTTCGACTAGCGCTAATAATAATTCAATGTTCTCGGATCCCATCTATCATCCTGAATGAAATCAATCAATGTCTTGGAACCAGTTTGTAATAATGGATGCCCACTTACCACTGATAAAAATTTTTCTAAACCTTGTCTCCTTTTCTCAATATTTAAATCGTTGAATTTATTTGAATTCAATAAAATCTTACCTGGTAATGGAGGAATGACAACTCTGGAAGTTTCAGTTTCTAGCATCTGCTTGAGTTTAACAAAGTCAGAGTATCTTCTACGAACTCGACTTTGACGTTTTTTAAATTTGGGAATGTTGGTCTAGATGTAAGTATTGGTTCGATATTTATTTGGAAACAGAAATCAACTGCTCCGCCTCAAAAGATATATGATACATACCCTGCAAATAACTTCATAATCGGTGAAGATATCTCTTCCAACGTTGTGGGTTTGAGGATTACGAACCTAAATGGTTAGTATACTTGACTATGAAGGAGTTGATGGTTATACATACTTCTATTTCAAGAAAATTTTCAGGTTCACCGTATATTTCATTGAATGACTGGTTTTTCTGGGGACTTGTATTGATTACATCAGTTATAGCCTGGAAAGGTTTTGACATTATCCCCTAAAAATTCTTGTGCGAAATCAAGTTCTCATAAGATTTATCGTAGACGGTATGATCTGATGTTGAGTGTATCAGAATTTTAAGATATTTGACATTGAATGATGGTTTTGATTGTTTGTGACTGTTAGTGTTTGGTTATTTAAGAGTTCGAAACGCTTTGTTAATTTTGTTATTTTTGGCTCTTTTGGCTTGTTCTTTGTTGACCCCACAATAATAATAGTTTACAAGAATTGTGATTTCTACACATTTTAAAATTTTTTCATTTTAATGTTTCCTTCAAATTATCAAAAAGAGTGTTCAGAGATTATGTGGAGAGAAGAGAGTAGCTGACAGAAAAGTAGCTGACAAGCAATCCAGCCTAAGTCCTTCATACAGACGAATACTTATAAACCACTATTTGTTATCGCAACTCTCTTAAGGTGGGGCATTTACCGTCTCAAAAGAGCATCGGAAAATTTAGTCTTTACGAGCTCTTACTATATCAGAACCTAAACTACAAATAGTTAACGCAAGGCTTGTTCCAATGAATCGATCCGGATCATTCCTGACCATGTATTAAAAAATTCATTGAAGACGATTATGGTAGCATGGAAATTTGTAGTGCGTTCAAGGATTATAAGCACCCACAAATAATTCATGGAATTTGCAAAGATTTGAACGCTGAACATTGTACCTTACCAGGTATTATATAAGTTGGAGTAGACAAACTTATTGACAAATCAAATAACATGTTTATGGTAAAGGAACGTTGTAGTAATAGTTACCAACGGAAAATTTAGTGGAAATTTGATACCAAGGAGGGGCGGGAAATATTCTCGCATTTTTAAAATCTGGGGTATATAAAAAATGTAAAACGACCGATTCAATTCAGATATTATTATTATCAAGATGGAAACTTATTCAATTGATAGATATGTCGACTCAGACACCAAGTTCACCAGAGGAATGTGGGAGTTAAAAGATGGTGTTAAAGTTAATTGGGCCACTGAAGGGTTTAAAACCGTTGTAGAAAAAGATTCGATTTATACTCTTGCTGCTGCTAAAGTTTTAAGAGGTAGAGGTGATGTTTTAAACACCGCTTCATTATCTACTAAATTGACTTCACCTGTCGAAGGTATTATTGGTTTAGAAACTTATCATCATTATTCAAAATATAACAATAGTAATGAACCAAAATTTGAATTGAATGCCGATGATTCTGGTAAAGTCACTACCACTACTCATTCTGATGATTTATGTTCATTAAATGCTGCTGGTGATATCACTGCTCAAGTTACCAAGAAAGAATTTGGTATTGAATTCAAAGGTCAAGATAACAAATTATTGACCAAATTTGGTTTCAGATCAATTGGTCACGTTACTGATTCAAGATTCTCAAGACCAGGTGCTACTGCTAACAAAGGTCGTACTTATATTACCACTCAATTACATTTATCTGTAGGTGAAAAATTATATGGTTTAGGTGAAAGATTCGGTCCTTTCTTAAAGGGTGGTCAAAGAGTTGAAATGTGGAATGAAGATGGTGGTACTTCATCTGAATGGACCTACAAAAATATTCCATTCTATTTATCTTCAAGAGGTTATGGGGTATTTGTTGATTCACCATCAAACGTTGTATTTGAATTACAAAGTGAAAGAACTACTAGAGTCAATATCACAGTACCAGGTGAAGGTTCAAGAATTTACATTATCCATGGCCCAGATCCAAAAACTGTTTTACAAAGATATGCTTCATTAACTGGTTATCCAGCTTTACCACCAGCATGGACATTTGGTTTATGGTTAACTACCTCATTTACCACCGATTATGATATCAAAACCGTTTCCGGATTCTTACAAGGTATGAAAGATAGAGACATCCCATTAAGAACTTTCCATTTTGATTGTTTCTGGATGAAAGGATTTCAATGGACTGATTTCGAATTTGATCAAGATTTCTTCCCTGATGCTAAAGCCATGTTAGCAAAATTAAAGAAAGATTTCGGTATCAACGTTTGTGTATGGATTAACCCATATATTGCTCAAGAAGCCGCATCGTTTAAAGTTGCTGATTCTAAAGGTTACTTAATCAAAAACTTAGATGGTTCAAGTTATCAAACTGATTTATGGCAAGCCGGTATGGGTATTGTTGATTTTACTAACCCAGATGCTTGGAAATGGTATCAAGATGAATTAGCAAAACTAATTGATTTAGGAGTTGATTCTTTTAAGACTGATTTCGGTGAAAGAATTCCATGTAAAGATGTGAAATTCTTTAATGGAAAGGATCCAATTGCTATGCATAACTACTACACTTACTTATATAATAAGAATGTTTTCGAACTTTTGGAAAAGAAATTAGGTAAGAATGAAGCTTGTCTTTTCGCAAGATCAGCTACTGCTGGTGGTCAAAAATTCCCAGTTCATTGGGGAGGGGATTGTGAATCTACCTTTGAAGCTATGGCTGAATCTTTAAGAGGTGGTTTATCATTAACCTTATCAGGATTTGGTTTCTGGTCTCATGATATTGGTGGATTTGAAGGTTCTCCAGATGCTGCTGTCTATAAGAGATGGGTTGCTTTCGGTTTATTATCATCTCATTCTAGATTACATGGTTCAGGTTCTTATAGAGTTCCTTGGAATTTTGATGATGAAGCCAGTGTTGTTTTACAAAAATTCACTAAATTGAAAATCAGTTTAATGCCTTATATCTATGCAAAGGCCATTGAAGCTCATGAAACTGCCACTCCAGTTATGAGAGCTTTAGTTTTAGAATTTCCAAAAGATATCATTGCTCAATCTGTTGATACTCAATTCATGTTAGGTGAATCATTATTAGTTAATCCTGTCTTCAATGCTGAAGGTGATGTTACTTTTTACTTGCCAGCCGGTAGATGGTATGGATACTTGGATGGTAAGATTAGAGAAACTACTGAAGGTAAATATTTCGAAGAAAATCACGATTTCAAATCATTACCTTTATTGGTTAGACCAAACTCAGTTTTCGTCTCATCTGGTCCAAACGCAACCAATGACAAACCAGATTATGCTTATAATGATGAATTTACCGTTAACATCTTTGATGTTACCGAAACTAAGGCTGTTAAAATTCCTGATATCAAGAAATTGGGTGCACATGTAGCAGAGATTACCGTCACTAAGACTGATAAAGGTTATGATGTTTCTTCAAGTGGTAAAGTATCCGGTAAATACTATGTTAAGGTTTTAGGTGCCAAAGTTAAAAATGATGGGGAATCTGATGAATTTGGTAATACTATTGTTACTGTTTCTGGTAAATCATCAATCGAATTAGCTTAGATTGTGAGATAGATATATGTTTGATTTATGATTTAAGTCTCTTACTTTCAAACCTCTTCTCGATAGTTAAAAAAAGAATACGAATAAATATCTATATTAAGTACATGCAATCATTATAAATAACCTAAAGATAAGCAAGATTAATTGCTGGGGCATTATTAATTTTATTTGAGACACCAATAACAACATGGGGCCATCCTAAGAAAAATCCTAAACCGGCACCCCATACAGCTAATGCTGGGATTCTTCTCATGTATAATTGTCTGAAAGTAGTGTGTGGGAGTTTAGTTAAACCTGCCATTATAATTGATTTAAAGTTGTTTTGAATATAATTAAGTCTTTTCGAATCCAATCTATTTGATTTGATGACGTATAATTAAGGGAATATTTTTGGTATTTATAGTTTTCTCTGTTTTGGGCATGGACTTTGATTTTCTGAAAGGCTGCAAAAACTGGTGATTTGGAAAATTCCGGACACAAAAAGTAACACCACATTTTTGCAGCATCAATTTTGTTGCGTGATAATAAGACAATAAATTGACGTGACAATTAGATGGTATAGAGATGGTTTAGTTTAGTCGATTGGGACTTAACCGGACAAACAGCTGACAACTGACAGTTTAATTCTGTTGATGTTGGGTTTCTAAATCTACCAAAATATTTGGTACTAATATTAATTTACGGTAGGTACACGACAAAAGAATTTTCTTGATCGTGTCCTTAATTAGGAGAGAAATCCAATAGAAGAGCATTAAGTGAACCCATTTATTCCCTATAAACAAACAAACAAACATATAAATTATTCTAAGTCCAAAGCTTTAATTTATTTAAGTATTCTTGTTGAGCAGCAAAAGTGTTTTCAACAGGATTTGCATCTCTTAATACAGCAACTCTCATATTAGCTAAGATATTATGAGCAGCATTTGAATGAGCATAGACTGCACCATTGAAAGCTTCAGTAGCATCTTTACCCAAAGAAGCCCTGACTAAAGCTTGACCACCAGGATGTTCTTTGATAAAGTTTTTGACGTTATGAATTATTCCACTAATTAAGATTAAACCTTCTTTCTTAGCTCTTTCATTAAATTCTTGTCTATCCCAAACTGGTAATTCTTCAACATCTTTACCCCATTTCAAATTCAATTTTTGTTGATTCAATTTCTTTTGTTGTTGTTGATAAATACCTTGATCGATAGCATTTTGACTAAAAGTCCTTAAATTGGTAGCCAATCCAAGTTTTGATAATAAATAAATACTTACTTTGGTAGGATCATATTGGTACCATTTGAGAGCATTTCTGTAATCACTTGGGAATTCATGATGGAAATTATGATATCCTTCACCAAAAGTGACAAAAGCAGTTAATACATGATCTCTTGGAGTTCTTCTATCATCAAAAGGTTGTCTACCAATATAATGAGCTAATGAATTAACACAGAAAGTGGCTTGTTGAATTCCAAAGGTTCTTAAAATACCACCGTAAATAAAACCACCCCACCAATCATTCCAACCGAAACCAGCGACTAAAGTTGGTAAAACATAAGCGGCAAATACCATGGTTGCTAAATAATGTTTATGTTGAAATTTAACAACTGAATCACAAGTCAAGTCACTAATATCAGCTCTTGCTCTGTGTTTTGGATTTGGTTTAACTAACATCCATCCTAAATGACTATACCATAAACCTTGTCTAGCGTCATAAGGATCTTTTTTAGTATCAGTATATCTGTGGTGAATTCTATGGGAATGAGACCACCATTTGATTGAACCTTGAATAGCACCTGCACCAAAAAAGGCAAAAAATACTTTAACAGGGAATGACATTTCATAAGACTTATGTGACCAACCTCTATGATAACCTGCAGTGATTGATAAACCTGAAAAGACATAAAGAACAAATGCTAATATAATTGTTCTAAAGTTTGGTGCATGATAAATAGCTTGGAAAACACCATAGCCTGGTATAGCAATGACTAAAATGAAATTCAACCAATTGATATGTTGATACCAATTTGAGAAAGTCCATGGTTTTTCACTGATATGTTTGACCTTTTCATATTTTTTAGCTTCAAGAGCATCTTTTTCAGCTAAGGTCAAGAATTCTTTCTTTTCAGCAGAAGCTGGCTTGGCATCAGTACCTGTAGATAATGCACCCTTAGCTCTTAATTCAGCTTCTATTTCGGCCTTAAGTCTTAAATCTTCAGTTAATTGCTCTGCAGTAACTTCGACTAAGGATTTAGTACCCATTAATTTACCACCGATACCTGCTGCCACGATTCTTGGGGTTCTTTTATTAGAACCTGCTGCAATAGCATTTAAAGCAGTAAGGTCAGCAATTTCTAATTTATCTGACATCTTGGGTTACAGAAAATTATTAATTGAAATTAAATGAGATGATTCAATGAGGTATTAATAAATAATTTTTTTTTGGTTTAAGAAGGCTCTAAGAAGAAGTCGCATTTTGGGAAATTGAGGTTTTTTGTTGGGAAAAATTACATAACCCTCGGAAATAACTAGAGCCTGATTGAGAACTTTGACAGGGGTGTTATAAACAAGGTTTAGTCCATGCTTGAAAGGTTTAGCTGATGGTATCCTGTTAATTACCTAATGGATTACTAGTAAATTCTCCACATGTTAGGGGTTAATAATAATTTACATAATATGATTGCTAAAAATTCAGATGCTATTATGTAATAGATAAGTATTTATGAGAAATGCACGACCCGATTTAAATGATTTTCACACAAGGTTCGGAATTAAAATCGATCTTGACAATTTGATTTTGGTCTAGATAATCCTCGGAACCATAAAATAGGGTTACTTTTGTCAGGGACCAGAAATCTAGAAATGAATTGATTTATGGCGATCAATTTGCGGTTAGCGTATATATAAAATTGTATGTAACTCTAAATCTTTTTTTTTGGCCAATAGAAGCCTGACAATAGTAATGGTCCAATTTCTAAATAGCCTAACATCAAGTGATTACAGAGTTTTGGTTGAAATTGTCTTGTAATTGTAAAGAAGTTGGGTAATAAGTCATGAGCTGATGTTATATTACAGTCGCCCAATAAATTATACGATTCATTATCAAGTAGTAGACTTACACTAGATAAGATAAACGAAAGGCAGAACCTCTTCAATTTCAAAGAGTACGACACTAGACGAAAAATATCGCTTTGACAAAATATGTCGCAGTCACTTATTTTTCTCAAAGTTCAATGAAAATTTTGAAAATCGACTGATAAACTCCAGATTTGGAAATAATCAATTGTGATCTAAGTAAATCAATTTTAAGTTTGTTGTTGAATATTGAAATTGTTATTACCGTTTTGAATTATAATACCCTTTCAAATAGTACAAAAGCGTACTTCACCATTTTAACTATTTTTTGAACCCTTGCTTATTGTTTTTGCGAATAGGGGATTTCTCCACTATATTACCTCAAAAAAATATTAACATAAAAAGGTTTGAAATATATCATCAAATATTATAGATATTAAATATTATCAGACATGAGTAATTTTAAACCAACATCACCAAAAATATCAAGTGTACCTGATAGAAGTCCATCTATATCACATCAATCCAGTGCATCAAATATTCACCACCCCCATAATCATGGACATGGCCATAATAATTCAGTTAGTGGATCATCAGCAAGTTCAAGAAAACCATCAATTGTTGAATTATTAAGCTCTCCACCTCCTTTACCTCAGAACTTTGGTAATAATGATGATATAAATACTTTCAATTTATCAAGAAATAATAGTGTTAGTTCTAGAGCATCCACTGAATTGTTTGATGTTCAATTGACTGAATTAACTCAAAAAAATAAGTTGATAAGTATCAATTCATCATACTCAGTTCAAGCTGCATTTGAAACTTTAGTTAAGTATAAATTAACTAGTGTGCCAGTCAGTTTATCAAAAGATAATAGTGAGAATTTATCGAATTGTTTGACATTTGACTTTAGTGATTTGAACACTTATTTATTATTAATTATGAACAAAATCAGTTTGAATGATTTGAATCACGAATTTGAAGGATTTTCAAAAGCTGATTTTGATAATTTAGTGGTCAAAGCTAAAAAAGGTGAAGAAGTTCCAGTTGACTTTATCATCAAATTACATCCAAAAAATCCATTCATAAAAATAAATGAAACTGAAAATTTATTACCAGTCATGGAAATTTTAGGTAATGGAGTTCATAGAATTGCTATAACAAATTCAACCAACCCAAATCAAATAGTTGGTATATTATCGCAAAGAAGATTAATTAGATTTATTTGGGAAAACGCTAGAAGATTTAATAACTTAGAATATTATTTCAATTCATCAATTGAAGAATTGAAGATAGGTTCAAGTAATCCAATAACGATTTATGAAGATCAACCATTGATCGAAGCCTTATATAAAATGTTTAAGGAAAGAATCTCATCATTAGCAGCAATTGACCGTAAAGGTTTCTTAGTTGGGAATATTTCAATTGTTGATGTTCAAAATCTTACATCCAGTCAAAAATCTCATTTATTATTCAAATCAGTTATGAACTTCATTAGTTATAATTTGAGCCAAAAAGGTATCGAAGAAGGTAAAGATCAATTCCCAATATTTCATGTTAATAAGTATACTGGATTAGGTAGAATAATTGCCAAATTAGTTGCTACTCAATCTCATAGATTATGGATTGTTGAAAGTTTAAACAGTTCAATCTCATCATCAGGTAGTGGAGGAATTGCCATTGAAGATACTTTGAATGCTTTAAATACTGAATATGCTGGTAAACCTGGTAAATTAGTAGGGGTCATAACATTAACTGATATAATTGGGTTTTTAGCTTCAACTAAGTCAAGTGGTAAAATTGATCCTCAGTTTGCTAGAAATCAAAGAAGAAGGTCAAGTACTAGTACCAGAAGTTCTTTTGATAATAGTAGTAATCTGGAAATTTTTAGAAAATAGTAACAGAGCCATTTTTTATATTTTAGGTATATAGGTTAAATACGGAAACTGTTAATATATTTATTTTAAATTCTAGTGATAGATTGGTGGCATTAGGCATTTGCCCCATAAGAATTTGCTCCATCAGAATTGGTGGAGTTGCAAAAATGGCGGAGTTGCACTATTTTGGTTATACCTATTTAGGTGTTAAAAATAGCGACGGTAAATTTGAAGTGTCTCACTCTAAGATAACAGCCATGTGGCCAAGTATCTCAAATACCAAATCACAATTATTATAGAGAGTGATATGGAAATATCATCAGCAGTCATGGAATGCCCCATATATGATACCCCGTCACATTTGATCACATTTCACGTCCTAAACACCTAAATCCATTCAGATCAAATTAACAGCAAATTTGAAAGAACACGACACAACGGACTTGGAATCTTTCCTTCTAGAATCTTCTGATATTTTACCATTGATCCAATTGACCTATTTAGGATTCATCCGTAGTCATTCAAAAACTCTTGTTCATCACATTGAGCCGATTTCATACTATTCTTCCTATTTTTTGTAATTAAAGTAGTTATCTAAAAATCCGGGTAAGCACTACCTTTAAAATTTTTTCGATGAGATTCTGTCCTTATATAAAAGGGACACTCCCACCACCCCTTGAGAAAATTTTTCACTTTTTGTTTCCAACAAATTTTAATTAGAATTATTTAAAAATGGGTAAAGAAAAAACTCACGTTAACGTTGTTGTTATTGGTCACGTCGATTCAGGTAAATCAACTACCACCGGTCATTTAATCTATAAGTGTGGTGGTATTGATAAAAGAACCATCGAAAAATTCGAAAAAGAAGCTGCTGAATTAGGTAAAGGTTCTTTCAAATACGCTTGGGTTTTAGATAAATTAAAGGCTGAAAGAGAAAGAGGTAT